>OX377205.1:1367578-1679430 GCA_947396885.1 Heligmosomoides polygyrus polygyrus | reverse complement strand
CTTCGGCCGAGCAGTTGTAGCAACGGTATGGGTGGTCTCCGACCGAATCGTGAAAAACGAATGTCAGATTAGAGATCAGCACTCCAAATAAGCCCCCTAAGACGAAGTTTCAGCGAAATTGGTGACTCTGTCCGGACCACCCTTGTTAAAGGTATGGGTGGTCTCCGACCGAATCGTGAAAAACGGATGTCAGATTCGTGACCAGCACCCCAAATAACCCCCTAGACGAAGTTTCAGCGAAATCGGTGACTCTTCCCGGACCACCCTTGTTAAAGGTATGGGTGGTCTCCGACCGAATCGTGAAAAACGGATGTCAGATTCGTGACCAGCACCCCAAATAACCCCCCTAGACTAAGTTTCAGCGAAATCGGTGACTCTTCCCGGACCACCCTTGTTAAAGGTATGGGTGGTCTCCGACCGAATCGTGAAAAACGGATGTCAGATTCGTGATCAGCACCCCAAATAACCCCCCCTATACGAAGTTTTCGGCGAAAATTTTTTTTCGACCGAAGTCGTGTTGGTGGAGTCGGAAATTTCAACTAGTGTCTTTACTTTTTATCATTTATGTTTATTAATTTTTGTTGATTTTTGATTTTATTTTTACTTTTTATTTTTGATTGTTGTTTGATTGTTTTGATTTGAATTTCTAACTTGCTCCACGTCATGAATAAAACATTCCACCTGAAACACGTTCCGTCGTCAAACAGACGTAAATGCAAGTCGGTATTAGCCGTTCGCTCAAAAATGTGCTAAAAATGAGATTATAGGTCCTCGTCGAAGATAGATCACAAAATGCAAAAGCCCGCCAGCGGCGGGAACCGAACCAATGAACACAATCCTCTGGAGCGAGAACTCTACCACTGCGCCGCCGCCGCTGCTGTCGGCGCTGATAGCCCAACCGCTGATGACGGCGCTGATAGCCCAACCGCTGATTTCCGCGCAATACTGCACCCAACGCTGATTGAGCGCGCCTAACACATGGAAGACATCGCGGCTTCCGCCGGCCATAACTCGCTTAGGAGATCCATTTAGCAAATTTGATCTACATATCTGTGATCAGCGTCTCGAGCTCTTTCACGTGATATAGGTCTCAATCCGAAGTTCCATGGGAAGCTGACGGCATTCCCTGGTCAGGTGAACCTACCGCTGGTCTTGTAGCGAGAGAACGTGAGGCTGCGTACCACTCCTGGATGGATGACAGAGGGACGCTGGCGACGAAACTGAGCCACTGAAAGAGAACGAGAAACGTTGTAGCGTTGTTGAAGATTTTTTGACCCATTGAGGTTATTTCTGCGGCTTCTACACCTAGAAGGCATGCCCCTGATCGTTATTTTCATCATCTGTCCTTGTTCCTCGAGCGGCCACCATTTGTCCCTGTCCTGTGCAAAAATGATCCAGTGGGTCTTCCTCGCTTGATGAACACAGGAGCGTCGAGCCCTTTGTTCAGAGATCTCACGAAGAAGTTTTCACGAAGTTCGGAACTCAGTCAGCTACAGCTCTCATCCTGCGAGTTCCAGGTGCCAGCGAAATCCACTGGAATGGCCGGCCCACCTAATTTTCGACGAACATCGACCACCAGGCTTCCGTGCAAATCGAATAAAAGCTATAGAATACTTGAGATTACTTGAGGAATAACGAGGAGCGCTTTAAGGCTAGCAACAAGAAGAATAAGTCGTGCAAGTTAAGACTCACTGCTGGATGTAGCCAGCATGGCCAGAGCCAAAGCCGTTAATCCGTTCATCACAGTTGACTGCGACTGGTTCTAAGAACCAACTGTCGTCGATGAAGTTCGATTTCGTGAATGGAAGGTGCTCAGAGTACGACAGACAACGATTCCTGAACGATGAATTGGTATAAGTGGGCGATAATTAATCACTATGTGGGATGCGCCACGTATTATTCTTTTACGAGATACAGTAGAGGCTATTTGAATACCTATTTGACTCACTGACTAGCTGATGAACATATCCTAGAGACTTGAGAGTTTCGCAATAGAAGAACTGGGTCTGTCCTAGTCGGTAGGAGGACAAAATCTGTACAATTTACACATTAAAGCTGCCCCTTTCGACCAGGATAAACCCAGAAAAGGTGTACTGTAGGAGAAGAATCGCTACGGGGGCTCAAGATCAAGAACAGACGGTCATGAACTGACACCTGGCTGAAGGGCGGTTAAATAGAGGCGACGACGGCGACGTGATAGTGCTGTCATGAGCGTCTATTTGGGGCTGCTGTTGCGACTGCTCGCCTTCGGAGCATCACCTATTAGCGGGGACTGAGCTGCGCACAGTGTCCGTTTTGTTGTCTTAAGAGCGATCTGCACTTATTTTAGACAAGCAGATCGCAGACTGAATAATATAGATCGGACTTAATGAGTTCCTCTATGGGGGATGCGCCACGCATTCTATTAGGTTGTAACGAAATAAATAGCACTGAACCACTGTAAATTTAAACAGTTAATATCTCGGCTTGTAGGCAAGTTTGTTAATCGAAATAAAAACCTTCTGATTCTACACATCTTTGCCAACGTGACACAAGCTTTCTTATCCCAGTAGCATAAAAATCAGAAGTTCTGGAATTGACGAAATTTTCGAAGGCACTTTCGGCATCCTGTTGGTATTTGGATATTTTCCCTGCCAAGAAGTCGCCAAGATGCTTGAAGAAATGGTAGTCTGTTGGGGAGAGGTCGGGAGAAAACGGAGGATGTGGTAGAGTTTCAATGCTCAGCTCATTCAATTTCTGCAACGTCATTCGTGCTACATGGGGCGAGCATTGTCGTGCATAAGGAGAACTCGCCTTCGGTTTACCAAGGCCGGCCGGATATCCTTCAACTTTTTCATCATTTCTTCAATTTCAATGCAGTACTTCTCTGCCGTGATGGATTCACCGGGAGGGAGGAAGCTGTGGTGAATAATTCCCAGCGAACACCACCATACTGTCACCATTACTTTCTTTTGGTGCAATTCCGGCTTCGCAAAAACCTTGGGGCTCTCATCGCTGTCCACCCACTGTGCCGATCGTCGCCTGTTGTCGTACATTATCCATTTCTCGTCACAGGTTACGATGCGATCAAGGAATGGGTCCGTTTCGTTCCGTAGAATACCAACGATACGCCGTCGGAATTGTGGAACATCCTTGACCGAATGCGGCGTTGATCTTCTCGTCCGCCTCCTTAGCTGTAGTGCCCAGCTTGAATTCATACAAGTAAATGCCTCGGATTACCCTTTTGTCCATCTGCAAAAAAGTCAATAAAACTCTAAAGCTTTCCCACTTTTACATAGAAAATTTGGTACTCACCGGTAGAGCAAAGTTTGCGCTTCTAAATGATATGCCACATGTTACGGTTTGTTCTTGATCAAACGCGTAAAGACGCGCAAAAAAATGGCGCCAGCCAGTGCCATTTAATTCGTTACAACCTAATATTAGGTCGAAAGTAGGGGTGTCGTTTAACGGTTAGCGATTTAATGAATTAGCGGCATTTTTTTTTTGTTAAAATCTGCTTTAGCGACTTAACAGAAGTTTTTAAAAATTAAACGGAACTTGCAACGGCCTTTTTTTCTCAATTCAATTTTCTCGTTCGAATTTTTGGAAATAACGTCTTTATAAGCTAGAAAAGTTCCTCGCCGAGCCGCCAAGCACGTCAGCTAACGCACTAATATGGGACGCCTGTGAGCTTACCCCCCCCCCTCACGGTTCTGAATAGACCTACATGATCATATAAGACATCCAACAAAGAGCACAGGGGTGAAGTTCATTTTTGCCATTTTTTCGACCATCTGGTGGTGGAAAAAAAGCATAAATGGCAACAACTAGACTTGAAGCGCCCCTGGAGGAATGGAGACCACCGAGCCAGCCTCTGCGCTAAAGAAATTCTGGCCCGAATTTAGGTTAAAATTGAAAAATCATACTCGCATTCGGTTCAAAGCGAACGCGGCAAAAGGGGGAGCACTAGTTGCATGGTGGATAGTATGTATCTTCTGCTCACGTCCATGTGTTACTAGGCGACAATTTTTTCCAGTTTTTGGAGCACCTAGTGGCCCGCAGCAAAAACGAACACCACCACTGTGCTCCTAGTGAGATGCCCTACAAGTCCTAAGAACCATGTATATTAGGTTGGTGCATAAGTTCTCGGACATTTGGGGCATGAAATATTTATTATCACAACATACGAACAACAGTATCAAATCATTTGAAGTAACCACCCTTTACATCAACTGTATTTCGCCAACGTGCTGGTAAGTCATGGATGCCTTTTCTCCAAAACGTGGCCGGTTGTGATTCGAAAAATGTGAGCAGTGCCTCCTTGACATCCTCTCGGTTCCTAAATTGCTGGCCGTCCAAATAGCGTTGAAGGCCTGAAAACAAATGATAATCAGAAGGAGCGAGATCTGGTGAGTAAGGCGGATGTAGAAGAACGGTCCATCCGCAGTCCGCCAACTCAGCCGCCGTCGCTCTAGCAATATGCGGTCTAGCGTTGTCGTGTTGAAAATACACCTTCACTTGCTCTCCTCGTGTGGTTTGAAGGTGGGCCCTCAACCTCCTCAGTTGGTTGACGTTATCCTCTGCCGTCACTGTTATCCCTTCGTCCAGCAGCTCCCAGTATTCTACGCCAGAACGCTCCACCAAATGCATAGCATCACCTTTTTCACGTGAAGGTCGGGTTTCGGAACGTCCTCTGCCTCTCCAGTTGCGTCAACCCACTGTGCACGCCGGTGATAAGTAGAGTAGAGTATCCACTTCTCATCCCCGGTGACAAGGTTGTCCAGCCATCCGTGGGTACGTCTGAGGGTAAGGAGAGACAGAGCGACATCGGCTCTGCGATCCATGTCATGTTGTGTCAAGTCGTGAGGTACCCAGCGACCCAATTTTTGCACCCTGCCAACCGACTTCAATCCTCGAACGACTGTTGAGTGACTAACACCAAAAGTGCTTGATAGTTCGCGAGTGGTTTGGTATGGGTCCGCTTCCACTCTACTTCGGAGGCCATCCGAATCCAGTGTCATCGGGCGCCCTTCTCGTTCATTATCTTCAACGGAGAATTCACCAACTGCAAACTTCGAGAACCACTGGTACACAGTACTTCGAGCAGGAGCACTCTCGCTGTAAACATCCTTCAGGCGACGATACGATTCGTTGGCATTGAGGCCAGATCGATGCAGGAATAACATGACGTGCCGAATATGCGTCTCAGTTGGGGTGAATTGCTTAGCCATAATAGCTGACGTTAACAACGCAGAAGTAAATGTTAGGAGCAGTTTTGTAGCCCTTCCCTTTCTCCATCGATCGATCATTTACGCGTTGATACATGTGAGAAATTTGGCGGGAAAATGCGCTTTCAATTCAGGAGGGATCAAATGTCCGAGAACTTATGCACCAACCTAATAGGACCATCGATTTTTCGACCATTACCGATCGATTTCCTGAGTTTAATCCTGAATTAACTGCCTGAAGTGAGAAGTGAAAAGTGGAAAGTGTCCAGCCTCCTTTGAAAATTACACATGAAAGTGTTATGTATGGGTGGTAGGCCCTTCACGGGCTTATACTGTATATCTTTGATATGGATTGCGCTCTCTGTTTAATTCAAACTTTGAATCTCTGCAGCGTAGCCAGTTGAAGCCAACATACCCGTCTCACTATTCCTACGGCACTTTTTGTGCGACACAATGCCACGTCAGAAACACTGAGAAGGCGACAGATGGCGCTCGAAGACGACGACGAGATGTCGGGGCAGATGAGATTAGATCTATCGCCTCACTGACAGGCTGGAGTTGATTTACCGTGGCAGAATCTCGCTGTTCGTTCGCGCCGTCGTCCATCTTTCTTCGTGCCATTCGTGTTTGATGAATTGCATGCAACGCTATCGTCGACATTGCTAAACCAAAATGCATTCTGATCGCCTCCACGACACCTCGTAAAAGTGCAGTGCGTGGCGCATCCCACGAAACGGCGCCATTCTTGCCCCCTTGTGGAGAAGTCAACTTCTCTTCTGCACGCAGGTGTTTATACTTCCAGTGAGTCTCTACCCATGCTGCTGCTGTTTTCTGGAACATTCTCGTGGTCGTCGAAACGAGTTGTTTGAGAAGACGATTGCCGCGCCTTCAACCGTCGATGACGAATGTTTGCCGACGAGGCGTGCTGCTGGCTGGCTGGCTGTGTGCATAGGTGATGCACACGCCTCGGAACACAGATCCGTCCCGTCCCGTCCCGTTCATGCGGGCATTTTTGCGCAGCAAATCAGTCTTACGAGAACATCGGGCTTCTTTGGATCTTCCGCTTGCCTGTGTCTTAGTCAGTTGTCACGGCTGGGATTCGAGAGGCCTATGGAAGCCTTCTAGCGACTTCTGAAACCGTCCGACGCTTCAGTGAGCGACGCAGTATTTTTTTTATTCTTCGCTGCTACGTTAGCCTTCTGGTGGTCCCCATAAAAGGCGCAGCTCTTGAACAAGTAGAATGAAATGCAATCGACTAGAAGACGTTGCTGAATCACTAGCCGATGACTCAGGTTGATGTATTCGATCATTCAGATGAACCTTGTTCAAAAAGGCGTCTGGAGGATTGAGTCATCTTCTTCCCCCGAGAAACATTGGCTAAATTAAAGTAGCCGAATAAGCTGTATATGAATAGACTTGAATGGGCGCTCTACAGCCTATGTAGCGAATCTGGGCAGCATTGGGAGGTGAAGGCGCGCCGTCCAGTTATAACCAGTCAGAGCACCGTCCGAACACAGACACACCAGCCAATCAGGGGATATATGCCCTGTCTGATTGACACAACGATTCAATGCGGCCTGATTGGCTGCCGTGTTCCCACCCCCAATGCTGACCATATTCGCGACTAGGACCGAACTTTCTAGCAGTGCCGATACGTCCAGGATGCCATTCAATGCCATCAGATTGCGCCATGCACTTTGTTTCTACTTAATTTCCTTTCATGTATTATGTATGTAAAGGAGCTACGTTGTTTGTCCCTCTATTCTTCTACGCAGGTTTGTCCGTTTCTCTGTCTGTCTGTCTGTCTATCTGTCTGTCTGTCTGTCTCTCTATCTGTCTGTCTGTCTGTATGTATGTATGTATGTCTGTTTGTCTGTCTATGTCTCTCAATCCGTCCCTCACAGTAGCCGGAGGAGGGTATAACAAACGCATTATTGATTTTTCTGCATTATTGATCGATGTAAAGTGAACTTTAAAAGTCAAGCGAATATATTGATCGATGTACAGTGTTCACAGCAAGCAGTGCACTATTGGCCGATTGACTATTACCAATCGATTTTATCGATTTGATCCGGAATTTGCTGCTTAACAACGAATATATTGATCGGTGAGCATAGTTCGCAACAAGTAAACATATTGATCGGCATACCAATCGATTGTTTTCGAATTCGACTGTTTGAAGAACGAATATATTAATCGGTCGACAGAGATCGGAACAAGTGGACGCCGTTGACTGGCTGCCCATCACCGAGATCTTTAAACGGCTTTTCCGGAATTGGCTGTTTGGAGTGTGAATATATTGGTCAACAAGTAAACACCATTGATCTGTTTTATTTAGAACTGAGTGGTGGTAGACATTTCCTACAGCATTGTGGATATCAACGCTGAAGATTTCAAAGGTTTAGTGGAGGTTTAATCACCGGAGTTTGGCGTGATTAAATTGCGAGATAATTTCAAAGGTTTAGTGGAGGTTTAATTGCCCAAGTTTGAGGTGATTGAATTGCGAGATAATTTCAAAGGTTTAGTTGAGGTTTAATTGCCCAAGTTTGAGGTACTTGCATTGTGAGATAAATAGAAGCTGTATTGTACTTTTGGAGCTGTTCCCGAGAAATGGTTCTATTAGAATTTTTTCGAATTCCGAAGCATTATGGATACTGTCGTCACCAGAAGTAAAAAATTTCAGTGGTTTACGGGGAATTTTTCATTTGAATTTGGTCTATTCTCCCCACAACACTGCTCGTTCCATTTCCTCCGCAGACATTTCGCTGTGATGATAGTCTGTCGGCGTAGTCCGATAGTTGAGGAGGCGAAATCCTCTGCGCAAACACTGTCATTAGCACGGGATTTCCTGTTTCGTTGTCGACGCCTCGATTAGTTCTCGTTCGTTCGGTCGCTCGCAGACGGGAGTCGAAGAACACTCCCCGCTGAGCAGCTGTGGAACTGTCGGGCCCCAGGCATGTCTTCTCCTCTCGGGTAGTAGCAGGGGAAAGAGGAGCTGGTCTTCTACCGAGGATCAGGCTCGCCTGGGATTCTATAGACTGGTTCACCTATTGGTCTGCGCGGAAATCCCTAATCAGCGCGCGCGTAAGGCGAGGTTTATAGTCGTAACGATCAATATCGATCGGGCGCGCGGCCTAATCGATATTGATAGTTTTTAATTTTTTGTGACGCGCATCGCAACGAATGGGACTATGTCGTATGCCATCTTACTTTTGAAATCAAACTGAATGTTGTCCAACTCAGAACGAGTCTTTTCCACATTATAATATAAAGTTTCTGAGACGCTTAAAATAATTTTTCAATTCAATGAAAATTTTGTATGACTTGATGTGGAAAAGGCTTATTTTGATCTAGAAAATGTTCAGTTTGATTTTAAAGGCGTCAAGCCTGCTTAAAAGAATGTTCAATTTGATTTTAAAGGTGTCCAATCTGAGAAAAACTGAGCTGAGCTTGAGGCGGCCTATAAGCTCAACTTTCCAAGGATTTGAACTGTCGACGACGTCTAGTCAGCTTTAAGTGGCCGATTCCCCAGTCCAAGTTCGTAGGCGGACCCCGCTCAGCTGGCGGCCCTTTATTAGACCCAGCGCCATTCATCCATCCGTTCACCGCGGCGAGTCAAGTGGGTATGAACGAATCAAATTAGGCGCCGAGACCAGTTCAGGCCTCTTTTCGGTCAACTGACGGCCTTTGTATTAGTTTTTCAGCGACCGGCTCTCAAATGGGACCTGCCCGCATGGAGAGGAGAAGAGAGCCTCACGCTTCTTTTGGATTTGCTGTACTGTAGCCATGGGAGAGCCTGGAGAGAGCATTTCTGGGCATTTAGAAAAGCAGCCTACTCGCCTAAGGTCTATTTGGTACTTGCCGTTGATGTGGCCTACATGGCAAGGCGGGGAAGCGCTCTCCATTTCGGTGTAGAGTCGCCTGGATGAATCTGGTCGGTGGCACAGGAGGGTACAGTCCGATTACTCAAGGTCCTCGTCCAATATTCACCACGTAAGCGTGCTCTGGCGTCGACGCAGTCTGGTTCCGTAGCGCAGTAGGCAGCGCGTCAGTCTCTTAATCTGAAGGTCGTGAGTTCGAGCCTCACCGGGATTATTATTATTTATATATTTATTATTTTAATAATAAATATTATATTACTTTATTTAAAAATAGGTATGACTAATAAAGATAGGTTATAATAGAAAATCGTAATTAATTATTCATTTCAAATATTTATATTCATATTCATATATATTTATATTTATATTCACCGGGAGCAACGAGGCGTGACCGAATCAGAATGGTCTGCCTGCTCCGAATGGTGAAGGCAGTACTGCCGTGTTTTATTATTGCTGTTTATCTGTTTATTTATCTGTTGTTATCTGTTGTTCTTGTTTATTTAGTTAAGTACTGCACCAAGAAGTACTGCACCGAACCAAAAATGTGGAAGTCACTCGGCGCAAGGTCTGGGCTGTAAGGTGGATGAGTTTCACGCTCCCAGTCAAGGTCTTCTATTTTTGAGGCGTCCGGTTCGCTATGTTCCCTCCGTTTGGTGGTGTCAAGAAGGTATTAACTTCTGGGAGCTCGTCAAGAACGGTTCCAGCATTAATGCTGTAATCTACTCTTCTCAACCTGGCCGCGCGCAGGCTGAACTCCGCTGGAATCGGTTCAGACAGATTTTCAGAAGCGGAATTATCTATTAGCAAGATAACGCCAGATCACACGTCACGAATCGGGAGTTTCAAAAAATCGAAGACGAAGATCGAATTGGTTTATGAACACTTTTGTTGAAGGCGCTTAAGAGTCCACGAAATTGCCAACCTAATAGATAGATAGAGATAGATAGATATAGATATCTATTATATTGTTATATTATAAAAATAAATAAATAAAAATAAAAATAAAAAGTAAAGTATAAAAAGTAAATAAAAAATTATATACAAAAATTATATTTGTTTATGGTTAAATAAAGAAATGAAACAAAAGAAACAAACAATAACAAATAACAACAATAATAATAATAAGAAATCTCCCAAGCAGCTTTTAGAGTGTCGTTTAGATGTGCAAGTGGGGCTGAAAAAATCGAATAATAGGGGATACCATCTGTAAACTCTTCAGCGCCACCCTCGAAAACGTCATGCGCGAACTAGAATGGGAAGTGAAGGTCGACGACAGGCAACTGCACCCTCTTCGCTTCGCTGACGACATCGTGCTCATAACACCGAGCATTTATTTACAAGTTATTTACAAGTTCCGAGCTTCGCCGACGTTCGAAGATCAGAGACGCTGTCGCGTGGCCAAGTTGTCGAAAATTAGGTGGGCCGACCACGTAATGCACTTCGCAGACACCCGCTGGACGAGAGCCGTTACCGACTGGATCCCGCGGGATGTCAAGAGAACACCGAGACGCCCACCAACGCGTTCGTCCGACTTCTTCGTAAAAGCCCTGAACGACCGATATGACGCTCTTCGTGTCCCTCGAGCGAGGAGGATCCATTGGACCACTCTGGCACGCGACAGGGACGAATGGAGACGCTGCTGGCGCCCGCTCGAGCAAGTCGATGATCAACGGGACGACAGGTGATACAGGTGATTATTATATGTATGTATATTTAATATATTATATTATATTAGAATGTAGAATGCGCTGGCGCATCCCAGAATTTTATAATAATATTATATATTATATTATATTTATATTAATATATAAATATATTATATTATATTAGAATGTATTATTATATTTATTATAATATTATTATATTATATTATATTATATATAATATATAATATTATAATATAATATATATTATTGTATTATTATAATATTATTATTAAATTATTATTATAATATTATAATATTATTATAATATCTATTATAATAATTAATAATTATAATATAATATAATTATAATAATATAAAAAAAATAATAATATAATATTATTATGATGTTATAATATTATATTATATTATATTATATTATAATATATTATTAATATAATATATAATTAATATAATATTAATATAATAATATATAATAATAATATAATATAATATATAATTAATATAATATTAATATATTATATTATTATAATATATTAATATATTATTATATTATATTATATTACACCTATAAAAAGTAAATAAAAAATTATATACATTTGTTTTTGATTAAATAAAGAAATGAAACAAAAGAAACAACAGCAATAATGAAAGAAAAGTGGACAGTGGATTTTATTTATTATTATTATTTATTATTTATTATTTTATTTATTTCTATTTTTAATCTATTTTTTTATTATTGCTGTTTATTTCTTTATTTATTTAGGAGTTCTAACTGTCGCATGTCTGATGTCGCAAGTAACGATGCTCTCCATTGTCGGCTACTGACGGATGCATGGGTGAAAAGGAAGAGCTCTCGACTCGAGCAATCGACGACTCAAAGCGAATTCATAGGCACCACACAAGGTCTTCGTAAAAAGTTTATTCTCAAAGAACGCTGGGCGCATCTCGTCACTTCAATGTGATCCTGTCAGAAGAATGGTGAACCAGGAGTCAGGAACCAGTGCTCGCTAGTCCTCGCCCGTCTCGTCTGCGACGTCTGCAACTATCCAAAGCAGCCTCGGAGGCGGGTCGTTTAGATGTGCAAGTGGTGCTGAAACAATTGCCGAAATACATTCCAATCCAAAAAGAGCATCGCGGAAATGATTGAAACCTACCCTGACTGGCGATGCTGATCCTTGTTCGCTGCTGCTGACAAATCCTTGTTCGAAGCTGCTGACAAGAACAGGCAAAGTCGTCCTCGCAACTCGTCCTATCGCCTTCACCTGAACCGTACTCCGCTGAAATCTCTCTGAAATTTGGTCTTCGAAGGACAAACCTGATTTGTACGCGTCGTGTTCTGCGGTCGAACGGATGGTCGAACGAATTGAACAGATGAGTAGAGAGATCACCTAAAATGGCAATGACTTTAGGAGCGGATAGATTAGCAAATACTAAAGGGACAACACCCACCTCTTCTGAACAGCAGAGACAGCTCCAGCGAGAAAGTAAGATCACATAGCGCTTGGGTACATAGCGGTCAGTTTGGTGAACAAACTTCGACGAAAATCTGATTTCATTTTTAGGCGATTTTATCGATTTTTGTGAGTTTGATGTAACTACTACGATTGTTGATATTTGTTTGTTTGTGTTGTTGTTGTTCCTAGCCTTCCTACTTGCTAGCCGCTGAGGGGCGAACTGAGACCAAAGCAGGCCGTTGAGGTCTGGCCTGTACCCGAAGAAGTCGCTGCTGGAGGGAGCTGGATCGAGGGCATCGAGGGTGCTGGCCGAGCTTGTGCTTGTCCATTGCGACCATGGAAAACGCGCGTCGTTCCCCTTTGAGCAGCCGTCAGTCACTGTGTCATCCTACCGGAACCAAGTGCCACCAACCCCCGGAGGGAGGGCTGGTGGGGCTTGGTTGACCTGGCGGCGGAAACCGCCGCCGAACCAGGTCACCCTGGAATCGGCCGCCGACCAGCGACAGCCGACGGCACACACACCCCCTCCGACTGCGCTCCACGCGCCGTGGTTGAGTTGGAAAAGAAGGGCGCGTGAAGCGCAGTCGGAGGAGGTGTGGTGCCAGCTGTCGCTGGTGCAACCGATTCCAGGAGACCTGGTTCCCGGCGATTTCCGCCGCCAGGTCAACCAATCCTTATTGTTGTTGTTTTTTTGTGTTTTTATTTTTACTTATATTTATATTTACATTTATACTTTTATTTTTGTTTTTTAACTTTGATTTTTATAGTTTTATTTTTATTGAATTTTTTAAAATTTTATATTTATATTTACAATTTATACTTTTATTTTTTGTTTTTTAGATTTTATAGTTTTATTTTTTGTTTTTAACTTTTGTTTTTAAAGTTTTATTTTTTATTTTTTAGTTTTTACTTTTATAGATTTATTTTTCTTATTTTATTTTATTTATTTTTTATATTGATTTTTTATTTTTATTTTTTTTTATTTTTAGTTTTTATTTGTATTTATACTGGTTTTTGTTTTTATTTAGTTTTTGAATAAGTGTAAGCAACTTACCTACCTTCGTACCTGGAGCAGAAGAGGCGGCGCAGGTGGCGTCGGCGGCGTCGTCGTCGAAGTTGTCTGCAAACATGGAGTCATCAGATTAGGTCAAGCTAGGAATTCTCTCCTCACCCACCTGCCTTGATGAGGTACGGTAGCTGGGGTGTCGCGACACCACGTGGTCGACGAGCCAGCCGCTTATATAGCCGAGGAACGAGGTCGGCGGTGTGCTGGAGGACATGTAGAGTGGAGCGCGGGAGCCCCGAGGAAAGGTCTCCGCTCGGTGGTCAGATCCGCTGACCCAACGACAGCCGACGGCACCCGCCGCTTTTCGGAATTCTCGCCGTTGGGGCATGTCTCCCTCGGCTCCCCTCGTGTAGATCAAATGCACATTCAGCACGGCACCTCCGCAATGTCTCGTAAAAGTTGAATGCGTGGCGCATCCCATAAGACGGTTAGTTGACGCTAACTTGGGCTCTTTAAAGCGACAATGGGCAGAAGTATATCTTACAGCTGGTCGACGAGTAGGCAGGAAGAAGGGCATTTAAGCGAAAACGGTATTTGTCGTTAATGTGGCCTACAATGGAAGCTAGAGCGAATCACAGCCAATCAGAGCGTCGAGCAAGCACGCGCCGTCCAATCAGGTGAGCCAGTAACACGCTTCTCTGGATGATACGCCCATTCGATGCAGCCTGTTTGGCGCCCGACTCCCTGTGTAAGCCACATTAACGACTAGACGTCAAATTGGACACTTTTAACATCAAAATGGACATTCTTCTAAATAAACTTGGTGCTTCTGAATTCAAAATGAGCGTCTTCTACATCGAAACGAGCTTCTTATATAGTTAACTACAAACTCTCCATGTTGGTTGTAATTTTTTGTTCGAAGGAAATTTGGTATGACTTTCTTTGAATTTTTTTAAAATTCAGCTGCCCAAGCGGGCGTAATAATTTTATTTAAAAAAATTCGAAAAAATGTTAAGTTACAAATGGCTTTAAAGAGCTACAAGGCAACAATGAGTACATTAATTGTCGAGATCGCGCCATGCGTTCGAAAAGCTCGTGGCGACTTTAATGTGATTGATAGTGTAAATGCTGCTTACACAAAGCATCTGAGTGAGGATATGTGTGACCTTCACAATTTTTTTTTGTTGCTGTGTCGTTTACAGATGTGAAACTCTATGCAGATGGAAATTTTGTTGTTAATCGAGTAGAAATCGCGACATCTTGGGCGAGTGCATGGCGCAATCTCTTTTCTTCGCCGTCTTTCTGCTCTTTGGATCAAGCTTTAAGCCATTATTCTTTCTTAAAAGTGTTTTTAAATGAATTTCAAACAATGTTTTTACTTATTCGGTGGATGAATTTAATTTCCAAAGAAAGTCGTAGCAAAATTTTTCCTTTAACAAAACTTATTCTAACTGTATACTAAAATTTTCCTTGAAGAAAAAAATTCTAACTATCTCGGAGTCTCTAGCTTAATGTGGAAGGATTTTGGACTCGTTTTGATTTGGAAGAAGTTCACTTTGATATCAGAAGCATCAAATTTGTTTAGAAGAGTGTCCAATTTGACGTGAAAATGGTAGAAATCCTCCTCGGAGCCGTCGTGGCATATGGCACGTCAATTGGTTGTGGTAAGGTACCTCGGCCCAGTGAAATAGGATGGGGTGTAAGTCAGTGTAGGCCACATTAACGACCAGTACCGGTTCGATGTGATTCCAGGCTTCCACGACACCTCCTTTTCCTCCTGGCGACCTCTGCCAACTGCCATATGCCGTCGCAGAGGCTACTGTGCCTCTTCCGGTCATAAAACCACGACCCTTATGGGGTACTGGAGACGGAAATGGAGGGCGCTGAGTACGCTACGCCCTATAGGTGCCGCAGAACCTCACTAACCTCCAACCGGCCCAGTTTTCAGCCAACTGCTCGCTGTTCCAGCAGTGTTTTGATGTCGAACGCTAAGCACTGTGACCATTTTCGTGATAGGCGAAGCGTGTCTGCGCGAAAGGATTAGCTGATATTGTCGTGTGGGAGGTCCATGGGCTTTACGAAGCTAATTTCGCGTGATTTTTGGCTCAATTTTTTCAAATTTGAGGCAGCTTTTGCCAATCCCAATCTCGTCCAGTTGACTGGTTCCATGGCCGTCGGCGGCTTCCGGCCCACCTGCCCTCGCTCGAAGGACCACCTGGCACGCGATGATGAACTTGGCCCCGCCATCCACCGACGGAGACGTAGATGGTACCGATCGATCGCTGTGCCCCCTCCCAATCCGACGATCGAATGACTCAGCCGACGGCGGGCGTGGTCTGGTCTTTTGTCCGACGGCGGCTGCCGCCAACAACCCACCACCACCGAGTGACCCTCTGGAGGAACCTTTCCACCCCTCTGGAGGGGAACTCTGTGGCCTCCGGAGCTCTATGGGCCGTCTATTTCCGGCTGGGTGGGACAGGTGTGGGCGCTAGCCTCCACCGCCAGTCGTCCGGGGCCATTCAGGTGTCCTTCCCGTGTGGTGGCGATGAAATTTCATCGGACACCCTTGAACTCTCCCCTCGGCTTTGGGCCGGTTTTCTCGGCACAGCGCCACTCTTCCCACTTCCATTGGCCTTCTGGAGGTATCTTCCGCCTTCTTTCTTGCTGTCGTCTCCAATGGAGATGAGATTTTTTCGTGTCGATTCATCCCCGAACTTCGTCCAACCGCCTCTTATGCTCGATCATCCAATATTTTTCGTCATATCTTTCTTTCTATCGATTTTTTTGGCTGTTTGCCAGATGTGAGACATGTTCAAAGCATCTGAGGCAGAATCACTATGTTCCGAAATCCGTCCAGTTGAAGAATTTAGGCTCTACCGGCTCCATTCTACTGTGAAAGCCCTGTCACCTGTATCAAGTGGCCGAATCTTCTCGTTCCCACCGTGTCCACTGGTCCGCCAGAGCTCTGACCTCCAGTGGCGTACGCGTGGCGAGGTCCGCTGCTAATCCCCGAGTTATTACCTCGAACGGACCGGAACCGTTGTTGTTGTTCGGCTCTGGATCGTCCTCGCAATCTAGTGCAGTGGTTGCTCTTCGTATTCAGCGCTTTCCTTGACTACAGAACTTCCTGGTTAATGCCCTCCCCCCGCTGTTCCTTGATTTTTCGCGGTCTTTTTTCAATTATTGATCTAGATTTTTGGAATCAGTGATGAGCCGATTGTTAGGCATATCGATCAATATTGATTGGTGATCAATGTTTTATTGTGGTGAAAGCCATATATCCATCATCGTCATCATGTTCAAGTGACTCCCAGCCATATCTGTTAGTTTTAAGCAGAAATCGATTACGCTAATCGATATCAACTGTCTAATCGATATTTGCCCATCCAGCGGTCATCATAATCACGTTTTTTCGTGTCAATCGTATGGCAGACCATCGTATTTTCGTTGTTTCACTTTCAATGCACAGTATCGATAATATCAATCGATCCTTCGTCAAACGGTCCCTTATTCAAACGATTCCCAACTATAACGGCTAGTTTTGAGCAAAAATTGATCATGTTAATCGATGTCGATTGACTTATCGATATCTATTCATGCAGCAATCGTCATATTCACGTTGTTTCATATCAGCCGCGTTTCGCTGAATCCACCTAGGCAAAACTTTACTTAGCGGCCATTAATTTTGCGCGGACGAACACATGGACGCATCGTAGTATCAGAAATTAAATTTCTAACGGTTTAGCTGTTCCTTGAATTCTTGTTAGGTTATTTATTTATAGGATGTGTACTTTATTTTTGGAACCCACGAAGCATAGAGGTCGCTGCTATCAATCAATCTTTCGTTCAACGGTCCCTTATTCAAGCGATTCCGAACTATAACTGTTAGCCTTAGGCAAAAATCGATAATTTTAGTCGATATCAACTGTCCCATCGACATCTAGCCATGCAGCGGTCGTTATATTAAAAAAAAAGAAGTTAAAAGCAAAAATGAACTTGCACCTCTGCTTGGCCCCGCCACCTCCTGTTACCAGGCGGTAAGGTGCGACAGGCGTAATAAAAGAGGCGGGGGTGTGGTCATCTTTTACAAAAATTCTATGGTTGTCAATGAAGTTTTTTCTGAATCCGTTGACAACTCATATGAAGTACTCATTGTTGATGTCATTATTGCAGATCGCGTCACTAGGTTCATTTTGATTTACAGAGCCCCAGCCTGTGTAACATCCCAGTCTCTCCAACTTACTAAGGTCATTAGTGGTTTCTCATCCACTGACTTTCCTGCTGTTGTTTTGGGCGATTTCAACCTTCCGAATATATTCTGGAGTACTGCTGGCACCTCGCAAGGCTCTCAAATATCGGCACATTTTGCGGACTTGTTTAACTCTCACTCGTTTCGGCAGTTGGTCCCTCGTGCGACTAGAGCTGGATCCTTCCTTGATTTAGTATTTTGTAATTCTCTGAACCTCATCACGGGCACTGAAGTCACTCCGCCCATAGGTAGCAGTGATCATGATAGTGTGGCGTTCTCCATAAATCTTAGTTATGCGCCCACTTCTGAGACATGGAGTAGGGATTACAGAAGCGCAAACTACCTTGCGATTGAAGACTACCTGAAGGGAGTTGACTGGATTGGTTCTTTCTCAACGGTTACGACTGCAAATGACGCCTATGAACTCTTCCTTAACGTAATTCAACATGTCATAGGTACTTACGTACCGCTGCAGAGGATTCAAAAGAATAGCGTTAGACTCCCATCCTATTTAGAAAGACTTGCCCGGAAAAAGGACCGTTTATGGGCCTCTGCTTCGAGTATGGTTTCTAGCTACTACGAGAAGAAATACAAGGCAGTTTGTTCCAAACTAGATAAGGCTACTTCCAAATTTCTCTCTTATTTAGAGCGTAAGATAGTCGAATCCAGGGACGGGAGAAATTTTCACAGATATATAAAATGCAGATTAAAGGACCGACCATTTATTCCTAGCATCCAGATTGACAACGATGGTAACTTTGCGTTCAAGGACTTTGATAAAGCTGAAATTCTTGCTCAACACTTTTTCACGGCTTTCAGCTCGACAGGTTCCCATCTCGAAACAGAATCACCTGAGGTTCGCTTCCCACCCATGCGTATCGGCTTCCGGTTTTCAGGGGCTGATATCCTCCAAGAACTCTTGAAATACCCCTCATCGTATACACTCACTCCCGGTCTCATTCCCATGGCATTTTTCAAACGGATTTTGCACCTTATCGTCTTTCCGCTGGAATATATATTCAACCTCTCCTTTGCGACTGGTAACGTGCCCAACAGATGGAGGCACTTATTTGTTACTCCAGTCCCCAAAAAGGCTCCTTATAATCTGGCCACAAATTACAGACCCATTAGCATCACATCAATTTTTGCCAGGGTGTTCGAGAAACTTATGAGGAAGCATATACTGCATCATTTGGATGAACACAGTATCATACCTCAATCTCAACATGGATTCTGTAAAGGAAAATCATGTGAGACGGCATTGTTGGCCTCTATGGATGACTGGACCCAAGCTGTTGAGCAGAATAAACCTGTACACGTAATTTACTTTGATTTTTCGAGTGCGTTTGATAAGGTCCCTCATTCTAGGTTAATCAATAAGTTGAGCTCGATTGGGATTCATCCCGATTTTGTACGATGGATTAAAAGCTTCCTGATGGACCGTACGTTCCAGGTCAGAGTTGGAGACTGCCTTTCCAACATCTACCCCTGTGTTAGCGGCCTCCCACAGGGAGGTGTTCTGTCTCCTTTACTGTTTCTTGTGTATACTGCAGATCTTCCATCTTTGGTTTCTTCGAATAATGTGAGGTGCCTGATGTACGCCGATGATCTAAAAATCTATAGGACTATCGAAAACCCATGTGACACATTGCTTCTCCAGGCTGCTGTTAACTGTCTCTACGCCTGGTCGTCTCTTAATGGGTTACCCCTTGCACCTCATAAGACAAAGGTTCTTTCTCTAGGCCAACCAATCCCTTCCGCCTCATATTCTATTGGTGATACGGAATTGGAAGTTGTTGATCAGGTTCGTGATCTGGGGTTCTTCTATGACAACAAGCTGTCCTTTCTTCCACACCTCAGACATATTTTCTCTAAGGCGATGTCACGCACGTTCGATCTCTTTAAGGCGCTTAAGACACGAGATTCTCCCACGCTCATTAGGGCTTACAAAACTTATATCCGACACATTGTTGAAAGTGGAACTTCAGTCTTTTGCCCTCAGTTGAAAAAGGATATCCGATTGCTTGAAAGTGTTCAAAACAACTTTACTAGAAAGCTTGTCTTGCGGTGCAGTGGAATTGATTACCGTTTCATACCTAGCGGCACCCAAAGAAATAAGTTATTTAATTTGCCAAGTCTCCACAGTAGACGGGTGAGGAATGATTTGATCTTGGCCTACAAAATTATCACGGGCTTGACCACAGTCACTCTTCACAATTTCTTTCAATTCGCTAACACCCGTACAAGAAGTGGGCATTGCAAACTAAGGCGGTCGCTAGCAAAAACTAGGCTTCGGTCGCTCTTCTTTTCTCAGAGGGTTGTCTCCCTGCTCAACCCACTCTTGGCAAAAGGCGGACTACGTTTAAAACTCACGTCGTTTAAAAGTCTAGTTTCCCGCACGGTGCTCAATAGCTCCAATTTCTCCTCTTAGTCTCCTTCGTCCTTTGTTCGTTTTTTTCACTTTTATTACATTCAACAGCTGTTCTGTTTTGTTCTATTGTGGGACACTGAATGTTGTTCCTCGGATTGTTTATTGTTGTTCTCTTCATGCATATGTAATATATGCGTCCAATAAATAAATAAATAAATAAATATTCACGTTGTTTCGCATCGAACGCCGTATGTGTGGATCCGATTCTACCTAAACAAAAAACTACGTAGCGGTCGATAATTCTGCGAGGAACCATATATCTGAATCCGATTCTTCCTAGGCAAAAACCTATCTAGCGGCTATTAATTCTGCACGGACCCATATGACTGAATCCGATTCCACATATGGAAAAAAACCTACATAGCGGCCATTAATTTTGCGCGGACCCACATGTCTGAATCCGATTCTATCAACAAAAGAAGGGGGCAAAAACCTATCCAGCGGCCACTAATTTTGCGCGGCGAACGTATAGACGCAGAGTATTAGCAGAAATTACATTTCTAACCGCTAAGCTGTTTCTTGTATTGTTACTAAATTGTTTATTTATTATGTGTGCATTATTTGTGGGTCCAACGAAGCAGGTCGATAATATCAATCGATACTAACTGGCAGATAGACGGTGTAGTGTGATTGTTGTGAAGCGTATTTAGAGTCGAAAGGATTTTTTTGTCAAGGCTTCTACTTTGAGAAGGAAAATCTGGGTGAAACTCGATAATATTGATCGATATTGATTGGCCGGACGATGTGGTTGCTTTCATATCGTTCAGCGGCCATTATATTTTCGTCGAATCATGTTTTTAATTTTTTATTAGTTCAGTTATTTGTATTGTACACCCAGGAAGACTAGATCCACAATATGAAAAAGAATCAGGATCCAGGGATTCTTTAAAAAACAACATCAATTTAGTCGTCGTAAGCGACATAGGATCAAGTAGGCATAGTATCACTAAGGTTCTGATTCTTCTTCTGCGAATCGATTCCTATCCGGCAGCCATTAATTTTGCGTGGACGGACGGAGGGATGGACGGATTCTCTGCCGGGCAAACTGCTGGATCAGCCGCCTTCGAATACAGTAGAGTTACACCTTGTTTTACTGAGGTTACTTTTCTGTCTTGATACTTCTACATGTTGATGGTGCAGTGGATCTAGCCTGTAGAAAACGCAATGAATGCGGGTTCGAGTCCCCACTGTGCCGAATGTTTTGCTGACGTGCTAAATCCCCCATGATGCAGAAAACTGACGAGCTGTTATCGCACGGGTGCACTGCTCGACTAATCCGCCAGCCTTTCGCCTGCGCCTCTTACTGTGTTTACTCGCCACAGTTCGAGGACCGCCGCTCTGTATGTATGTAGCGCCGCGTGCGAACTTTGCTGTGCTGCGGTCTGTTTGAAGTGGAGGACTGGTGTCGTCAGCTGCACTTTTCGCAGTTTTTTCCTTCTTCTGGCCTCGTCTGATTATCTACAGCGCCGGAAGTCCCACTCTAATTGGCGCTCTCCAACGTTGTCGCTTTTTTAAAGGCCAAACGGGGCGGGAGACATCTTGTGAGGCTGTCAGAAGGGACACTATTTTATCCTTAGAAATAGCAGCGTCTGCGTAAATAAATTGCAGGATATGAAGTGCCTTGTAGGTCATTATTTCAAAGGGTTTTCAGTCCATGTCGCGAATGTGAGCAGCATTAGGAGGTCAGAACGAGCCGACCAATCATAACCAAGAAGAGAGCTGAATGAACATGAGCCAACTCGCCAGGGTGCTGACCGTATACGCCCTCAGCGAATAGCATGCCCTGCGATGCAGCTTGATTGGTTGAGGCGCACCCACCTTCAAATGCTGCCCATTTTCCCGACATGAGTCGGTTTTTCTGACTTATTTTGAAGTTTCTGCACCATCTCAAAGGGATTTTCGTTGCTTTTTGCTTGCTAGGCTTCGTGCTACCTTAGTCAATGTATTTCTATCAATATAAAGTTTAGATTGTTATTTTTGGAAGGCACTCATAGCATAGTCCATAGGAGACGCTGACTCTGTTCTCACCACGAATCGATTGATAGTTCGTTCCAGCCATGCATCTCTTCAAGGCTGCGTGGTTGACACCTTACCTGGCATACATTTAAAAATTCTCCTAATTGCTTCCACGATATCGCCTAAAACGGGAGTGCATGGCGCAATCTTAAGGAATTGGTGAACGTCGCCCTAAGCCCCTTACGTGTTTCCACACATTTTTGCCAATGCTTAGTTGCCATCAATATTGTCTCTTAAAATCTGGAAGCGTTTAAAAGCTTTAAGGCCCGTTTATACTTCGACCACTATGCGTGGCGTAGCGTCGCTCAGCGTCGGAAGTATAAACGGGGCCTTAAGCTCTGTGTTGATGATCGCGTGGTAACGCATATGGAGGCCTTGGCTGTCATGCGAAATCCGAACCGAGGTTTTGGTTCGGGTCCCGCCCAGGCCAAGTAAGAACTATGTATTAGGTTGGCAACTAATTTCGTGGACTCTCGAGCGCCTTCAACAAAAGTGTTCATAAACAAATAACAAATAACAGTTTTCAACCAAAGTAAGATCTGTTGGAACGCGGGACTGCTTCCCATTTATCAGATACCTGGCCCATCCCACAGCTGTAGAATTCTTGTTCTTTTGAAGCCAAGAATCCTTGGAGGTGCATTTTGACATGGTCCACATTAGTAAGTCGTTCTCCAACCAAGAAGTGCTGCAGCGTGCTATAAAGGTGCTAGTCATTTGGCGCACAGCCTGTGAGTTAGACGCTCCCAGCTAACGTCTTCGATTTTTTGAAGCTCCCGATTCGCGACGTGTGATCTGGCGTCATCTTGCTGATAGATAATTCCGCTCCTGAAAATCTGTCTGAACCGATTCCAGCGGAGTTCAGCCTGCGTACGACCAGGTTGAGAAGAGTAGATTACAGCATTAATGCTGGAACCGTTCTTGAAGAGCTCTCAGAAGTTAGTACCTTCTTGACAGCACCAAACGGAGGAAACGTAGCGAACCGGACGCCTAAAAAAATAGAAGACCTTGACTGGGAGCGTCAAACTCACCAATCTTACAGCCCAGACCTTGCGCCGAGTGACTACCACATTTTTAGTTCAGTGCAATACTTCTTGGTTGGAAGACGATTTAATAATGTGGACCGGGTCAAAATGCACCTCCAAAGATTCTTGGCCTTAAAAGCACAATAATTCTATGGCCGTGGGATAGACCAGCTATCTGATATATAGGAAGCACTTCTACGTTCCGAGGGATCCTATTTTAATAAAAGATTGTCATTAATTACTTGTTAATAAATACTTTTGCTCAAGATTCTTGAGAGTCCACGAAATTAGTTGCCAACCTAATACATCCTTGGGGTCGGTGGTTTGGTACTATATAGACTTGTCTGGGAAAGGTATGGTACTGTCTTGTAACACTGACTATACCATCGTCTAGCTACCACAACTCGTAGTATATGCCTAATGCACATTCAAGCTGTCCGCGACTACAAAAGTCTAGTGCATGGCGCACCCCAACAGGCAGTAGATCATGTCCGACCTTTATCTCTTAGGATAACACATAGAATTTGAAATGCTCAGAAGAATACGTTTCTATCACTATTTTAGGTTCAGAACTCTAACGGATGAAGGAAAAAGTTCGGCGTAAATCAATTTCTTTACGGGATACGCCATGCATTCTACTTCTACGGGATACCATGGAGGGGATTTTAGTGCGTTTTTCGCCTACACTTTGAGTTGTGGTGGCTAGGCGAGTGTGCTGTCTTTCCGGACAAGTCTCTTACCCACTCTTTGATCGCTACCTGTTCCTATACATTGTCTAGTAAAATTGATTTTTAACGAGTTTTTGACCCCCAATTTTCAATTTTCCGCCCATCGCTCGCTGTTACACCATATTTCCTGTTATCCCTTAGACCCTATTACCAGTTGCATCTCATTGGAACCTGGAAACGACCAACAGTGGGGTCTCAGACGAGGTTTCGGCTGCAGCCTGAACCGGTTCAGGCGGAAAGCATGTGCTAAGTGTTGGTTACAGCCGCGGTGATGGGTCATACATCCGTGTTTTTCGGCTTCTGTTGTCAAACAGCTGGCTGAGTTGGCGGCTGACTCATATCACCGCCGATGCCGCGTGCTTTGTCTGCTGTAATCCAGTCATCCGTTTGTTTCTTTGCCAGGTTCTACAACACCCGCATTCTTTTTGGGCGACGCTGCTACTGTACCTATTCGTCTTTGTGCGTCAATTGCAAAAACTCCGAAGAAACTGGTTCCAAAGAGGAACTTTCGCCTCGAATGTCGGCAATTTTTTCCTCGGTTTCCTTTGAATTCCCTTACGTGGCGAGTAGAGGGCAAGAGAAGGTTATTGGACAAAGAATGGCTTCGATCTAGGAACTGGAATGTCCTCTGGCTTTGGGGCATCCTGACGGATTCGGTAGAAAGTCACTGACTTCAAGGGGACCTATCCTAGTCGGGAGAGGAAGCCCCGTGGCGCTCCACAGACTCCCTGATTCTGAGGGACTTCACAGTCTTGGGCAGCTACTCCAGCTCCTGTAGAGGCGACGGTTAAACAGGACAACCTACGCTCCCTACCGATCAGGATAGAAACCTTCAGCGTTGTTTGCTGTAGTTGTGGCGGTGATAGTCGTCAATATGGCCTACAAGGAGAGCAGCGACGTACTAGACCAATCAGGCTTCGTCGAGCGCGCGTGTATGGTCAGTGCTCTGACTGGTTGTGATTGGCTGGCACGTTCTCCCCTCACCAAGTAGGCCACATCATCTACTAGTACCGCTAAACCTAAAACACCTAATGAACAATTAGCACGCTTGAGGGCCAGAAGAATTCTGGAAAAATTCAAGCGACACCTAGGTTTCTATGAGTCCGTGCCTCCGCGCAAAATTAGTGACCACTATGGTGGAGTCAGTGTCGTAAAGGAAGATACCCATCGGTTCTCCTCGTTCAGTTGATCAGCCAAGTACACCTTCAACGACATTTAGCGATATCACGTAGAGGTAGAGTGCATGGCGCAACCCCAGAGGTGCGGCTGTTTACCCTCTTCGCTCCCCCTTTCCTACCTTGATTTATTCAAATTCTCAAGAAAAATCGAGAGGATTTGAGCTTTGTGGATGCGCTTGTTAGAAATACATCCAATAGAAATGCGCCATGCACTGAGCTTTGAGTAAGAATTGTAGAAGCGTTTCAATGGTCGAATAGATGCACTGGACCTGAGAGTTATGGTAGACCTCCATTAATTATATGGCGCCACGCGGTCTTTGGCCTTTGCCTGTCCGTGGTTGAGTCGATTCGATTCGGATGGCGTCATCGGTCAGATAAGAAGCTCTGCCTCTCTGCAATGACTTGACAGCTTTCCGTTATTTGATCGATCATTGGTGTTTTTCGCTTTAATACAGCACTGAGCTCCGCTGTTCTTCTCTGACGATGAGTCAGACCTCATTGTTCGACTCTTATCGATTTCTCCACGGAAGAGTGAGATTGGGACTTCTTTGGTGTATGAATCTCTGAGCTCTACTTGTAAATGAATTTGAGGATGCATATTTTGGAGCACTGTAGGCAAGTGGTCGCCAATGTGGCCTACATCAAGAGAGGAGAAAACGCACCAGACGAACCAGGCCAACGGAGAGGGCGTCCTCAATCATTGCGCTGATTGGTTGGAGCGAGCTGTGTCAGTCGGTCTTCTGAGTGGTTGTGATCAGTCGACGCAATACCCGTCTCATGTAGGCCAGATTACCGACTAGTGTCCCGTACAGTTTATTACTCCTAGAAATATCTTTCAGTAGCTAAGGGCGTAATCGATTTCTGCAGATGATGGATAAAAGTCAGCGTTTCAATCAATAACTCTACGGTATGCGCCACGCATTCTGCTTCCAGAATGGAGTGGAAGAAGTGAACTAGCATCTTGTTCACAAACCAGAAGGTCGGGTTCGAGCCCCGCCTTGCGCAAGTATTTCGATCGCAACTGAGTATCCTTTTAGCATCATGCAACCTCAATAACAGCTGGTCTAAGCTCAAGCAGAAACTTAGAACGCTATTTATTTATTTTTAATATTTTATATGCTTATTTTTATTTTTATGCTTATCGTAACAATATAACTCAGAACTGTTGAAGAAGTTTTCGGCGCTGGCCTTCATCAGAGACCCAAACTTGGGTAACTTAACCATTTTCTTTGAGTTTTTTCAACGGTTTAGTTACCCAAGTTTGAGAGATTTAAGAGGGAGAACTCGTCGAAGACTCAGGAATGCTTGTACTAACTCGGATCTGAGTGTAGCACTCCAGTGAATACTGCTCTGGTTTGTGTAGTCAGTAACGTGCTTGACCTGTGACCTCAATCTGAGGCGTCAATGCGCCATGCGTTTCACTTTCTGACCAGTTTCGAGTGGTACTTGAATGCATTTCTGGTCTACATAATCGCCTCCTGCCGGACGAGTGGTTTTTTCCAGCGAATGGAATGCTTTGAAAGGGCGAAGAAAGGTCGCGGCGTTAATTATTAATCCTTCAGTGGGATGCGCCACGAATTCCACTTCTAGGTGATATAGTGAAGGCGATTTGTGTAAGCATTTTAATGACTTGTGGTGGCCAGATGACAGACAAGTCAGCGCTGTACTTTCCCACATAAGTCCTGGGCCAACTCGCGTACAGCGGGGAGATGGAAGGCTTGGCTGGACTGGACGGATCCGAACCAAGGACCACATTTTGGGTTGCACGCTACAGCTGAACCCTCCCCGACTGCGCCACCACGCGCCGCATTGTCACCTTTCTTTCGGGCCACCACACAGATTCTAACGAACATCTCATGCCACCAAGTAGTGCAGTCGTAGGAGGTGCTTCGAATGGAGTTTTTGGATCGGGCCTTGTCCAGACGAACTGAGCGTCCCTGTGTTGCCTGAGTTACTGTCAGACTTCTCTAGACGGAATAACACTGATGGACTTCTGTATCGACTGGCCACCGTAAGCATTATATAGGCTAAATTCGCATTCGAATTTCCTTCGTAGAAGTAGAATGCACGGCGCATCCTGGAGAATACATATTTTAGTGTCCTGTGCCAGAACTTATGACATAAATATCTTTTTTAAACAGAATCTTTCCAATTGTAGACGTTTTCCCAAGCGACAAAGGTCTACAGATGGCTACATAATGCGCCATGCATTCTACTTTTGTATGATGGATTGTGGAGGCGAATCGAGTGAAATGAAGGCGTGAACATTCAGCTTTAAGGGAGAAGCGTTAACTAGCGACTTCAGATTGATACGCCTGGAGTAGTATCGTCATTCCGTGGTCAAGGCTTAGCCGGGGAGATTGGCGTCGTCATTGCGACTAGGCTAGAGTTTCCTGATTATGAGATTTGATTATGCGCCGCCGCCGGACGCCGGACGCCATTGCCCCCAGCGTATAGACGAGCATATTCCATCGGCGTTAACGACGTCTAGCCGCTGGCCTTCTAAGATTGCCCACCTCCGATGTCAGGGCTTCGCTGCTGGCTTTCTTCTGCCTCACTGAGGACTCATTCTTTAACAACGTTGTCCTTTGGGAAGAGCTGAAAACTGTGGTGGAAGTTACCTTTGTCTGAAGATAGGCGCTGTCTAGGTCCAAATATCCATTCTTCTCGGAACTTGATGTACTACCCTATAAAAGCGTCAATACGTTTGTCTATAACTCTGTCTTTGCGTCCCTCGTTCTGTCCGTGCAAAAATAATGGCGGCCTAAAGAACTTCACATCAACTCATCGGTTGATATTACTGGAGTAGTAATCGCTTGAGTTGAGCATTTCGCGGAAATGTTGGCCGCAATCCATGACTCATTGTTGATATGACGTTCCTTGTTCGAGGAGAAGTCATCCAGGTTTCTAGCTACCACTATACACCCTGTGAATTCTCTTCTGAAGCGCCGTAATCGGTAAAGGCATCGCTGGCGCCGATTCGCCACGTTTCTTCCAGTGACTCGTCCTGTTCCTGCTATGAGTCATCTCGTCCGAAGACTGTTCGACTACGCTTAGTCATCATCGGCCACGTCCCCAATGTTCGCCGACGGTCACACACACACACACCTTCATCGTTGACGATGTTCCGCCGCTGTTCTCGAGGAACACGTCCCGCCTCCTGTTCTCTGACCCTTTCCGACGTGGCTATTCATCTCAATTCAAGTGGCAGCTGCAGGCCAGCACGCGGATCCGCTCGACACTTCGCCGTCCTCCTAAAAAATCAAACCCCGAGGCATTCTATTTTCAGCTTTTTATCGCATTTTTTATTATGTTAAATCGTTGTTGAACCGTCTGTTCATCTGTCTGTGCGTCCGGCTGTATCTCCGCTCAAAAATAATTGCCGCTCATAGGTTTCACCACTACTCGTCAGTCAATGTTACTGGGTCTTCCTGATGATAAGGGTTAACCGTTTGAGCTGGGCATTACGCGAAATGTCCAAGGGCGGGGGTTCACGGTAAGTTCAGTAGATCAATACTCAATCAATATCAATCGATAATATGTCCATATATCTGCAGCGAAGCTTTTGCCTGGACATAGTTCTGCGATTAATGATTGCTCGTTGTGTTAGTTAAATATTGAAGGCCAAAAAGAATTTGAAAGAAGGCAAAGAAATTTTAAAAGGTAAGAAAAATAAGAAATAGCAAATATATAAGAAAAGAGAAAAAGCAGTAGATATATTAGTATATACGCTACGGCTAATCAATGTCGATAGATGCTATTAACTTCTGGAATTGTTTTTATTTCATAGCGCAATGGTTATATTTTCGATTTTTCCTTTTCATTGTATTGCTTTTCATTTTTTTACTTCCCGCTATACCTTATTATTATTACTTGTCATAGAATTTTTTAAATAATTTTTTTATGCTCTTACTTTATATGTTCTGTTTTTCGTTGCGTTTTTAATTTCCTTGTCCTGGTATTTAAAAGAACCTATTCCATACCTCTCTACGTTCGTCCGTCCATTTGTCTCTCCGTGTGTCCGTCCGCCGGTCGCTTCACATTGGTGTTACAATTCAGACTGATGAGGATGAGCAGTCTAAGAGTTCGACGCTTCGCGAATATGATGGCCAGTGGTCAAGCTTAACAACAAGTAAACAGTATCGATCGGAAAATCGATGTCGATCAATACTATCGAGCTCTGCGACTTGTTATAACTCTATTTTTACTAATTGTTTTCTAGATTTTATTTTTAATATCTGATTATTGTTTCTATCTTAATTTTTTACACTTACTTTTTATTGTTTTCATATGACTGTTTACTATATTTCTGTTGTTACGTGGAGGAGGGCTCTTTTTCTGTTTTGCTTACCGATTTTCAAGATGTTTTGCTGCGATTTCACCTCGCGTTGCGTTCCTCCATAAAGCGTCGGCGGTGTAATGGTTTAGCACCCCGTCCGGTAAGCAGGAGATAAGGGTTCGAGTCCCGTCTCGCACTAGCGTTTCGATCGCAGAAAACATCGTTATAGCAGCTTACAACCTCTGTAACAACCACTTGAACAAAATGACTTGAAGGTTTTCAATGGAATATTTTCTATATAATACAAAACAAAGAAAAAATAGAGGTTCGAAGAAGTAAAGAAATGTGTAAAGTTCTTTTTTAATTATAAAATAAACATTACGTAACATAGAAAATAAGTAAATATAAAGTAATAAATAAATAAATATTAATAAATTAACAAAATTCAGAAATAAATAGTAATAAATATTACGTAACATAGAAAATAAACATAGAAAATAATTTTTAAGTTTAGACGGAGAGATTACTACATGAAACCCTTCACCATTAGCATTTCAGAATTTTCTGTACAACCTTATTCTTTCTACATTCTGTTGCAGTTACACAAAATTAATTTAAAGTGATTAAATTCGATTGAATTGATTGATTGAATTGATTAAATTTGAACATGGAACATTCTAAAGTGATTAATTTCATTTTTAAAGCAATTAATTTTTTTAATTCTAAAAATTATTTTTAAGTATTTGTGATCAATTTAAAGAACATTGAAGATAAAAATAGAAATTATGAGTTCGCGAAGGCGTTTGGCTATAAGATGGAATTTGTCTAAATTTTAGAAAAACTAAAAGAGGAGACCATAGAATTTCGACAAGATCAGATGGTTCTGAGCCAAACTCGCCCTATGTGAGCTTCTATCCCTTACAAAGGTCAAAAACCTTGAGAAGAATCATCGGTGGCTGTCGAACCGGCAGCGTTTCGAACGCGTTTCTCGTTACTGTTGCGAGACGACTGCGAAAGAACAGCGTTTTATGATCGATAAAGCCGCCAGATTATAACGAAACTCGTTATCAGACGCAGTGAAAACCAGCGGCAGTCGGCTTTTACTGTGTCCGTGTGCATGTGCTTGTTTTCCCCAGTTGTTGCCTGAGCCCATAAACGACCGATTTGCAAAGTTTCCCATGCCAGCTGGTAGCTGAGGTCGCCTGCAGATCCGGTTTCCGGGGAGGGTGGCAGACGCGACGGCCAATCTGTCACCCCGTCGACCTTTTCGCCATTCCCTTCGTGGTAGCCTGTTTGTTTCCCGTGTTCTTCTAGTTCTGGAGGATTCAGCGTTACTAGAAAAGGAATAAAGAAGACGTAGCGACGTTTAAGGAGTTTAAGGCATGTTTTAACAATAATTTGAATAAGTGGCGAAAGAACCTTTTACATTTTACAAAACATTTTTTTAGCAATTGATTATTATTGTTACTAGCCATATTCTAAATATTGCTCATCGAATCAACATTTTAAACATTCACTAGACATTTTTCTCTCCAACGGATAGATCATTCGATGCTGATCCCGAATATCGGATTTATTTTTTAAAGCACGCACTCTGAAGAGCGCTATGAAAAAAAGCGCTATGGGCGCGTGTAGCGCCGTCGGAGGAGGCGCCGACTGTCGCCCGCACCCGATACCAAGTGGTTCCTGGTTCGGATTTCCCGCCCAGGCCAACCAAGTCTTCCATCCCACCGGGGTCGGTGAATTGGTACCAGACTTGTCTGGGAAGGATAGAGCGCTGACTTGTTCATCGGCTGGCCACCGCAAGTCATTGTATGGCCAAATACACATTCAACTCGCCTCCACGACATCCAATAGAAGTAGAATGCGTGGCGCATCCCAAAGGGGATTGAATAACGCCGTCCTGTATCCTTATCCTTATGAGAAAAAAACGACTGAAAAGGCTTTTTTTGAGCTTTTCCGCCCTTAGGCAAAAGATAAGGCCGGTATTGTAGTCGCAATAAAATAGATAAATAAATGCATGTTCTTCGTCTCCATCTATTTAGGAAAAGTTTAGTTTCAGTTTTTATTTCTAATTTTTTCCTTCGTGACAGCACTTCGTTCTATTTTGTGGCGCTGTTTCTCGTCGTTTCAATCTTTGCTAGGAGTTGGTCGCACCTATTCTTCTAAAGCCCCGTTTTTCGAGCCGTACACTCTCATTCCTCATGTCGTCGTGTAGACCCCATATGGCCTAGTCGACCTCACATATAAGTGGAGGGTGTGGCGCCTCCTGAAATACCGCACCTCTCTTCTCTAGAGGTGATGAAGCTGCTTATTTCGAACGAGGCTACTAATTATCCGTCCATCAACGCAGCTGATCTTTCGCCTCATTTGGGGCTCATTCTGATACTCTCTGCAGCTTGTGAAGGTCGTCGTTTTCAATCTCTTGATTCTTTACTGTTGTCGATAACTGGACTTTGAGACCATAAGGCTTTTGCTCCGTTTTGTGCTCAGCTAAAACATCTTATGCTTAGCTACGTACTATCGTTGTGCTTTTGAGATTTTTTTTCGAGCGAACGAACCAACGAATTTATTCGCCCATCAATTATTTTGAATGGTCGAGAATCCAATAAGCCCCATTTTCACTTATTCGCATATTCGAATAGTCGAACAATTTGTTTGAATCAGGCTAGGTGCTTGCAGGTTTGAAGTTTATTCAGTATTCCAATAAATTTGTTCGATTTTCGAAGAGAGTTGAAATGTTCGATTCTCGAATGACATTCGAGTATGGCTCCCTTTCGATGTTCGAGGTCGAACGAATATTCGGTTTTTAAAGCCATAGATATTCGAATTCGAACGAATATACGAAAATCTAGAAATATCGTATATTCGACTATTCGAATAATTATTCCAATATATTGGTTCATGCACAACAACTGTACTGCGTATCCTATAGATGTCTTCTATATAGATCGAGCATCTCTACTAGACATTGAATCCGACATTGATTCGGATAATTCGAAATTTGTCATTTTTTCAAATCCCGTTAAAAAGAGCATGCGAATAGTAACATTTTTGGGAAGCTCCGGATCTTGGGACGATCCCGGTAAGAGTAGCCTTCACAGGAAAGATTTTCAGAAGATCCAAATAACTTATTTATCTTCGGATTTCACATCGGATATCCGAATCGGATAGGATATCAGTTTTCCTATCAAAAATCTGTTATCTGAATTTTCTGAAAATTCATCTGCTGAAAATGGCCCCTATCCGAGTCGCCCTAGGATCCAGGCTTTTCAAAGATGCCATTATTCACACAATCCTTTTAACCAGGATTTGGAAAAAATGACGAATCCGAATTATCCGGATCGACGTCGGATCTATTGTATAATCTCTACATTTTATTCCGAAACTTCAGTTTTGTTCTGTTCGTGTTTTCTCTCTATCATCCCAGGCATTTTGGTCTCTACTTTGTGTTACATTCTTTTAATTACTCTACACACTGTGAGGTATGATGTAGTGCAATCGGATGAGGTGTCAGTTTGTGCGTACAGCCAGAATTGATTCGAGGTTCGGGTCCTGGCCAGGTCAACCAAGACTTCTATCCCCCTTTTGTCAGCGATCTGGTGTCGGACTTGTTCACCACTGTCGCTATCGCAACCGATTGTAGAAGTCACTTGGCTCACTCACTCAAATTGCCTCCACAATGCCGCAGAGAAGCATAATGCATGGCGCACCCCACAGGAATTGTTCGAAAGCGAGCTTCATCCATTTGCGTAGAAAACCTGAAGCATCTAATAGAAATAATTGAAGCGATCCCTAGAGACGTATTCCTATGTTTTGGATGGTGTCAACGAAACCTTGTCCTCTCTGCTCCTGTTTTGCTTTACAAGCAGTGTTAAGGAGACGAAAGGTGATAGTAGTTAATGTGGCCTACATGTGGAGATGAGGAACGTAACGGCTAAGCACAGCCAATCAGACCATCGACCACGCGCTAGCCGATCAGGCAACCGGCCTGCATTGGAATTCGCTCATGGTTACCGCCCCAGCTCCAGGCGGCGTGTCTGTTTTATGTCTGTTTCACCTTCCATCTCCATGTAGGCCACTTTAACGACAAGTACCGTTCAATGCCACTTGGTTGGCCAGGATACAGTCTTGAAGATAACGCATGGTTTACACGCTGATCTCACCCTGATGGCATCGCCTTTCGGTTGTTTACCTCATCTGAAGCTAGTTTCAGTCTTCTTCGCTCTCTATCTTTGAAGTGTTGTTCTCGCTGCTTCTAAAAAGACGCGTTCATTTCAGCTTAAACTAACCGTCTGCCCAGGTGGCGTCTAAGGGGTCACACACTTCTCTAGCGAGCCCCACCGCGACGAGACTGTCATTCAAATGAATAATGGTGAGCGATTTTGAGCTGACATCTCGTTCCTTAAGGATGTCACGGCCGCTACGAGGGAGAAATCTTCAGGCGTTTCACTGGCAGTCGAACGTGAACGTGCAGCATGTCGGCGTCGACGACATGGTGCTGCTCAGCAAGCTGTCCGAGCAGTCGATCGCCGATAACCTGAAGAAGCGGCTTCATGGGAACAGCATCTTTGTGAGCAGTCCTTTTCTAGGCAGTTAGAAGGCCTCAGGTTCCCATGGGGAGCCGCTGGTACAGGCCAGCACCGTGTCGGGAGCATCGAAGTGCTCTCGTATTCATGAGTGTGCCTGGGAACCGCAGAAATTCCCGTGCTCTCGCGATGACATTCGAACCGATCGCCTAAAAAACGCGCCGAATACGGTCATGGCGTGTCGGCCAAACTGCTTCAGCAATTGTTGGGGACTTCTAGGCCTTGGGGAACCTTTCAGGCGAGGAAGACGGCAGCTCTTGACTCCTGGACCAGCAGGATGAGCTGCGTAGGCTTTCTCCCACCTTATTCCCTGCGTATGGGCGCGTGTAGCGCAGTCGGAGGAGGCGCCAGCTGTCGCGTGCACCCGATACCAGGTTCCTGGTTCGGATTTCCCGCCCAGGCCAACCAAGCCTTCCATCCCTCCGGGGTCGGTGAATTGGTACCAGACTTGTCTGGGAAGGATAGAGCGCTGACTTGTTCATCGGCTGGCCACCGCAAGTCGTTGTATGGCCAAATACGCATTCATGTCGCCTCCACGACATCCCGTAGAAGTAGAATGCGCTGGCGCATCCCAGAAGGGATTGAGTAACGCCGTCCTTTAGCTTTATCCTTATTCCCTGCGTGCCCTTCCCTTTTAACAACTGGACCAACCATGCCGTATACATTTTCCTGTACTTCAATCCGAACAGGCAAAAAAATGGCTGTCAGTTGATCTACCATCTACCGTAGTCCTTGGCGTCAACTACGTGCTTCGTGGTGCAGTCACGGAGCCGGTACGCTCCAAACGACGTCTATGGCGGAATTTTGATTGTTGTCCGCCCACTGGATGTAGGATCTGACATGGCTCATAAGGAAACTGCTTCCTTGTGGTTTACATACCACTTTCACGTCAAATTGGACACCTTCCAAATCAAGTTGGACACTCTTCTAGTCAAACTTAATGCTTTTGAAGTTAAACTGAACATCTTACAAAGCAAAACGAGATTCTTTCACATTAAAATGGAGACTCTCCGAGACGGTTAGAATACATTTTTGTTCTTTTTGTAAAGAAAATTCAAAAAAGGACAAACTTTTTTCCTTTTTTTCAAATTTAGGAAAACTTTCGTTGAATTTTTTTTTGAATTCGCCTGCCCCAATAAGCGAGCACGGTGTTTGATATTTTATGAAATTGCTATTTTTCAAGGAAAAATGATGGTTTAAAGCATATTCAGAGTAGTGAAAGGCGGTATTTTTGTAAAAGAAGAGATCGCGCCATGCACCCGTCCAGCTCGATGCGATTTTAATCTAGCTGGCAGTGCAAACAGTGCTTACTTGAAACAGCGAAGTGAAGATAGGTGCGTTTTCTAGAATTATTTTTGTTGTAGCGTTGAAAAGTGTGTAACTCCACGCAAACAGAACTATTGCTATTAATCAAGTGAAAATCGCAACGATATAGTCGTCGTCTGCATGGCGCAATCTCTTCCTATAGCACTGAAAAACAATTTTGCGCTTTAAAACTGGCTTTTAATATATACTTTTTAATTTTATGAAATTTAAAACAGTGTGTTCACTGTTGAGGCAAAGGGGATGAAAAAAATCAAAGAAATTCATACCACATTTTTATTGTAGAAAAAATTATTCCAACCGTTTCGCAACTGTCTGCGTACAAAATTTTCCTTGAACATTTTTTCTAACCGATTTGTAGACACTATTTTAATATGGAAGAAGCTCGCTTTAATATGGAAGATGCTCGGTTTAATCTTAAAAGCGTCAGGCTTTCTTAGAAGGGTGTCGAAATTTTATTTGAAAGGTGTCCGATTTGACGTGAAAATCTGATATATAAGGCCAGGATTGGCTTAGGATTAAACCGAGCAGCACTAGGCGTCAATTCGGATGCACTGCCTCCGTGGCCGCACCACGAATCACACAGTTGACGATGAGGATTACGGTAGACCTGAAAAGTGGTCTGAAATTCCATTCTTGTGAACAGACATTGCGGACTTCGAGGAGGCAGAATTGATCTGGGGTGCCGTACTTGGTCGTGAATGCACATCACAACCTCAGTCCGACGCCTGATGATTTCTAAAGCTTGTCACTGACGTTGATGCAAACCTTTGACGGCCTACGTTCACGGCGCCTTCGCCTTTTTGCAGCCTCAGACTCGGGTAACTAAATTATGCTATTAGTTTAAATACCCAAGTTTGAGGCTATGCGAAACGTAAAGGTCTGCACCAATTTCGGTGACAAACTCAAAAATGCATCCAGCTTACGAACGAAGACTACAAATGCCGAGCAACGTGGGCTACACCCCAATCTAAACTTTCGTGGCTTCAGACGTACATCGGTCCGGTGTTGATCTCCGTGAATCCCTTCAAGCAGATGCCGTACTTCACGGAGAAGGAGATGGATCAGTACCAAGGAGCCGCTCAGTATGAGAATCCACCGCATATCTACGCCCTAGCAGACAATATGTACAGGTGCATGGCGCAATCTCACCACCGGACCTGAACTAGTACCGTACGTCACGCTCACTTCTTCAGAAATATGCTAATCGATAACGAGTCGCAGTGTGTGATCATCAGTGGCGAGAGCGGAGCCGGTAAGACAGTGGCCGCCAAGTTCATCATGAGCTACATCTCGAGGATTTCGGGCGGAGGCCCGAAAGTTCAGGTTCGTTTCCTTCTGCTACCGTAATCCGGGGATCCCCAGACATCTGTTCGTCCTCTTCAGCACGTCAAGGACGTCATCCTGCAGTCGAATCCGCTTCTGGAGGCGTTCGGCAACGCCGCCACGATTCGTAACTGGAACTCCTCCCGTTTCGGGAAGTACGTGCAGATCGTGTTCGGTCGGGGAGGTGAGCCTATAGGCGGAAAGGTGAGCGGACGAGTTACCAGATGACCAAGGAGAAGCAATCGGAATGAATGATCTGGCGTTCAGTTGACCAACTTCTTGCTCGAGAAATCGCGTGTGGTTCGCCAGAATCAGGGCGACAGGAATTTCCATATCTTCTATCAATTGTGTGCCGGAGCAGACAAGAACATACGAAGTGAGTTGCCGTTGATTAGCGCGGTATTGATCGACCAATCGATACTGATCAATTCTTTACCATCGATTATCATTACTGCACAGCCAATCGATACCCATCAACACTATTTATCACTGGTTATACTGATCGACCAGTCGATATCGATCAATACTTTACGAGTACTGACTAATCAATCAATATAGATCGATGCTTCACCCACCGATTAACAGTATTGACCAATCAATCAGTACATATCATTACTTTACCACCGATTATCAGTTCTGATGAGCCAATCGATATCGATCAATACCTTGCAACCCTTTATCAATATTGACTAACCTATAGATAACAATCAATGCTATCAATTTCTGCCTAGAATTGACTTTTTGAGATAGGATGCATGTGAGTGTGATCACTCTGGCTGTATTGGCTCACTTTCAACTTCAGAGCGAAGATGCATAATTATCACAAGAGACTCTCGATTCTGAAATAATCGCTGTTATCGATCCGTATTGATTGGCTTATCGATCTGGCTTGTTCGTCGGTTCGCCACCGCAAGTCATTACATGGGCCAAATACGCATTCAAATCGCCTCTGCGACATGCCATAGAAGCAGAATACGTGGCGCATCCCAGAAGCGATTGAATAATGCAGACATTTACCCCTTAACCTTTTAACCTGAAAGCATTCGAACACTAAGCGGTTACTGAACCCAGTCTAGAGAACCGCCCCTAACGCGGCCGACAGTCCTTAACTTTGGACAAAAATTTCTGCTCCACGAAGCTCTTTCCTTATCAAGAAAGTATAATCGCCGTTAACAAAGCCAAAAGGTACTACTGTATTTTAGGGAGCATTTAAAAATTGTCATTTTTTTTTACAAATACAATGCATGCTTGCTGAATGCGTATTTGACCTACTAAACGATCTACTGTGGCCAGCCGAAAGTGAAGTTAGTGTATGATCCTTCCCAGACAAGTCTGGTACCAATTCACTAACCTCGGAGGGATGGAAGGCTTGGTTGGCCTGGGCGGGACAGGAACCATAAACCTCGTTTCTCAACCGGCGCCCTCATGACGCGGCCACCATACTCCCTTTTAAGGGAATATTTTACACTGCTTAAAACGCCTGAGGAAACGTCCGATGTTTCAGCGACGCTAGGCATCGGTGATCTGGACTACTACAACTATCTGAATCACAGTGGAGTTTACAAGGCGCCGGAGACGGACGACGCGAAGGACTTTCAGAGCACGCTGGTGGGTTTGCAAATTCTTTTTAGTCTCCTATGGAATGTTCTATACAAAAAATCTAAAAATAGGAGCTTACCAGTACGCGTTGCTGACGTTGTTTTTGATTTTTTGAACTTGTCGACAATGTGGCCTACATGGAGATGACATACTGGTCAATAAGGACACCGTTTTATCATTTAAGCCACGGTTCTTTCCGTCGCTGAGTTCTCTGCTCTCTTCCGCATTTGCGTGGAGCGTTCTTACTTCCCAGGCTGGTTACATTTCCAACAAGCACCGATAACACTTGACCAAAGGTGACGGTGCTATTCGTCAATGTGACCTAAATGAGGAAAATAGACGAAGCGGATTGATCACGTCGCATTGGAGGGGGGGGGGGGGTGCTCTGATTGGCTGGAGCGCCCCACCTCCCCATGTAGGCCATATTACCGACTAAAGCGGAGTTTATACTTTAATTGCCGTTCGCGAGTCGCTGCTGCGAATGTTGCCAATATCGATCGTATACGCCGCCTAATCAATACTATTAGTCTTCATTACGTCACGATGACGGGCGACGGAAATATAAACCCAGCTTAAACCCAGACGTGATGTGTTCAGCATGCGATGAAGGTGATCGGAATCAGCGAAGAGGTCCAGCTGGAGATTCTGAAAATCGTCTCCGCCATACTGCACATCGGCAACATAACTTTCGTTGAGGAGAACAACTTCGCTGCCGTGGAAGCGCCTGACTGTAGGTTCATAGAGATACTGTAGATGTACCGTATGCAGATTGAGATTGGTTTCGCTTTCAGTTCTTCAGTATCCGGCGTTTTTACTCGGCCTAACAACGGAGTCGATTCAGCAGAAGCTGACCGCACGGAAAATGGAGAGCAAGTGAGTATAAACCTGTTTTCCTGTATACCAGATCCTCAACTTGGCTGAAGTCGTTAATTTGGTCTACATGGGAAGGCGAGAACATGCCACCCAATCGGAGAGCTGACCATACCAGCGCCAGCCAATCGGGGCAATGGGTGCACATGCCACTTTGCATGGTATCGATATCGCCTAATTGGCCCGGAAAGTTTCCACCGCTGCATGTAGGCCATATTAACGACCTGCACCATGAGTCCTTCAAATCTCTGTTTGCCTTGAATTTTAGTTATTTACTTTGAGAAATTAAAAACAACCTTATAGGGTGGTTATTTTTCTGCCGCGATTTTTTGCGGGATTTTTTAAAAGCCTTTACCGCTGAAATTTTTTTTCTAAAAATCTGAATTCTTCCAGATGGGGTACGAAGACGGAACGAATCGACGTCACGCTGAATGTTGAGCAGGCCAACTACACCCGGGACGCATGGGTGAAGGCGATTCATTCGCGGATATTCGACTTTCTAGGTGAGAGCTTGGAGTTTGCGATACGAGCAACGTCTTCTGGTGTCAAAGCGGATCGATACTTGTCGGTAATGCGGCCTACATGGGGGGAGGCGGAGCGCATTAGACCAATCAGGCCGCGTCGAATGGCATGCCTCCCAGAGAGGGCGTGTTCGGTCGGTGTTCTGATTGGTTGGGATTGGACGTCGCGTTTCTGCCCCTCCATGTAGGCCACATTAGCGACAAGTACCGGTGCCCTTGACAGGGGACGTAGAACAGTCTCCTGTTCCCCTTTAACCCCTTGATAGCTATGACTTTTCAGTGGCCTCCGTGAACGACGCGATTGAAGTCGCCGAAGGTCAAGATACGGGTCTGTCCGTCGGAATCCTCGATATCTACGGGTTCGAAATATTCGACAATAATGGATTCGAGCAATTTTGGTGATTTTTTAGATCCATCCACCCATTTACTCTCCTCAATGCTCAAAATTTCCAATATTCTGCTTCAGTATCAACTTCGTGAACGAGAAGCTGCAGCAGATCTTCATCGAGCTGACACTGAAAGCCGAGCAGGAGGAGTATGTACGCGAGAAGATTCGCTGGCAGGAGATCGAGTACTTCAACAACAAGGTCGTCTGCGATCTCATCGAAGCGAAGAGGCCCCCAGGTAAGAGCGTCGGGAGTTGATGTTAGTCTCTGGAGCACCAGAATAGAGCTGTGGGGCCGTCGATTTGTCGTTGAAAGTTGGTGAACACCCAAGTTATTGAGGTCGACCTGCTATAGCAGTTTGATCAGCCGGTCTAGCGCCTTGTCACACTATTGCCCGAGACTTTGCCTAAACAGTCGATAATATCGATCAATGTTGACTGGTCAATCGATATTTCTAGTCCGTGAAGCATAGGCTTTGTTGTTGTCTGCTTTTGCGGTGAAACCTATCCGTCGGTCATCGCATTACCGTGATGCTCACTTCGATCGGCTGTCTCTGCAGAAAAATCGATGGCATCGATCGATGTTGATTGGCTAATCGGAATTTTTACTCGTAAAGTATAGCTTATTTACCTGATGCGCCCTTTAAACAATCTACCTGTGTAAAATCGATAATATCGATCGATATTCATTGGCTAGTGTGTTTTTGAACTGCGAATTATATGCATCGGCTACGATATTTCCCAGTCACACAGACAACCATTCCTATGCGAAATCGATAATATCGATCGATACTGACTGGGCAGGCGATATTTTTATCTGGGGAGCATATGATTTGTTGTAGTTTTTTTAGTTGTAGTTATTGTTGTTTGCTTTTTTTGTGAAGTCTATCCAGCAGCCATCATGTTACCGTGACTTCACGTCGAGCGGCTGTTTTTTGCACAAAAATCGATAGCATCGATCGTTATTGACTAAACGACTATACTTATGCAACATCGATAGTATAGATCGATATTGATTGGCAGGAGGATCTTGCAAAGCTTATGCATCGACCATCATAATTATTTTGACCACGTCTTATTGGCGTATTAAATAGGATAAGGATAAGGATAAAGGACGGCGTTATTCAATCCCTCTTGGAATGCGCCACGCATTCTGCTTCTACGGGATATCGTGGAGGCGATTTGAATGCGTATTTAGCCATACAATGACTTGCGGTGAGCCGATGAGCATGTCAGCGCTTTATCCTTCCCAGACAAGTCTGGTAAGTCTGGTACCAATTCACCGACCCCGGAGGGATGGAAGGCTTGGTTGGCCTGGGCGGGAAATCCGAACCAGGAACCTGGTATCAGGTGCACGCGACAGTCGGCGCCTCCTCCGACTGCGCTACACGCGCCCATCGACCTATTAAATAACCAAATGAATAAATAAATTACGTGGTCTGCAGAATTACGGACATTTCTGTGCAACGTTTAATGATACCAATCGATATTCATTGACTAGTCGATATTTAGTTGTTGCCTTATCCCTGACCCGTCCATCATATTCGTGTGACGCTCACTTCAAAGGGCGATTTCGGCAATAAAGTTGACGAAATAGATCGATATCGATTGGCTAATCGATCGATGCAGCTGGCTTTTTGTGAAATTGTCCATTGGCCGTCGCATATGTGTGACGCTCATTCTAACCGGCCATCCCGCTAAAACATCGATAGCATCGATCGATATGGTCGACCTGTTGCTGCATGCCATTAGCCACCATATTTGTATCGAGCGGCCATTTCTGCACGGAACATCGACTCAACTATCGATATTGCTTGGGTCTATATTGATTGGATAATCGATCGATGCAGTTGTTTAGTTGCGAAACCTGCCGATTGATCATAACATTCACGTAACGCTCCCTTCGAACAGTCATTCCCTTAAAAGATCGATAGCGTGCATCAATACCCGTTGACCTGCTGCAAAGCATGCCATTGGTCATCAGAGCGGCCATTTCTGCACAAAATCGATACATCAATCGATATTGAGCGGCTCGACTCGATCGATACCATTGACCTGTTGTGGAACATGCCGTCGGCAATGATATTTGCGCGATGGTCTTTCAGAATTCTTGTAATGCCTGTTCATCATTCATTGTATTCGTTAAGTTGAGCCACTTCTGCACAAAACGGATAATATCGATCGATACTGATTGGTCAGTCGATCAATATAGTTGACCTAAAAAGGTTCGTATGAAGGTTGTAGCGAAACGAACCTCTTTGATTTAATAAATTTAACAGTAATAATTTCAACACTTTCTTGTTCATGGTTTTAGTGTATTTAAAATATTAATGCGAAACTTATCTGTCGTCGATTACTTTAACAGCCTAACACTTTACACCTCTGTTTTTGTCCAAAAGTTAATAACATCGATCAGCGTGCGAAGGCCGCTCGCCGTCCTTTAACTTTTCGTGGACGGACGGACAGACACACAGATTGACGGAATAGATTTCGCCTTAAAGTCCCACTGAATCCAAAGATGTTCATTCACGGCAGAATTTCAGGCATCATGTGCATTCTGGATGATGTTTGCGCTCAGAATCACGGCCAGTCTGAAGGAGTAGACGCCCAGCTGCTGAGCAGCCTGAACAAGACGTTCAGCCAGCATCCGCACTACCAAGGCGGTGCCGAGTGCTTCCTTGTGAAGCACTACGCCGGCGATGTGAGTGAACCAGGAGCTTCACCATCAAAAAGCTCGAGGATATTCTACCAACTGACCCTACTATCCGTTTAAGGTCGTCTACAACGTTGACGGCTTCTGCGATCGCAATCGAGATGTACTGTACCCGGATCTGATCGTGATGATGCAGCAGAGCTCGAAGTGAGTCAAGTCATCGATTGTTTTGGAATAGTGGTACTAGTCGTTAATGTGGCCTACTTGGGGAAGCGGGCACGCGCCAGAGCATCGATTGTACACGCTTGCTCTGGCTGGCTGGCCTGTTCTGGATCTGGTAGGTCCTCCTTGTCCCCATGTAGGCCGCATTAGCGACCAATAGGGGTGCCCTTGAGCAGCAATCCATAAATGTCGTTGTGACGGTCGGCTGGACAGATAGACAGACAAACAGACAGATTCAATGGTACGGCTTTTTATGGTTGTCTGTAGTGCTCATTTGTTTCAGCTCGTTCCTACGCTCGCTGTTTCCTGACAATGTGAACGCCACCACGGGTAAGCGGCCGACTACCGCGTCGACGAAAATCAGGGTGCGAATTATTGATTTAGTTTATCGATCGATAGAATAACTAAAGCTTTTTGACATCAGAACCAAGCCAACGCTCTAGTCGAGTCGCTGATGAAGTGCACTCCTCACTATGTCCGATGTATAAAGCCGAACGAGACGAAGAAGCCGGGCGACTGGGATGATCAGAGGTAAGGCGGCGGTAGGCCACATTCACGACATTCCCTCCACTACTGATTCTGGTCACCTTCAGGGTTCGTCATCAGGTCGAGTATCTCGGACTCCGCGAGAACATCCGCGTACGACGTGCTGGATTCGCGTACCGGAGGGCGTTCGAAAAGTTCATCTGGCGCTACGCGATCCTGACCAACGAGACTTGGCCGAGTTATCGTGGAGATCCGAAGCAGGGCTGTCAGGTAGGGGGTTTTCCTGTTGACGATAACTACTCCTAGTGTAGCTGTGACCAACGTCCTGCTGTTTCAGATCATCTGCCGGAGTGTGAACATGGATCCGGATCAGTATCAGATGGGAACGAGCAAGATATTCATCAAGAATCCAGAATCGGTAAGCTTTCAGGCGACGCTACTTTGGTAGCATAAGTCGCTAATGTGGCCTAAATGGAGGCGGCGACACACTGGACCACTCAGGCTGATTGGGTACCCTGATTGGCTAGCGCGTGTACGGTCGGTAGTGCTGTTGTCTGGCGACTGTTTGGTTTGTGCTCTGATTGGCTGTGATTGAGTGGAATGTTCCCGCCTTGCTACCTTGGCCACATTCACGACCAGTACCGATCAATATTGATCGATATCATAGTGGGCTAGTCGTTAGGTCGGCTGGCTGCATATAGGATCCGCTTGGAAGAGGAAATGCAAGAAAAAAATGAAATTCGAAGCGTTCGACGATTAGAGTCACTGTGGCTTAGGCCAACTCGTCGAAGATTAGGTGGACCGGTGACTATACGCTTCGCTGATCCCCCTTGATTAACCGGGATATCTAAAGAACACCCGGCATCCGCGACCACGTTGCCAGGCCTAAACGAGCCAAGAAGATCCACTGGGCTACTCTGGCATGTGACAGGGAAGAGTAGAGACGTTCTGGTGTTACCTCCAGCAAGAGTAGGAATTCTGAAAGCTCGAGCCATTGATAGAAAGGCATCCGCTGGTAGATTTGGCGAATTCCGTAGCTGGGTGATTCGGAGAGTTCAGGAGGTGAAGACGAAGAAGAGCTAGAATAAGCTGACGATGGTGAAGGCGTTAAGAAGGACTCGGAAGAAGGAGAAGAAGGGAAAAAGAAGGAAGAATTTGAAGGATTTTAAGAGCTGTCAAGATCTATAGATAGACTAGAAGGGAGAGGGGAACCTTCATTGATTGAAGCCCTAGCGAAAACGTCTGACTCCACGTCTTAACCTCCACGGGATTCAGAACAATGCCTTAATTCCATCCTTCCGCGTGTTCCAGCCTGTCCTCTCGACATGTTCATGGCTTAATCCACGTTTTCAGCTGTTCTTACTGGAAGAGGTACGTGAAAAGAAGTACGACGGCTTTGCGAGGAGAATTCAGAAGGCATGGCGACAATTCAACGCTCGAAAGCATCACAACAAGAAAAAGGTAGGTCTTCTGGCTCTTCGCTATGCCCTTCAGCCCAGATCTCAGACTGCAGTTAATTCAGGAGCAAGCGTCCGACCTCCTCTACGGCAAGAAGGAACGGCGTAGATATTCGCTGAACAGGAACTTTGTCGGCGACTACATCGGCCTCGAGCACCACCCCGTTCTGCAGGTACGTGCTAGGGACAACTAGAGCGCCTTCAGGTCTTATTACTCGCTCAAAATGCGGCTTTTCAGAGCCTTGTCGGTAAGCGAGAACGTGTCGACTTCGCCAACACGGTAATCAAGTACGATCGGCGATTTAAGGTTGGTGTTCATCAGTTTCACGTTCTGATATCATCGCCCTTTCAGTGCCCTTGAAACAGGGGTGAAGTCAGATTTGATGACAGGATAGGGCCTTGTCGCAGATTTCGATAGTATCGATCGAAATTGATTGGTCAATCGATGGTTGCTTGTTATGAAGAATGTTCGCCCACCACCATATTTTTCGTGATTTCCCGCTGCAAACGCTCGACTCCGAGGATTACTGGGTTTTTCGAGAATTAGTGCATTTTTTCATATTTTTCAAAGTGAATTTGTTTAAATTAATAATTAAAAATAATCATTGATATATTGAAGACCATACTTGAGAACAACGGCATTAGTTATCGAACAACCCAATTGTTGATAATATCGATCGATATTGATTGGCCGATCGATAGTGGTTACTCGCCGTGAAGCTATCATCACTTTCTCACCATTCCTAGTTCTATCTGTCGTTTCTTGACAAAGATCGATAACACTGATCGATATTGATTCGCCGTTCGATAGTATTTAATCGACGTGAAACGACCTTCACATTTATAGAATTCCTGATTCAGCCGGCCATTTTTGAATAAAAATCAATAATAATGTTCGGCGCATATCGATAATGTTTATTGGAAGTCTCTCCACCGACCTGTATGGGTATCATTCCCATTTCAAACGTCGAATTCTTGACAAAAATCGGTAATATCGATTAATATTGATTGACCAATCGATAGTGTTTGCGTATTGTGATTTTTCTCAACCGGCCGGCATAGTCTGCGGTCAATGTCATACGATCCATTCTGTGAGGAAGAGACATTGTCGATATTGATTGATTGGTCAACTGATACATAGCGTCTACGTAGTATGAATAGCGCCATCTGGCCAGCAAATTACCATGAATTCCACTTCCTGGACGAAAATCAATAATATCGATTGATAATTGCTAACTAATCGATAATGTATTCTGTTGCCAAGGATGTCGACCATCGCCATTTTTTCTCCAAACAGCCATTTCTGAACATAAAGTCGGTAATATTGATCGATGTTGAATTGCCAATCGATGCTGCTCAATCAGTATAAGATCTATTGAGCAGCCAACATATTTCTATGGTTCCTTGTGGGCGATACTTGATAATATTGATCGATATTTATATGCAAATCGATAATGTTCATGGTTGTAAAGTATAACCATCAGCCCATTCACATCACATTGACTTCCTCATTAAATGGCCTATTCTGGACAAGAATCCATAATATCCGATCGATATTGGTTGACCAATCGAATCTGTTTGCTGGTTGTGGAATCTGTCCATCGACGAACATATTCTCATGTCTCCCATCTGTAGTTCCATTCTGGGCAGGAATCGATAATATCGATCGATACTGTCTACGTAGTGAGAAGTCTGCCCACTGGCCACCACAATCGCGTGATTCGTACTTCAAACGTTTAACACTAGCAGGTGTGAGCAGTATGAACTGAATAGTGAAAGTCTTCGGCGGCGGCAATCAATTTTGCGCGGGTGTCGTACAGACTGACGGATAACCTCTTGCTAAGTTGCTTACGGTTATTTTCAGACGTCCAAGCTCGACATGCTGCTCACTGCCAAGTATCTGACGCTGATCGGTCGCGAGAAGTCGAAGAACAAAGCCGACAAAGGGCAACTGATCGAGGTCATCAAAAGGTCTGTCACTGTTATTGGTCGGTATCGATTGCCCGGTGGTGGTATTGATCGACTCATTTTGCAGGCAAATCGATATTGCGCACATTCTGTCGATAGGCATGTCGCCGTATCAGGACGACTTTGTCATTGTGAATGTGCGTGAGAATTATACGTCACTGTTGGAGACGCCGTTCAAGACGGAGTTCATCACCGCCCTGAGGTTTGGGGGACTTTCTTCGGTACTAGTAGCTAACGTGGCCTACTAGATGGGCGGGACCAGAGTAGACCAATCAGAGCACCAAGGAATGGGAGTGCTTCTGATTGGCTGGCCTGTGTTGGCTCTGTCCTCTGATTGGTTGCGCTGGTCTGGGGCGCTAATGCCGGCAAATGTAAGCCACATTAGCGACTAGTGGCCCCTCTTCTATCTCAAAAAAGGGATTCTATTCCTATTTTCAGCAAACATTTCAAAGAACGAACGAGGGGCGGTATACTGCCGCTGGAGTTTTCACAGACGCACACAATCACCCTGAAGAAGACGAGGTTCGGTGGCGGCACACGCACCATCCAGTTCCATCTGGCTGGCGTCAGTCCGCAGGCGGAACTGAAGCCGAATGGCAAAATCCTGCACGTCACCATCGGCCAAGGATTGCCGAACTCTACACGTAAGACCAGAGTTTGGAACTGGTCGGTAATTCGGCCTACATGAGGAGGCGGGAATAAGCGGACCAATCAGAGCCCCAAGGTATTGGTCCTAACCGTGTTTGCCTTTACTGATGAGTAACTGGGCAAGGGAAAATCTATGGGTAGTGGGCAATTCTGGCACAGGTAGTTTAGATGAACCGCATCCGAATTTCGTTTCCTCTCACCATTTCCCCGCATTGATCAGTCCCTCAGGGGTTCTGCCTGTGCGCCTCAGGGCCTGTTCATACTTCACAACACAAGCGGCGGAAACGATTTGTCGATCAGGCAAATCATACGTATCGATTTTTGCTGTTCGAATGTGCGGCAAAAATCGATACGTATAGTTTGGCGGGCTGATCAATCGCTCCCGTCGCGAAGTATGAATAGGCCCTTAGTACTGCTGTGTCGACTGGTGTGGCATCCAGAGTAGGCGTAGCTCTGATTGGCCAGCGCCCTTCCGTCCCTCCATGCGGCTCACATTGCCGACAAATGCCGCGGTCTCAACAAGGTGGTCCGAATCAGAACCTTCTAGGCCCGTCGATGACGAGACCAAGTGCCGGGTACCAGCGAAGAGTCGACCGCCTTCGAACGTCGACGAGGAAGACGGTCACCCGACCGGCTCCTCCAGTGCATGCCGTACAGCAGATGAGCGTCTCCCACGGCCTGACGAACGAGGTGAGCAGCTTCTACTCCTGTTCGATCGTCCGGTCCGTATCAGCGTTAAACCCCATCTGTTCAGCTTCCCGCATCCGTTGTCGACCGACGACCGTCGGGACAGAGTGTGAAGAGTGAGGTCTCGATCAGTGAGAAGTCCAACCACTCGTCGTGGAACAACAATTCGACGACGACGAGTGTCAGCTCTGGAGCAGAGAGTAGGTCCTTTCAGCCGTTGATCTGCCTAAAAATGCGTCCAAAGAGGCCTTGTGTTCTAGGAAATCCAGCCCGTTACGGAGGAGTTCCGACCGCTTTCGTCCCCCATGGGCAGCTTGAGCTCAGGACAACGGTAAGCGCTGTAGCCTAACCTAACGCCACGTCCGGGGTCTTCCATCCTCCCGGGGCCCTGAAATCGCTCTTTTCAGGCCGACGTCAGGCCAGCTCCTCGCCCCAACAAGCCGAAGCCACCAACGAAACCCCGGATGTATCCCGTCGTCCGAGCGCTGTATGACTACGACGCCCAGGACACGGACGAGCTGTCGTTCTCGGCCCGTGAGGAGATCGAGCTCATGCAGAAGCGTAAGTGAACGCGATCCTATAGGTATGGGGAGCGAGGGAGACGGGGTCTAGTAGCCCCTGTTTTCAGACGAGTCTGGCTGGTGGCAGGGCAAAATCGGCAACAAGATCGGCCTCTTCCCCGCCAACTACGTGCAGGAATGACGACCAGGTGGACAAGGTGATCGACACCGCCGAGTAGCAGCAGCGTTTCAGGAAGTATCTCCGATGGGCGTAGGCACTCGGACTGCTCAGCGACTAGGGCCTAGGCTTCTGGGCGGCTGTATCGAGCTGGTAGAAGCTCCCGAAGAGGCTGGGTGGTGTCCTCCTCCGCTGCCTTCTGGAGCTTCTACATGTGTAACGAGCCTTCGGCTAGTCGGCGGTCTAAGCTATGGAAGCTGAGCAGTGCTGAGGGTGCGCCCGTCCATAAATCCCATGTGATCAATACGAGGTCGCGATTCTCTTCGTCTCAGCTCAGTTGTATATGAAAATTGTAATAAATTTTTACGCTATAGATATGAAATGAATTGTGGAAGAATAATCATCAACATCGGTGAGGACAAGAGGGATCAATGGCCTCAGATTTGCTTCTTGTTTTCGTTTATTTTGTGTGTTTTTTACGGGTCAATTACAAGCATTGATAACCTTTGAGCTTCACTTTCTGCTTCCATTTTCATGGCATCTTAGGCCCATTTCTTGAAAAATGCGTTTTTGGAATAAAACGAAGGCTTGTTCGCAGCCAGCGCACGGGCGACATAGCGGCATATCTGTAATATCGATCGATATTGACTCGCCGATCGATACTGGTCATCTGCTGATAATGGTGTCCATTAACTTTATGTTCCCGAGATTCTTACTTGACGAACATTTCTGGGCAAAAATCGATAGTATTGATTAACATTGATGGTTGAATCAATACTTTACGTACCTGTTCTCGCTACCGCGGCCAATCACATCCTCGTGACACCGGCTCCAAAGGGCCTGTTCATACTTAGCAATGGGAGTGATTGGTCGGCTGGGCTAATCATACGTATCGACTTTTGCTGGTGATCGCTTTGGAAAAATCAATAGTATGATTTATCCGGCCGACCAATCGCTCCCGTCGCGCGCGAAGTATGAACAGACCCAAAGAACCATTTCTACACGAAAATCGATAATATCATTCGAGATTGATTACGATGTTTTATTGGCTCACCGACCGTCGATTTTGCATAGCATCCACTTTGAACGAGCATTTCTCCACAACTGTGGTAATATCGATTGATATTGATTCGCCAGTCGACACTGTCTACAATGAGCAGTGTCCATCACCGTTCTGGTCACAAGAGTCTTACTTTAAACGGCAATTTCTGGGCGAAACTTGATAATATTGATTGACATTGATGGGTAGATCAATGCTGTTTACATACTCGTCGTAGAACATGTCCACGACACATCACGTTTGCGTGACGGCCCTAAGCGTCCGTTTCTACATGAGAATCGATAATATAAATCGATATTGAATATTGCATGCTACGCTGACCAGGAATCAATAATATCGACTGAGTTCTTGTGAAATCCTTTGGACAGACAGAATGATGAATCAGACAGCGTGATCGATATTGGTCGGTCCTTTCTCATCGACTGTTGGTTTCGCATGGCGCCCACTTCGAAAGGCCGTTTTACACAAAAAAATCAATAATATCGATCGGTCGGTATCATTGATCCTGTCCTGTAAAAGTAGGGTCTGTTCATCGGGCGTCACATTACTACAGCAAAGAACTAGTAGCACCGACTGAGTTGTTGTGAGAGCCTTCGAGCCGCAATTAATTTCGCGCGGACGTGCAGGCGGACGCACGGACAAATGATGGATCAGATAATGTTGCGTGTATCGTATATTAATAATCTTCCATCTCTTTTATAGAATTTAAGTGTATTTATATTCCTGACCTATGTTATCCATATTACTCAACTCTCACAGAGATAACCTCAATGAGGGATTAAAAAGGAAAGGAAGGTAGAACGATGGAGCTCGGATGGCGCCAGTTCGACGGGACGAATCCTGGACAATGTAGATCAAAGTGCCTGTAGAGGTCGAGTACTAATCGGTGTTTACGTTGGAGAAGAGCCTTTCAGGGCCCGGATTCATCAACGCGCATACCCATGGGTATGCTGGATATAGGGGGTAGGCATACACACGATCCATGATAAACCTTACCCGCCAAATCGTGGGTATATCAGTGGGTAGAGAAAACCCGCCGATCGTTGTGGGTACATCCGTATACCCGCGACTCATTCGCCCCCATTGACAAAATGGCGCTCTAGTGAGATCATCTGTTTTCGCGAAAGGCCTAGTTGTACCTTACCCTTGATTCCTTTTATGAATACGATTCGTAGCCACTACCCATTGCTGGTAGTGGGTATGATTCCCTTACGGTATCTCTACCTATACCCATTGCTTGGTGAATCCGGGTCCAGGAGAGCAGCACTAGAAAAGCAGCTCCCTTAGCGGCTATTTAGGCCACTTTCGGATCTCCACGGTTTTCTCTTCAGAAAACTGAACTACTGGAGTAACCGAGTGCAATTGCGGTACACCCTGCTGACGCTAATTCACACCCCGATTGGCGCTGGAGCGCGGAAATTTTCGGGCGCCCTGATCCTTTAGCCCCCTCCCCGGCATTTCATCACTTATCCAGTATGGCCTGCCTGGTGAAGCTAGTTTACTGCTGTTGTTCCCACAATTCGAGTTCTTGTGTTCTTGCGTTGGTGTTTAGTTAGAAAATGGGCATGCTTTAAGGAACCATCGGATTTATGGTAAACAGCATCTTTAGTCTAGAAAAAATTTAGCTAGGATATGACACTCATCAACTAGCCCACCCGCTCATTTGTGGGTATACTACTAGGTAGAGATCTACCCGGCAGTGGTGTCTGGTAGCACTGGGCTGGTCTGGCAGACTGACGTGCTCCAATGCCAATCAGCCACCGTACACGGATTACATGTGAACTGGTCCCCGAAAAGTTCCGTCACGCGCGAGCGGCGAGAGTCAGACGAGCAGAGTGAGTCTCCAGATTGGGCTAGGGAAGGGACTCCGGGGTGTGGCGAGCAGGGAGGCGTGGAGTGCACGAGACGACACGACGAGAAACCGCGCGCCGCCTCGGCACTATGCCAAGCGGACCAGTTCTCCGGCAACGCCGTACACGCGCACTGCCGCGATTGCACAAGCTGACCGAGATCGTCAGGCTGCGCAATCCTGCAGCTGGTTCTGTGTCTGGTAGTGTTGACGATCAGATTGTGAAATGCTGCGATTCACTTCGCTATGGGTAGTAGAAGCCCATTCATTCGAAGCGGCCAGGACACCATGGCTTGACTTTCCTTCTCGCAGCTGTTTTCTTCCCTTTGTTCATCTATCAGCTATTGCTCCGCCTTTTTTCGTTCTCTTCTACTCTCTAAATACGTCTTGAAGTTGTAATGCTTGGGACCACTTGGAAGAATCTCAGTAACTCGGGGCAAACTGTGCTGTAACTGGGTTCAGCACAGAATTGGGCGAGGGAGAGACCACTGGGATGTGATCTAACTAACGAACCCGGGCTAAGATTGGTAACATTTAACGAGTTCCTTTTTTTGCTCTGCGAAAGCGGATTCGTTATCCAAATGAAGAGGTAAACGTCCGTTATGGCGCGCCTTTGTCAGCTTGTTTATCGTAATCTGGTCGTCTCCATGTAGCGTGGTCTATGTTCATCAACAGTTTCGATTTTCATATGAATGAGGTACTCCATCATTCTCAGGTGAGACCGCTTTATATCTCTTCCAAATGAGAAAAAAAGAAATAATGAGAGGTAGAATAGGAGGTTGCAGAACAACCAGTGGCTCAGCAAAGCATACAAGATCTCATTCGTGGTGTTCTATGCCGTAGAAAGTATTTCATCTCGAAGCAATGCGCCCCCGAATCAGGAAACATTATACATCCTAGGGCCTGTTCATACTTCGCGACAAGAGCGACAGGAGCGACTGAGGCGACGGTTGTAGTGTGGTGTACGTAAATAACTACTCATTTCACACTACATTCGTCGCGGACGGAGTGTGGAGTATGCAATTGTTTACGTACACCACAGTATGTCCGTCGTCCCAGTCGCTCTTGTCGCGAAGTATGAACAGGTCCTTAGACGGAATTTATACTTCACTTGTAGGCGCGAGACGAATGCTATCAATATCGATCGTCTTTGCCGCCTAATCAATATTAGTAGCCTTCATAACGCTGCGCCACCCTGCGAATCATAGCCGGATCTATCCTAGTCCGGGGGGGGCACATAACTAAAAAGTATGTAAAAAATCTACTTGGGACTTACCGAGCGACCCCTACAGAACACGATAGAACCTAAAACAAAGAAAAAACGAACGGATAAATAAAAAAATAAAATCGCCGCGGTTTGACAACCGTATCGGAGGGCAAAGAGCGACGCAATGGAGTCGTGCCGCGTGCTGACCACCGCTTGACATATTAGAACCAGGATATAACATGGAGAGGAGGGCGCATAAAGCCAACTAGCGCGTGCTAACCGCCGCTTGACATGTTATAATCAGGATCTAACATGGTGAGGAGGGCACATAACTTCACCCGCTTACAACCGCGGCGAAAACATTTACTATTTAGTTTTTTTTTGCTCGTGAATTTTTCTGGTTTAGGTTCTATCGTGCTCTGTAGGAGTCGCTCGGTAAGTCCCAAGTCGATTTTTTACATACGCTTTAGTTATGTGCCCCCCCCCCCGGACTAGGATAGTCTCTACAAACGCTGCGGTTATTCGTCACCGAGGGTGCCCTCAATTGAAATTAGCCTTTAACGACAAAGCTTTTGTAAACTATTAATAAATAACTGGACATTGCTCCTTCAACCGTTCGTAATGATCAATGGATCGTCGCAGTCTCGTTCTTCATGTCTTCTACTTCTAGAACGCTGGGATAGAATCACGAAGTCCCTTTTTAGCGAAAGACCTGTTCTTAGAGCGACGGAAGTGAGACAATTATAAACGGCGGATATCAGGACCGGCTCACCGTAACTGCAGTGCGGGTCGCGCCGGGACTTTTGCTGTCTGCACCTTCTTAGATTAGATAAAGCGTCGGCGTCCACGTTGACATTCGTCCGACCTCTTGTAAGCCCGCAATGGCCCTCTCGCCATTCGGGTCGTGGTGCAGTGGGTAGCGGGATTGCTTCATGCGAGGGATGTCGGGGGTTCGGTTCTCCCCCGTCGTGGCATTCTCGCATTTCAACTGACTATCTGAGGTCTGAAAGGTTTCGACGTCTACACAACATTGAGCGTTTCTTGCGCATTTTTCCAGCCGTATGCGTTTCGCCGCTCGAAGAGCACAGAACCCAGCCGCGGACTCCCCCTGAGCGGCGAAAGCATTTTCCATATGAGCAGCCTGTATGGCACACACCCTGGAGTCCCTTCCCTAGCCTGGTTCTGCGATTGCACAAAGGAAGTCTCATCCCGACGCCTAAGATCATGGTGAGCCGGTCTTAATATTCCCGTTTATAATCTTCTGCGAAAGTGACTGGTTGCCGGGGAATGGGATGCACATGAATCTCTGCCGATTGGTTGCTGAAGGTGAATAGATTCCTAGACTTTCACACTCATTCAGTCCTGTCGCTTCCATCAACCACTATGCAAAGGTCCGAATACAGGCTAACATCATGTTTGGGCCACATAATGAGCCATTCATAGTGCGCGAGCAACCAGTCCAAGTCGCCAGGGAAAGGTGTGGGAATCGATTTTCTCCAGTGATCACTAATTGATTTTCGCGGTTAGCTCAGTGGCTAGAAACTTACTGTAAACAAGACGGATCCTAACCAATACATGATCTACCTTGTGGGTTTTAAGGCTTTTTGGGACACGCCGTGCACTAAAAATACTATGGATCATATCGAGGCGCAATAAAATAGGCGATATGCACTTTAAACTTCGATATCCAAAGTGTGCAAAATTTCAGAATATGAGCAGTAATAGCGAAAACAGAGCACGAATCCGTTTCGGAAGAAATGAATTAAGGGACAGTTCCATGATTCTCGGTTTGAAGGTAAAGGAATCCTCATGGGTATGCAGAGATACCCACGAAAATGGTCAAGTCTCCACCACCGGAAGCTCAGTAAATCAGTAATTGGAAATTGTTTTCGTGGAATGCGCTTTTCGCAACAATATCTAAAGGTGAAGTACACATACACAAAAAAGTTCCTTCGAAAGATTGGAATCCAATTAGAAAAATACATTACAAGTCTGTGACACGACAACGTGTCACACTCGGCCGAAAGGGTGTCGCGCGGCATCGTTTCACACGATCGTCAACGTGTTTAACTTGGTGGTGTGCGGGGTAGAAGGGAGAAACTTACCAACGATGTAGCTAGGGTTTACCATATGCTTTACCCACCCAGTCGCCGATATACTACTAGGTGAAGGATACTCGACGATCTTCATTGGTATCTTCGTAAACCCACGAGGATTTCTTTACCCTTACCTTGAGATTGATGACTCCGACCCACGGTCCCTCCCGATAGCGCATATTGCGCCTGACGCATTTCAAACTGGTTCGCATTCTACCGATTTCTTGGACTTTAATAATTGTCTGGGAATTTCTAATACGTATTATGCCTAGTGTTTTACCTCGCTCAGACTGGCCTAGCTTTATTTTTGAACGCTCACATTACTCTGGCTGTGAAAAACTCATTGAAGCTGATCCATTGGTTGATTGACGTGTTATCGGCGACTATTCTGTACCTGTATTCTTCGAAGAGTAGCTTCGCAGACCGATTAACGTAGGGATCATTTCCAGGGTAAGCTGTCGAAGTCCAGTTAGGCGCTAGCGCTAGTATGACGAAGCTCTACATTTGCCCGGACTCCGGCAGCGACCAGAATGACGGAACTGAGGAGAGACCGTTAGGCTCATTATTCCAGGTAGGCTCTAATCGTCTTCCTTCTACTTCGAATCACAGAACATTGCGGTCAACCTATTAAGGCTATGGTTCTGTCGAAGAACACAGGAGAGTTTCTAGTTCGCACCGTCAAGGAAGACGGTACCAAAGCGTGGGAGCCAGCAGCCAAAGCCGCCATCAAGAAGAACTTGAAGAAGTCGGTATTGCTGCACTTCAACGTTTTTCTCGTTTCGACTTAGTTTTTTTTTCAAAATTAAAGTGTTCAGGTATGAAGCGGAGCTGAAGAAAGCCGAAAAAGCAGCTGGACGAGCAAAAGAGCAAGAAGCGGCTTCACATGCCGCTCTGGAAGAAGCCAAGAAGGTTTCGTTTGTATAAACCCTTGATTTTTAAATCTGCTGCATTTCTAAGTTTAATTCATACTCTCGAAAAAGTCTAGAAGAATGAGATATCATACAATCCCATAGTGCCATCATTTTTTGATTATTTACTACCTTTCTTTGATCTTGTAGGAGGGGACATTTCACTCAGTACTCCTGACAAAGTAAGTAAAATTGAAAGCGCATTATTTTTGCAGAGGCCACAAGGTGAGCTAGTCTAGTTGAGGACCTTTATATGCACTTTCCATCCGAGGTTATGCTACCGTCATTGTGTCTGTTTCGCTTCTCTGGGGTTGCACCAACCCTCCGACTAGGATAGATAGACCTTTGTTATTTAGGGTGTTGTATTTTCACCTCATATTGCTCTACTCTTTACTTCACTATTTAGAATTTTTTGATTTTTTACAAACTGTGAAAACCATTTCAACGGATTTTTTTGAAAGATCATTAACAGCTTTTACTTCGCTCTGTTTTAGGGCCTCTACAGAGTCTCGCGGCAGCACCTCGAGAACTCGTCCATATCGCTCCCGCCGCAATGGGACCCAGGCTGTCATTGTGGTGGAAGCCGCGGCGTGGACGAGTTGTCGCGGAGCCGCCGCTCGCAAAGGTCCCCGAGGGCTGCCGCAGTTCACGGCGGCTCTCACCCGCAGCGCCAGGAGCTGCGGGTGAGACCCGCCGGAGGGCGTGATAGGTGAGTGCCCACCTATTATGGCTCACCTATTCTAAACATTTTTAAACGAATCTACATGCTAGGAGTATAATAGGTTGGTGCATGATTTCTGCCCATAAAAGAGCTTGACAACCATCAGTATAGTCCCGTTAGTGTCGACAAATGGAGGCATGTGGAATCCTGCACTCAAAACGCAACGCAAAAAACCTTAGCACCATATTAGGTAACCTTTACTGCCCTGAAAATCTTCGTAGCCTTACAGCCACAAGTTGGCCGTGTGAGGTTTAGGGAAAACTTTACACAGAAATACAACAACAAAGCAGCCCGTTTTTTTTAGTATGAGCTATAACTGCATCGGACAGATCTCCCGGACTCAACAAGGCATCGGAGGGAATGTTGTCATCACAAGGGCTACCACAATATCTTCGGGATTGTCAACCGCGGAACTTTTAGTGATGAAAGAACGACAAAAGTGAGAGCAAGCGCAAAATGGTACAGAACTGTTGAGTTATAAGGAGTGTTCTATTAGATCTCGGGGCTTAGATTCAAGAACTCCTAACTTGGCTTAAAAAACGCTTCTTCACAACAACAAAAAACGTTTTGCTTACTATACATCTGACATTCTTATAGGTCGCAACTGCCGGCAAAAGTACGCAGTATTGCGTATAGTAACCCTCGCGGCGCCGCACCACCCGCCGTTGTCATGGCGGGTCCGCGGCACCCGCAAGACTCTGCTGCCGGCCTTAGGCCTATGTTATACTTCGGCGACGCTGTGTCGGCGACGTCAGCGGCAGTGTTAGGGCCTCTACAGAGTCTCGCGGCAGCACCGTGAGAACTCGTCCAAATCGCTCCCGCCGCAGTGGGACCCGCGCAGCCACTGTGGTGGAAGCCGCGGCGCGGACGAGTTGTCGCGGAGCCGCCGCACGCAAGGATCCTCGAGGGCTACCGCGGTTCACGGCGGCTCTCACCCGCAGCGCCAGGAGCTGCGGGTGAGACCCGCTGGAGGGCGTGACCAGATAGGAAGCATGGAGGGAGGGGAGTTTTCTTTTGTTCCCGACCGTTGGAAGCTTCATTAAATGGGATACAATGAAGTGTCAACTTGAATTCGTATCTGGCTCATGCAAGACACGCTGGGGTCAGTCGATGGAGCAATCAGTGCTCTATCATTCCCAGACAAATCCGGCGCCTATTTACAGGTCCCTGCGGGGTGAAAGGCTTGGCTAGCCTCGGCGGGACCCGAACTAATAGGTCTGATTTGAGGTGCACACGAGAGTTAGCGCCTTCTCCAATCGACTACGTGGCATGTCAAATTTAATTAATTAAAAATAATTTAATTAATTACTTTATTTTATTTTTCTCTGATGTCTACCTTATGTAGCGTATTGAATAAATAAATAAATACACGAAGTAACGTTTAACACAAACCATTTGCCTAGATCAATGACAGCCGGCAGCTCCTCCGACTGCGCTAATGGGGATCCTAACACGTCGCGAACATAAAAGTTAGATACAGAATCTAAAAGTAGCGTGAAAGATGGACGGAAAGAAGGCCAAGGCTCAGAGTCATTGTGCAAATATCGTCAATTCTAAGCAGGATACATTGGATCCGAATCAATCATTTTCGGATACCCCGTTCCGAATCTCCAAAAACTCATGGCCCTCGAAATTGCTCGTTTCTGAAATATTCAAAAGACCGGGCCCACGGAATTTCCGTTGTCAAATTCAACCAGAAATCCGTGGTTCGAGGAATTTGCGTTATCCGAAATTTTCGATCGGATGCAATGTATACTAACGAATCATAATCGTAAGCCGTTGACGTACAAATGTTAGGGGTAACAACAGCACTAGCTTGCTACTAACAACTCTCCCCCCTTCCCTCTAGTTTTACCCTGAAAATTGCATTTCTTCGTTTCTTTCTCCATTTCTTCGTTCCTCCCGGCAAAAGTACGCAGTATTGCGTCGCGGGGCTGCACCACCCGCCGTTGTCATGGCGGGCCCGCGGCACCCGCAAGACTCTGCTGCTGGCCTTACGTGGGCTGCTACTCACTGCATAGCAGCCCGCGTAACACAGCGTCGCCGACGCGTCGCCGAAGTATAACATAGGCCTTAAGTGTACAACGTCTTGATTTCCAGATTACCTTCTCATTGGATGAGTCGCTACCGCCAGCGACGCTAGTGAAGATCTCCGAGTGTGTTAAGCACCGTGACCAGCGCGTTCATCTGAAGGCGTGGGTGCATCGGTTACGAAGACAAGGTACTGCTCTTCACCTTCATCATTTAGAGCATTACTGTGTTCTTTTTCTATTCTTTTGGAATTTTGGAATGTTTCACATCCCTGGCGATGACCCACCTCCGCACAAGGTTTGCCCTAAAGTAAATTGTAGTGAAAAAACGTGAAAAAACTTTAAAAACTCTAGTAGTGCATTCTACCTCCATCATCAGCATGTATTGAATAGAAGTTCTGGTATAGACTGCGATGGTTTTTTTAACATTAACTGGACTTTACCTTCTGTCACATAATGAAATTTTGAACTCATAGCTTTTCCAAAAGTTAAATTTTGAAGTTGCGGTATGATGAAACTGAGGAATTCTTGATGATAAATGGAATCATTCATCGAACTATAGAGCCAGTTTGGTAGCCATGCTATATTTATTTATTTATTTATTTATATGTGGATATCCACGCAAAAAATATAACAAACAGAACATGCACACTAAGAACCAGAACAGAGCGAGTAAAAATATACTGCTAGGTATAAGCGACAGACAGCGGCAACAGTTAGAAGCAAACTAATAAGGAACATCCTGGAGATACCTGTCAATAAGTCTTTTGTATTGCCTTAGCGATTTTGGTAAGATGTTTTTCTTCGAAAACTTTTGAAATTCGGTTCCAGCTCGGTCTATAAAAAATGTAGACCTTATATTAATTCTTGCTTTTGGAATCTGAATCTTCATCTGACCACCTCTAGTATTTGAGCAAGATAGTGAATAAAATTCCTGAAGAGGAAGATCCAACATGCCATTGATCAGCTTATATATGGTGATTAGATCATATCGTTTCCTACGAAAAGCAAGGGTGCGTAAATTGAAGATTTTGTTTCTCTCAAGAGCCGATGGAATGTTAGCATAATTACACCCATGTACTCTTATCCAGAGCTTTCTTGTAAAGCTATATTGTACAGATTCCAATCTAGAGATTTCATGCTATTAGATATACCTATGTTCCGGCGCAATCGCCATCTTCGGGGCCTGGAAGAGACAAGTGAGGTTTGAAAGATTGCTCGCTCAAGAACTGGTTCAAGTATCTCCTGTGACTTGAAACAAGGGTTCTCACCGGACGATGATTAAACGTCAGCCGAATCGTAGTCATCTTTACGAATCTTGGCGTTACAGCTCGAGGATCCATTCACCATCAAAGACATGCCTAGATTTAACGACAATAGGATAACCAGATTTATCTGTTCTGCAGCGACTATGTACAAGCGCAACGTATCGATCGTTTAGCTAAGGAAAGTCGACTGTTACCTTGATTTCGGAAGGCATGGACTACGCAAACGAATTCGTTCATTTTTGACCACTCTTGTCGGGCGTTCACATAATTTCACGAGGAAAATGAGACGAACTGCTAGCTTCAGAGGGAGAGCTAAGGTGTTCCTTTTTAATCCGAGACCCTCAGACAGCATTCGTCCGTCATTAGTGTGGGGTTAGCGTATTAAAAGCTCACTAAGGATGCTGCTTCTTCCTGATTTTCCTCAATATATTTACTTTTTATTTGTGAATTCACCAATAGTGTGCATATAGTAGAAAAAAGACACGTTAACCACCTCAAGTATCTTTAACGCTAGAAAAACCTTGAGGAGAGCGTGGGGTATCATTATAAACTAGAATACGGTAATAGGACTGTGTTTCCTAAGTATTCAGAGTTTTAGCGCAACATTCTAGAACATGATTCAAAACCACGATAGAATACATATAATAGAATATACCAACTTAGTCTTAAAAAGGTTTTCATTAAACTAGTTAATTTAAAAATTTCGCCTAGAATCCTCAGTCTAGATTTCATTTTTGGAATATTTGATGTTGGGACTTATGGTATTTTTTACTGCTTAAGTGCTGTTATTGTTTGTTCTGGGCGAAGTTTTTAGCGTCTGACTAAAAGAACGTAGTAAGGATCATATTATATTATTGCGACATTCCCATAAGGAAGAGAATCATTATCGAGTCATTGAACAGCGGTCTTTACCCCAATCTTGAGGAAAAACGCGGGATTGTATTTGATTTTGCTCGATTTCTTTCACAACCTTAGGAGTATAAACAACAAGTGCTCCGACACTCCTAACGACGTGTCTCGCACTTGCGCGCTTCGCGCGACTTTGCAGCGTCACTGACCTATGGAAAGTGGTTTTTGTAAAACTTAAAATTCGCTAACATCTAGGATTTGCTGCGTCTAGCGTTTCCGGAAATCGTTGACATCTTTCCGGAGCCAGGTTTCCCCTCACTCGTCTCTTTTTACTGGATCTAATTGCTGGTCCGCCTTTACTGGTCTTCCCTCCCCTCTTTAGTTCCCCTACCTTCCTGGTCCCAACTCCTGGCCCACTTCTTTGTTTCCACTATTGACCCCCTACTGGGCCCGGATTCATGAACGCGGCCGATGGTAAATCCTACCCAGATTTACCTCGACGGCCACTTACCGGCCACTTAGCGGTAACTTGCCTCTGTTTCTGATTCATGACCGCCAAAGCAAGGGGTTTGCCCCTGTCGAGTATTGATTTTGCGGGTGGGTTGGCAACGGGCCAGGGTTGTTGCGTTGGGTCAGAAATTAGCAGGGGAGCAAAACCATTGCTTTGGTGGTAAATATTCCTGGATGCGCTAGCGAGGTAGCATTTACTCGAAACTTACCGCTGATTTTTCCTAGCGCGCGTTCATGAATCGCGGGTAGGTGGGGAGTGGCGGCAGATTTTACACTTGCCGGTCGGTAAGTCGTTTATGAATCCGGGCCCTGATCGCTGTCGGTTCTCCACCCTCGAAGTTCTCCTTTCTACTCTTACCCTTTTAGTAGTCTTCTCACGCTAATGGCACGAAGTCGGCGGCACGGCTACTGAATCTGGTCGTTCAGAAACGCGCGTAGATGCTGTTGTGTTAAGCAGTAAAGGGCTGCGCTCCCCCTGCTGCAGCAACATCCCACGTTCAATAGCAAATTTTGCCCGCGCCGCAGATGATGCGGTGTATCTCACTTAGCTTAGATCACTCAAGCGTCATCTACCGCTAACTCAATTATATAGTGGTAGATATTTTGAATCCTGATGACGTGCTGGAACTCTGACAAATGGTAAAAAGAAAGCACGCGTTTTCTTAACGATATTCCAATATTCATGATATTCTTGCAGTTGATCTTGTCTCTGCTCATTGCGTCAACATTTGTGACATACGTTGGTGTCCGGCTTGAAAGTTTCGTCAAGAAGCTACAGAAAATGTCAGTAGAACAATGTTGTTTCCAACAAACCATTGCGAAGAACAGGAAACGAGAAGTGTAGCGCTCATTTCGCTAAGCTGTATAGGTCCTTTACGTCCAAAACTCACAGATTTGATGGTTTCATTGTAATGGAAATCAAATTCATGCGAAATAGTTTTTGTCAGAACGAGTTTATAACTTCTGTTGCCGCTTTTTCTCATTGTATATACGTGTTTCAGGAAAGGCGCTCATGTTCTGGGTGCTACGCGATGGTTCGGGCTATCTGCAGTGCGTTCTCAACGACGTGTTGGTGAGTGTTTCCAGTTTTTTTTGTCAACGGAAATTTCTACGTTATTTAGATGCTCGTGAACTTGACTGACATTTGAGGTGGGCACGATTGTACGCATCATTTTTAGTGTCAAAGTTACGATGCAGTCACGCTAAGCACGGAGAGCTCTGTTGAGGTCTACGGCACCATCCAAAAGGCACTTGATTTGTCTGTTTTTGAGCTGCTCTTCGCTTAGAATGAGTGTCCAGTGATGCTTTCCAGGTTCCCGAAGGCAAACAGGCTCCCGACGGCCATGAGTTGGTGGTAGACTATTGGCGACTGATCGGTGCTGCACCGCCTGGTGGTATCGACAACGTCCTGAACGAGGAGGCTGGAGTTGACGTTATGTTGGACAACAGGTGACTTGTTTATCTGAACGCGTTTTTATTGTGACGTATTTATTTATTTATTTACTTATACGTGTATGACAACACGCGACAATGACATACAATTAGTGATAAAATACAGTGGTAATAAACACTAAAATGTAAGAACGGCCAATTCAAAATGGAAAAAAAGTGAAGAAATGGCACGAGTCTTGAGACAACTATCAGTTACCCTTTTATATTGGTTTGATGAGGATGGCCAAAGCATATTTTTTGGAAAACGTCATTTATAACCGACTGTTTGAGTAAAAAAGGAAGCGCGAACACAACGTTTGACCATTGGATAATGAATTTTAGCCCCAGAACCCCTTATGGTAGAATGGTGGACGGTGTAGGGCTCTCTAAATGGAAATTTTGACGAATTCCTTCTACTTTTATCGACTTATCTCGCCAGAATAAGATTTCGCCAGTCCTGAGCGTTTCCCTGGCTAACCTTAGCCTGGATAAACCTTAGCTATTCTTTCCTAGAGTAAAATAGGTGTGGAAATACGAAATTTTTGGTATTTCGGACCTGTTTTACACTCGAAGAGATTTACTAAGGGAGGAAGAATAGCAATGAAATCATAATGCTTGGTTCATTCTAAAGGGGTTGTCAGCGCTTATTTTACCCTTTGCCTTTAAATGGCTATCTGGGTTTTGAACATGGAGGTCTAACAGTCTTCCATGGCTAAACGATTAGGATCGCTGTGGAAGTCCAATTTCGGATCTATCCTAGTCTGGGGGGGGGGCACATAACTGAAAGCTAGGAAACAAAATGAATTAATACTTCCCAAGCGGCTCCTAGAGAACGAAACCTAACCTGAAACAAACGAAAAACGGAGTAAAAAAATAAAAAATCGCCGCGGTTTACAACCATCTCGGCGGGCAAAGAGCGACGGAATAGAGTCATGCCGCGTGCTGACCTCCGCTTGACATGTTATAACCAGGATCTAACATGATGGGGAGGACGCATGAAGCCGCATGCCACGTGCTGACCGTAACTTGACCTGTTATAACCAGGGTCTAACATGGTGAGGAGGGCACACAACTTTGCCTTCTTACAACCGTAACAGATGCAATTTTTTCGTTTTTTCTTTGTGACTTTTTCTTGTTTAAGTCTTGTGTTGTTCCATAGGAGCCGCTCTGTAAGTCTTGAGTGAATTTGTCACATATAATACTTTTTAGTTATGTGCCCCCCCCCCGGACTAGGATAGATTCGCAATATCTTCTTGAATAACACATTTTTATGAGCTTGCGGTAGGTACGGGCGAGTAAGGCTCTCGACAACCTTAGTCACCTGTATCTACCGTAACCTACCGTATTCCAGCGTAATAACAAAAGCGCATTTGAGACTTGTGATCAGCATCCCAGGTAACCCCACTGGGCGAAGTTTGGGCGAAATTGGTGGCTGACCAGGAAGCTATCTCAACGGTAGGTCGGAACCGCCCAAGTGTTGTATATGGGCAGAATCGCCTCTCTCTGGGAAACAACAAAATGCAAATATCTCGACCCCAATACAACTCTGCACAGAGTTAGGGACGACAGAAGTTGGGCCGTTGGCGGCGTTAACCCTATGCGTGGAGGCGGAGGGCGGGCTCCAGTTGGCTCGAAACAGCGACTATGGGGATTGCGCCGCCCCTCTACGCACTGCGCCACCATTACTCGCTCGTGATCGCTATTTCCAGCCAACTTGAGCCCGCCATCCGCCTCCAGGCCAACTTCTGTCGTCCCTAACTCTGTGCAGAGTTGTATTGGGGTCGAGATATTTGCATTTTGTTGTTTCCCGGAGAGAGGCGATTCTGCCCATATACAACACTTGGTCCGTTCCGACCTACCGTTGGGATAGTATCCTGGTGAGACCTCGACAGTCGAAGTCAGCCGTACCAACCGTAACTTACTGTAGTCGGTGGACATTTTCAAAAACGATTGTCAGATTCGTGATCAGCACCTAAACAACCCCTGGGGTAGGTTTGAGCCATTTTTTCTCGACGGTCTTAGGTGTCGTGAAAGTACAATAGTGCCGAAAGGTTCTTATTTTTGTTTATTTTAGACATCTTGTCATCCGCGGCGAGAACGCGTCTCGGATACTTCGTATACGAGCCGTTGCGACTCGAGCGATGCGCGAGCACTTCTACCATGCCGGCTATACTGAAGTTTGTCCGCCAACCCTCGTTCAAACGCAGGTAATTTTTGGGACTTTCCAGTGCCTCCTCTTACAGTAGATACCCAAAAGTCGCCCATTTCCATCGCTCAGATCTGTTCAGGTAGAAGGGGGATCGACGCTGTTCGCCCTTGATTACTTCGGTGAGCAGTCGTACCTGACGCAATCCTCACAACTCTATCTGGAGACGTGCATAGCGTCCTTGGGAGATGTCTACTGTATAGCGCAGTCGTATCGGTAGGTGGTCGAGCATTTCTCTTCTGAAATCACTGTCACTGTTCGAGCATTTTCTTCCAGTGCTGAGAAGTCACGAACCCGTCGCCATCTGGCAGAGTACGCTCATGTTGAGGCGGAGTGTGCATTCATTACCTTTGACCAACTGATGGACCGTGTGGAGGACATTGTCTGTGACACGGTCGAACGGTTATTGGCGGACCCTGCCGTCAAAGCGCTCATCGAACACGTGAACCCGGTAGGTGATGAGATGAGGCTAGGTTTTCCATGGTTAACTGGTCTGCTCTAGGAATTCAAACGGCCACAGCGACCATTCCTCCGCATGACGTACAACCAAGCTATCGAGTGGCTTATTGAACACGATGTTCGCAACGAATTTGGTGAAAAGTTCGTTCATGGAGAGGACATAGCCGAAGCAGCGGAGAGGAAAATGACCGACACGATCGGACAGGTAAGTGCTGAAGTGCTGAAGGTGGCTGAAATCCTGAGTTATTAGGAGAAAGGGTACTATATGTATTAAAATGTTGGCGTGGTAAGTAAAGTGGGAAGAAAAGTAAGCCTAATTCGGTTCTATCCTATTTGGGAGGGGGCAACCGTAGTGTATCAGTTGCGTATAAAAGTCCTCACATAATAGGACAGCAGAAGAGGCTGTCGTAAAGGCTCAAGTAAGGGGTTTGGGACGGAGATCACTTCGTGCCTCCCTCCCCCCTCCCGATTAGGATAGATCTGCTAATTCTTCGCTCTGTTTATCAGTGTAGTTCTTCTATATGTTATATAGGATATGTGTTATCAATAAGTAAAGGGACGACAAGGTTTTTTGGAAATTATTCGCGGCCGGGTATTAATTCATGATCCTAGAGAAGAACAGGTCCCAGATTTTTTAAGGAAAAAGTTGAGAATTGGTGCTCCTAGTTTCTCTGGAGCTATGCCAGCTATGTCAGGGTAGTCGCTAGAACAAAGCAGGTGATTTTCAGCCAATTCTTCTCAACAAGTTTCCTGCCGGTATCAAGTCGTTCTACATGGCGCGCTGCGAAGACGATAATGAGCTTACGGAATCAGTCGATCTTCTGATGCCTGGTATGTTCTTCATTTCCTTATTTCTTTCTTTCTTTCTCCCTTTCTAATGTAACGCCGGCCGTTTTTGCTCGAATAAAAGGGCTTTTTGAGGTTTCGACTTTGATTGGGAAGGGTTTACCAACAGTAGAGTGCAAGACTTTCACATTCATAGTAAACTGGACATTTTTCAAGGAATTTAATTATTTATTTATTTAACTGCGTCTCAAGGACGCGCACTCTATGTAAGAACAACAAACAAAGTAGGCCATGCGACTAAAAAAAGGAAGGAAACACAAAGCAGGAACAATGTAACATCGTAACGGCAGCATTAGATATTAAGCAGGATTTCAGAAGCCAACCATTTGGGTTGCGAGGGTCTATATAATGATCCAAAAGTAAGGAGGGTAAGTAAAATGCAAAAAGAAAATCTTCTCAGGTAGCCTAGAAGAACATTGCTTAGTCGACTGGTTTCTAGTAAGTTATGTCAATCAAGTGAAGACTAAGGCAAAATACCTTATAATCTATAATCTGCAAGCATTTAAGTTGGTTGTAGTCGACAAAGCCTGCCTGTCCACGTCAGCCAGCTATGACGCCCTGAGTAGATACCGGCACTTCGGCACATGGGTACGCTGGCCGCCCCATGGAACCGGCATCTAGGACAGACAACTTGTGGCATTAAATTCAAAAACTGTAAAAACATTCAGCTACCAATAATGAAAAAAGCCCATTTCAGCATATTATAGATCCCCGCAACCCATATCAGTTGGAGCGAATACATCACGTAATGAGAATTAACTGAGAAATTACTAAGACTGAACATGAAGGAATTAATTCTGCAGTGTGACAAATACAGGAAACATTTTGTTATTTAAACACATTTAATCCTCGAACTAGTGCGAAGAATGAACATGAGCCAAGCTACTTGAGAGAACAAGAGCAGTATAAGCTGCGAGAGCTCGAAATATTCCATCCGCCTGGACAACAACTGGACGAGTAGGTTCGAAGCAAACGTGGTATGCAACGCTTGGGTAAAGGAGCGAGATTTCTAAATGAGTATCTGTTTACTATTGTACATTATTGAAGATCCTCAATTCCTAAGCACTGCAAGAAGTCGATCTTTTCTAACCGTATTTTGAAGACGTAGCTGTTTTGAGAGGCTAGTAGCTCATTAGGTAAGAAAGGGAGCCACCTAGCAAATCAAAAAAGCACGAGATGGAAAGTTCTCAGGCGTTTTTTCTTTCGCAATTTGGCGTAGTCAAGTTTAAACTGAAGGCAATTTCAAGGCAGCCTTGAAATTAGGCACTTTTCGTACGAAATGGATACTTTTCAAAGCAGGCTTGTCGCATCTTCCAGCAAGCTGAGCGTCTTTGAAATCGAAGTGAGCGTCTTTTGGATGGAATCAGGTACTTACTGAGAATCTAAAATAGTATTTTGGTCCTAGGAAATGAAGTTCCAAATTTCTAACTATTTTAAACTTTAAATATTTTAAATTTTAACGTTTTTGAAACGAAAATCAATCACGGCTTCTTTGATTTTTTAAAATTCACCGCTTCATGAAATGAACACACTGATTGAAATTTTACAAGAAAAGAAAGAACAGTGATTTGGGTTTTATTCAGAAACGCAGGAAAGTGACAATCTTTTAGGGCTAAAATAAGAGATTACGCTGTGCACTCGCCCAGGACATCGCGGTTTTCCCTTGATTTATAGCAAAAATTCTCTTTTCGTAGAGTTGCCCATTGGTAGGCAGTCGGAGGAGGTGCTGTCGCGTGCACCAGATTCCAGGTTGTTGGTTCGGATTCCCCGTCCTGGCCAACTGGGAAGGATAAAGCGCTGACTTGTTCATCGGCTGGCCACCTCAAATCATTGTATGGCCAAATACGCATTCAAATCGCCTCCACGACATCCCGTAGAAGTAGAATGCGTGGCGCATCCCAAAATGGATTGAGTAACGCCGTCTTTTTCCGCTGTTTTAAACGAGCAGCATTTACATAATCAGTTAACATAGAAAAATTGCTATCTTTCTTTGCTTTGTAATAATCTAAAAATCTTTACAAAATGTCAAACAGTGTGTTCACCTAGTGGGGCAGCTGAGTTAGCATATTTTTCAGAGAAAGTCATACCAAATTTCCTTCAACAGCAACTATTTATCCTTCACAAAAGGTGTCTGGTTTTGTCTAGAAGACGCTCATTTTGATTTGGGTGATGTTGGGCTTGATTTCAATTACGCTAAGAGCTTCTTTGAAAGTTTGTCTTGAAGTGTTCAGTTTGCTCTGAAGACTACCCAGTTTTATTTCAAAGTGTCTAATTTAGGTAATTTCTTCCAGTTAACAGGTCAAACAAAGATTTAGAGCACAAGAGCACTTTATACGGGCTTTTTATACATTAACGCCATGCGTTTACTCCGGCTATCTAATCACCCATTGAACAGGACTATTGAGCACTGGAGTCATAAAGGATTAATTGGTATACCTTTGAGGCTTCCTATACTGATCTTTTCCACGAGTTCGACAAACCTGGCTGTCCTAGAGGCCGAGTTAGTTATTTGAAAGCGCTGGATTCGTGAATGTAATACTAAAAGCGATGTGCTGCTGCTTTTGCTAGAATGTTCTAAATGCTGAGAATTGTCCGGAGCATCAGGATTGACACCTGCCCCACTTAGGTGTCGGTGAGATTGTTGGCGGATCGATGCGTCTTTGGCGCGAAGAAGAGTTGCACAAAGCATTCGAAGGAGCTGGAATCGATCCGAAGAACTACTTCTGGTACGACGAGTGTCAAGTCAACCTTCACTCATCCTCCATTCCCGGTTATACCCAATGGATGTCGCCATTTCAGGTACACGGACCAACGGAAGTACGGAGGTGTTCCGCACGGCGGCTACGGTTTAGGACTGGAGCGCTTTATCTGTTGGCTGACCAACACGCATCATATCAGGGACGTCTGTTTGTATCCACGGTTCATTGGACGATGTGCACCGTAGAAGATTCGTCTAATATATGGCGCTTCTGGAGTGTTCCTTACAACTTCTGTTAAGGAATTCTGTGCAGTTCGCGTCACAGTGTTGTTCTTGTTGTTTCCATATCGGTTGGGATTGTTCCTTTGGGTGTGTTTATAGTCAATACCAGGCATGTTTTCCTACGTAGTCTGCAGGGCCTGGACACGTTGTTTCGTTTTGGTACCGAACTAGGCCACTTCTTTATGAATAATATGTTAACGTACGGCTTCTTGGCATTGTATTGTTGCGGTTGTCAGGTTTCTTCAGTTGCCCGGAATCCCAAGGTGGTCGATGTTCCTCCCGAAATCCGTAGGGAAAGATTTCAAGAGTTTTCTTCTACATCGTCACGTCTATTCATTTCGTTAAGAAGTTGATGACGCAAGATCTATGTCCCACCCGTCATTCCTGCATTAGCCCTAGTTTATACTTGCGACGCTGCGCGGCGCGGCACGATGGTTGGGATAGATATCGACCGGGCGGCGCGAAAAATCGATATCTATGGCGGTCGTGGTGCTGCGCCGCTTGGCGGCGCAAGTTTGAACTAGGGCTTACTCCTTCGTTTTTCAATTCCATTATAAAGGTCTTCTTCACCCAGCGCGTGGTTCAGAATGAATAAATGGGCGGTTTTGGACTGTTTGTACTGCTACAGCAGTTCCGATTATAGGTCTGTTCATAGATAGCGTTGGGAGCGGCGCGAGCGACTGGTCGCTGGGTAAACCATACGTATCGATTCCCACTGGGCGACCATTCGACATCGATCGATCTTCATGTATTGCACGAATGACTCACTCGCTGCCTCCGCGAACTATGAACAAGCCCTATGCCCTCTTTTCGCTGATTTGCTCGAGCGGGTGGCGAGGTCTCGCGAGTCTATATCCATCTCTGCCTCGTGCCAAAGTGACGCAGTTGGATTATTCGATTCCGTAAGCGGTGGCTGTATGCTTTACAAAGTGTGAAAACAATAACCAGAAGAGCAAAATAAAGGTTAAAGTGTCGTTGACTTCCAATAAAGCGTTTGATTCGACATCTGGCCAAAGGTGACCTTTCAATATTCTTTACGAGTTTTCCTTTAAATTTCAAGCGTTGCGCGTTATAAGCATAAAGTACAAATGTCAACGTTATTCTATTCTTTTGCGGGTGCGCCACGCATTTTACTTCTAGTGGATATCGTGGAGCCAACATTTAAGCGTATCTGGCCTATGCAATGACTTGCGGCGGCCAGTCGACGGACAAGTGAGCGTTCCATTCTTCAAAGGCGAATCTGATAGTAATTCTTCGACCTCGAAGGGGTGAAAGGCCCGTTTATACTTAGACACCGAGCGACGCGACGCCACATATTGTGGCCAAATTGATCGATCGACGCGATCGATCAATCTGGCCACAATACGTGCCGTCGCGTCGCTCGGCGTCGAAGTATAAACGGGGCAAAAGAATTGGGTGGCCTCGCGGGAAATCCGAGGTATTCGTACGATTTTCATTCGAATTCGAATATTTGAAATCATTGGTTCAAAAAATAACGCGATTTTTTGGACTATGTTTGAATTTCAATATTCATAAAACCGCATGTTCGAATGCACTCGGATTCGAATATTCGAAATTTTTGAACATTCGAAACCGCTCGAATATTCAGAAATGTTTCGAGAGCACAACTAAGGTGAACGCTACAGTCGGCGCCTCATCCGACTGCGCTACTCATGCGCTGACAGCAATCTGTCTTCAGAATCTACAGACTGTGAAAGCTTGTTTTAAACCAGTAATGGTGAAGAGTTAAAGACTTGAGGAACTCCTCGCTCGCTATTATTTCTCATAGAACACTGAAAAACGATAGATATTAAGAAATAAAACAAAAAAAGTTCAACTTCAATGGTCTCGTCCTTGGCGTTTTTTATATAACTTAATAATGATAACATAAAAAATAATATAAATAATAATAGCTTGCAATAATATTTCAATAACATTACTAATTTACATCTAATTCATATAATTTTTTTACCCAAATAGTTAAATAAAGTAAATAAAAGAACCTCAACTCAATAATCTCGTCCACTGGATAAAGGATAAAGGATAATAAGGAAGGATAAAGAACGGCGTTGCTCAATCCCTTTCGGGATGCGCCACGCATTCTACTTTTACTGGATATCGTGGAGGCGTTTTGAATGCGTATTTGGCCGTACAATGACTTGCGGTGGACAGCCGATGAACAAGTCAGCGCTCCATCCTTCCCAGACAAGTCTGGTACCAATTCACCAACCCCGGACGGATGGAAGGCTTGGTTGGCCTGGGCGGGAATCCGAACCAGGAACATGGTATCGGGTGCACGCGACAGTCGGCGCCTCTTCCGACTGCTCTTCACGCGCCCACATAAATAAACAATATTTTATGTTCAATTCGAATAATTATTTTATATAAATAGATCAAGAGTGCAGTGATTTTTTGTCCTGTCTTCAGGGTCATTTTTTGTCGTCGCTAGGTTATATGAATTCTTTTTGTCGTTGTTTTGGAAGGCATACTTGTAATGCATAAATAAATAGAGCTGAACTTTAGTAGATGGTCCATGGTGTTCTTCGAGTCTTTAGAAGCTGACAGATTGAGGAGGTCTTCACCGTATGTGGATTCTGAAGCTAAACGTCGATGCTGACGATGAGTCTGCTCCATCCGTGATCCGATCGCTGTCGTGCTCTGCTGTGCTCGTTGATCTCCAGTAGTTCAATACCTGCCCGATGAACCGATGATCCCCCGGAGGACGGCTGGACGTCTTCTGCGCGCCGTCTTCCCTCATGGCACCTTGTTTTCCTCCTTTCCTCTTTTCCTCCTCAGTTTCTGAAATGCTTTCGACTGTCTTCACTTACGCTCGTCGTATGAAGTGCACCGTCAGCTTAATAACCTCGCTGCCCTCCTGGTAGCTCGTCGATCGTTCTTGAATGAGCTCGGTTTTCTTCCGTTAGGTTTTTTCTGATCCGGACGTTTCTTCTGGTTTTTGTTGCAATTGGGTTTGTATCGTTATTGGACTCAATACCCAGATTTGTAAGGAGCTATTGCTTGGCGAAGAAGCTTCTAGTCCACCAACTATAAAGTTTTATTAAAAAGCAAATAAAGGCTAATTCTTTTCACATAGTCCCTCCGATGGGCTACAAACCGTACCATCTGGGCAGTAGCTACAAGGCTCGGCCTCGTAGTAGACTGACTTTCCTCTTGTTGCCCGCCTAAAGCAGAAATCAAATTAATTTTTTTACTATTTTTCATTTTTTAGTGGTTAATTGAATCTATCTGTCTTTCTCTCCTTCTTTACGTGTAGCCTGCTATAGCGTCTTATGTTTAGACTTGAGCAAAACGAAATGCTGCGGGGGAGGAGCGAAGCTCAAAAATTTTGGGCACTATTGTACTTTCAGGACTCCAGGTGTCGAGGAAAGGTCAAAAAATTTTCGGCGGCCATGACCTTAGTCACCCGTACCTGCCGTACTCCAGCGTAGTACGCAAAATGGATGCCATATTCGCGATCAGCATCCCAAATAACTCTTCTAGCCAAAGTTTGGACGAAATCGGTGACAATCACCTTAGTCACCCGTACCTACCGTGGCCTACCGTACTCCAGTGTAATACGCAAAAAACGAATGTCAGATTCGTGATCAGCACTCCAAATAACCCCTCTAGCCGGCGTTTGGGCGAAATCGGTGACTAGGACCTTAGTCACCCGTACCTACCGTGGCCTACCGTACTTCAGCGTAAAACGCAAAATGGATGCCATATTCGCGATCAGCACCCCAAATAACTCTTCTTGCCAAAGTTTGGACGAAATCGGTGACAATCACCTTAGTCACCCGTACCTACCGTGGCCTACCGTACTTCAGCGTAATACGCAAAAAACGAATGTCAGATTCGTGATCAGCACTCCAAATAACCCCTTAGCCGGCGTTTGGGCGAAATCGGTGACCATGACTTTAGTCACCCGTACGTACCGTAGGACACCGTGCTTCAGTGTAATACGCAAAACGGCTGTCAGATTCATGATCAGCACTCCAAATAACCCCTCTAGCCGGAGTTTGAACGAAATCGGTGAGAATCACCTTAGTCACGCGCACCTACCGTAGCCTACCGTACTTCAGCGTAATACGAAAGGCGGATGTCAGATTCGTGATCAGCACTCCAAATAATTGGGTGAGGTTTGAGTGGTTTTTTTACCTTTTCTCGACTTTTGGAGTCCTGAAAGACAATAGTGCTGATTTTTGAGTGCTATGGAGGTGTTCTGCCTAGGCGTGAACAATGGATAAGGCACGTAACAGCCAATCGCTTCGATGGCCCATGCGGGAGGTCTGTGATTGGCTGGCGCTCTTGTACACACCCACACAGCCTTCCCTAATAGTATCAACCATACGTTCTAGTTCTGTGATTGTTATTATTATTGTTATGATTGCTTAATTCGTGTTCGATATTGACTGCTATTATTGTTATTATGGTTATTATTATTCGTTTATTGATTGATGGTCGGCAGAACAGAATTTCTGCACTGCAGCACTTGACTTTTTCATGGACCCAACCCGACTTGCAGCCTTGTTCGTATTTCTGCTCCGTTGTGGTTTTCTCCGTATTTCGCCCGGCCGTAGTCGCATAGGCCTGGTTTATAGTTGTGCCGCCTCGCGGCGCGGCATGATGGTCGCCATAGATATCGATTTTTTGCGCCGCCTGGTCGATATCTATTCCGACTATGGTGCCGCGCCGCGCAAAGGTGCAACTATAAACCAGGGCTGCGACGAGGCTTAGCAGCACATCCGACTTGGCTCGTTTCGGTGTTCATCATCTAAATGCGATTGACAGTCAAGTGTGACTTTTATTTAGAAAAGATATGTCTTGGAATTCATACCTTACTTTTTAACCCTAAAATTCCACATGAATTGGAAGAAACTAAAGTCCTGGTCGCGAATGTGGACAGCATTGGGAGTTGCGAGTAGGAACAGTTCTTATCGTTAGAAGGCTTACCGAGGAGAAATCCCACCGACTACCATAGGGTGCAGAAATCCATTTCGACAGTTCATGAGCTTTAACTGCCTAACTTTTCACAAGAGAAGAATTGTTGCCAGAGGCCTTCTTTGACAGTGATATTACAAGGGTAGTATTTAGTTTTTACCGTAGTCCAAATCGCTGACACTGAATGAAGTTTGAATCATTTGAAAACTAGAACTGGAAAACGCCAGAAGCTTTTGGTTCATCGCAATATGTATTAGGGTGGGTCAAAAGTAAAAGATAAAAAGGATAAAGAACGGCGTTGCTCAATCCTTTTTGGGATGCGCCACGCATTCTACTTCGACGGGATGTCGTGGAGGCGATTTGAATGCGTATTCTGCCATACAATGACTTGCGATGGCCAGCCAATGAGCAAGTCAGCGCTTTATCCTTCCCAGACAGGTCTACTACCAATTCACCGACCCGGGGGCATGAAAGGCTTGGTTGGCCTGGGCGGGAAATCCGAACCAGGAACCTGGCTTCGGGTGCAGGCGACAGTTGGCGCCTCCTCCGACTGCGCTACACGCGCCCGTGGGCCAAAAGTAATGAGACAAATTCAACAAATTTCTTTATCTCTTTATAACTCAATTACAACTCAACGGTGCTGAGGGATGTATTCGCCATTAAGGTCAATGACCTTGCTGCCATCGATCAGCCAGCTTCCAGATCCCATCCCTCCGGAACTGCTTAGGCCTGGAGCTAATCTTCTGCTCGCTATGGTTGTCGAGGTCTACTTGGGTCCTTGTGTCCCTTCCGACCATGAAGTCCTATAGGCTCAAGAAGTAGTCGTAGTCGCATGGAGAGATGTCCAGCGAATAGTGAGGCATGTGGACGTAGCCCAGCTGGCCAAGCTTATCCGTGGTCACTTGTTCCCGAAGGGTGCGGCGTTGTCGAAGAGGAGAACCTCCTTGAAGCGCTGCGAATGAATGAGAGCGAGTCGCCGGCCCATCTCTTCTGTTTCGTTCACCATGGCCTTGGAGTCCACCGACGTGCTTTTCGAAAACGGCTTCCAGTATAAAGGTCCATGGGCGCAGACTCAAAAGCTCAGAAGGTGCTTCTCGCCGAGCACATCCCACCGAACGAAGGTCGGTAACAGGTCAGCAGGCCTCACCCAGACTCACTGCTTGGCAGGGTCAAGGTAGAAGACGTACTTCTCATCTTGCGTGACTATTGAGTCCAGGATGCTCGGGGTTGGGAATTGGCGAGATTTGCGCGACACAGGTCGACCCGTCAGTCTGGGATTTCGGCATGAGACAGACTGCGGTTTTGGCATGCTTCTGGAAAGGGCGAAAGTGGTCACTTCTCAGGTGGCCTTCAGTAAGTAGCATCTCCTTCGGACTCCGATTCTGCTCCAGCCATTGAGCAGAGTGACGACCATTGTCATAAAGGATCCATTTTTCGTTACATCTCATGATCCACTCCAAAAAGGCTCCCTTAGTTGGCGCAGCCTCAACGAGACACAGGTGCAGTGGCGCTTCAGCATCTGCCCAGCGGTCAATTCGTGCGGGATCCATTTATACAATTTCTCTACTCTTCTGATCGCATTCAAGTGGCGACCAACGCCCAAATTCTGTGCTAGCTCTTTCACAGTCTGACGCCTATCCGCTTCCACCATGGCTTTGGCTTGGTCGTCATTAAGTAGCGATGGCGGCCTACCTCGGTCTTCATCTTCGAGACTTCCATCTCCAGATCGAAGCCTTTCGAACCAGTGGCGAATTGTGCGTTCCTCAGCGAAATCCTCCCCAAATGCAGCGTTGACGTTACGACATTAGAAGTAGGCACAGGTAACAACTAGTTGGAGTGAGGATCTTCTTCCATTAAATCAAGTAAGAACGTTAATTCAGAATAGATTAGGTTGCCACAAAGACCGTCCGATTGACCGCATTGTGTTCCGTCTGGGCAGTCACTGCATGGCTGGCCTTTATGGTAGATCTCTGTTCCGTATGTAGCCAACCTAAGTCAGAATAGTTTCGGTTATATGACGCACTACACCTCGCTTCTAACGCTTTGATAACCGTGCGTTGTCACCGTAGTAGCACGAGATGTAGAATTTGAGACCGCATTCCTTGATAGCGCATCCAAGGTGGCTCGTTTCGGCGTTCATCATCTAAACATCCTGGCTCTTTATTCGAACTTACCGAGAAGTCACGGAATTTTTTTTAAACGGAAAATCGATTTAGGCTGGTCTGCCGATCGATATTTCTGCCCTATGTGGAATATGTTCATTGGCCATCATATGCGCGTAATTCCCACATCGAATGCTTAGCTCCATGAAAAAATCGATGGAATCGATTGGTAATAGTCTACCGATCGAAGCGCTTTACCCTATGTGAAGTATCATATGGCTGTCATAAACGTGTAATTCCAACATCACGCGGTCAACTCCAGGCAATTTAAAAATCGATTGGAAAATCGATCGATAGACCTGTGCACATCAGCGATGTGGGTAAATGAAATTCGAAATTTCTTAAATTTAAATCGTAAACCGAAGTTACCTAACGTGTGCATAGACCATTATAATTGGATTTTTATAAGTTTTTCTGCTAGTGTCAATGAAAGGTGATACCGTATTTAATTATCGTAATAAAATATTTTCAGCCCACGGTGGGCAGTTTGCTTGCCACATTTTTCTTTTTTTTACTTTTTAAAGACCTTTGGTCGGACACTCTTCAAATCAAACTCTACACTTTTTAAGAAAGTCGAAAAAGCTGTGGATTCAGAAACTTTGACCTACGTAAGGTGTTTCAACAAAAAGCTTTCACCGTTTGAGTGACCATTAAATTTCCAATCCCTTAGCAGTGCGCATAAATCTAGGATTTAGCAGCAGCAAAAATAAAAGCAGTATTTCTATAACCACAAATAGATAAATAAATAATCACTATCAGAACAAAAAAATTAAAAAAAATCACTCGGGTAGACCAGCAACTGCGCATACAGTTAACAAACATCGCCTACTGAGCTAATGCATGGCGCAGCTCTATCCTATAAGGGGTCATAGACTTTCTAATAAGTTGTCGGAAAAGTATTGCAACAAAATTTTCAACCATTTTTTAAAATCTGTAACAGTCTGGCTTAGTGCCACAATCTCATAGCTCGGACATTCTAGAAAATTCTAGAATACAGGGTGTCTCAAATAAATATATACACTGTTTGAAAGGCGATAGCTTGGCTAACAGTAAAGGTACTGAAGAAGTTAAGGGCTCATATGAAAGCTAAAGAAAATAGAAATTCTCTGATATAATACCGGCATGGAATGCGCCATGTATTCATCTGAAAGTTTGCATTTTACACTCGATTGATTTTGTTTCGTATGAATACTTGTTATAATTTCTTCAAAAAGTAGCTGTTTCGATTGGTTTGTGCTTCCTTTAAGGTTTAAAACTTAAAAAGCACACTACGGCTTGTGAAAAACACAGGGTACCCTAAAAAATGCAGGTACTATTTGAGTTGTTCTACCATTTCTGGTAGTGAAGCTTTTAAAGACGTTTGAGACTCATAGGAAAGCACAGGGCAACGAGATTTCTGTGGCTTGCAAATGGTCAAGATTGCGCCGTCTCCCGGCCTGAAACCTTGAATTTCATACGCGATTGATTGTGCATGAGCTGAATGCTTGTTAAAATCTTGTTACTACTTGGCCACGTTAACGTATGATGTGCTTCTTTTAAGGTTTAAAGCTTGACGATCACGTTAAAGGGTATATGTCACGTAGGTGAGCAGCATTGGTATGTGGGAACGCCTAAACCAATCAGACCGCATTGAGTGGGCACGCCGTTCAGAGAGGACGTATTCAGTCGGTACCCTGATGGGCTGCATGTGTTCGGGCTGTGCTCTGTTTGGTTATTATTGGCTGGCGCATTCTCACCTACCAATGCTGCTCACCTACGCGACATGTACCCGTTAAAGACACGTGACATGCGAGTTTAAAGAATTTCGCAATTTAAATGTGAGCAGGAGCCGTATTTTCCAATACGGATACGGATTCTGTGGACTGATCCAGCAACATTCAAGCTGAATGCAGAGGTTAATCGGCATAATTGCAGCTCCTAGGCGACGGAAATTATTAAAAGCACTGCACAGGTTAATGTGGGCAAGTAGTAACAAGACTGTAACAAGCATTCAGATCATGCACAATCAGTCGAGTCTGAAATACAAGGTTTTGGGCGGGAGCATGGCGCAATCTTGACTATTTGCACGCCACAGAAATCTCGTTAACTGTGCTTTCATGTGATTCTCAAACATCTTCAAAAGCAATGGTAGAACCCTTCAAACAGTACCTGCATTTTTCGCAAGCCGTAGTGTGTTTCCAAGTTTTAAACCTTAAAAAAGCACAGATCAACCAAACGGCCACTTTGTGAAGAAACTATAACAAGTATTTAGGCGAGGGACAATCGATCGACTGTAAAATGCAAGGTTTTAGACGAGTGCATGGCGCATTTCACGCCGCTCATACGTCAGAAAATTTCAATTTTTTAGGCTTTCATATGACCTTTTGACTTCTTCAGTACCTTTACTGTGAGCAAAGTTATCACCTTCCAAGCAGTGTATACACTTTTTTTCTGAGGCACCCTGTGTAATAAAGGTGGCACCGCACCTTGCGCAAGGTGGAAACTATCGAGTCGAGCTCACCATGTAGAATGGCCAGGCAGATCGTGATTTGTTAAAGGGTGTGATGCACTTCGAGTGTCTGGTAGGTGGTGGACCAACTGAATATAAGTTGTTAGATGGATGTCTAGTTGCGATCAAAACTCTTGCGCCAGGCGTGACTCGAACCCGCATCTTCTGCTTTCCGGGCAGCGATGTTCGCCTTACACCACCGGCGCTGTTTGGTCGAACTGAACATCCACGATATTTTCCTAGCAAGTCAGCGGCCGGCTTATCCCGATAACGGGTGATGCTGATAGGTGAGTACTTGCTAGGAAGATATCGTGGATGTTCAGTTCGACCGAACAGCGCCGGTGGTGTAAGGCGAACATCGCTGCCCGGAAAGCAGAAGATGCGGGTTCGAGTCCCGCCTGGCGCAAGAGTTTTGATCGCAACTAGACATTCATCTAACAACTTGTATCTTCTATACCAGCCACTCTAGGCTCAAGCAGAGTTAAAAATCAACTGAATGTGGCCTTAAATAGTAACGTATGCTAAGTACGGAGGCACTCTATGTAGAACTGGTAGTTAGTTCTTGCTCCTACACAAATGCCATTATCACGGCCAAAAAAGCATTCGTGGTGGAAAACTGCTTGTAAAACATTGAGATTTTGCTAAATGTAGATTGAAAGGACTGAATTTCGTTCTTTAGACCGACAGCAGAGGTCTGCCGCAATTTTCACGGCTAAGAATTCATCCATAAAAATTGGTATCAATGTTTCTATACCGAAACAGGTGACTCAGGTTTTCCAATCTGCATTTAAAAATTCACAAAAAACAACGAATTTCTGTGAGACGCCGAAAAGTGTCGAACCTTTTTGAAAGCACTCCTTTCATCGACTTCGTTTACGATGCCGACGTTGTGTTCAAGCCTCTCGAGAGGAACTGGCGTGAGCTTCGCTGGACAAGATGCAATCAGGTTCTCCGCTTTCTGCTCCAACTCAGCTGTATAGCTGAAAATTGCCTCACGGCAGTCTACAGTTCTACTCCATTGCAGAGAGGCCTTTGATACCATCTGCCCCATGTTGACGGCCTGAGGTAGATCTTGCTGTCCTTAATGGACTCTCCTTTTGCCAAGTAACTCCTGAAAAGTAAGTTGGAGGAGGCGACAGTGACTTTCTTGCTATCGGTTAGCTAATACGGCAATTTAGCCGCAGTTCAGCAGGAGTTTCTTGCATTAATAGCCTGGAAGGTTACGATGGAAGTGTTAGGGTGTGCAGAAAGCTTTGCAAGAATTGAGTGATTTTATTCAACAAAACGGTGGAGCACTACTCGCAGCGGTCGCCATCGATAGCCACGACCTTCCTTCAAAGACCAAGTAGAGCAGCGATCCCGTCTCTCCAGAACGAAGAGGAACGTGAATCGATCCAATCCTGCACCGCGCGCTTGACGTCGTTACAATTGTTGAAGCTCTTGCCTGCATATAAGGCCGTGGGCATACTTCCATCGCCGCGATACCATCGCGGCGCTCAGTTCATGGCCATTCCGCCGCAACCGGTCGAATACTCAAAGGAAACCTCGCCGCGGCCGCCGCGACGGTGGCGGTCAGCATGCCCGATGGCTCCCCACGCCCATCGCGGGCATGGCATACTTCTTCGTGCCGCGCGCGGTGTTTAGCGTTGGTCCTAGAGGGATCGCCGTCGAGCTGCCTTGCAGAGCGATGAGCAATGCGAGGATTACTGAGAATTCCAAATTCTTTCGCGTCGCTCTGCAAAACTCATCGCCGCGATTCCATCGCGGCGACGGGAAGTATGCACGAGCCTAAGGCCCCGTTTATATTTCGTCGCGGCGCGACGCGACGCCACGTATAGTGGCCATATTGAATGTGCGACGCGGTCGATCAATTTGACCTCATTGCATGGCCATCGCGCCGCGCCGCGATGAAGTATGCACGAGGCCTAAGGCCCCGTTTATACTTCGTCGCGGCGCAATGCGACGCCACGCATAGCGGCCATATTGATTGTGCGACGCGATCGATCAATTTGGCCTCATTGCGTGGCCATCGCGCCGCACCGCGACGAAGTATAAACGGGGCCTAAGGCCCCGTTTATATTTCGTCGCGACGCGACGCCACGTATAGTGGTCATATTGATTGTGCGACGCGATTGATCAATTTGGCCTCATTGCGTGGCCATCGCATCGCGCCGCGACGAAGTATAAACAGGGCCTAAAGCTTGGAGGCTTCTGAAGGCATGATAATCACAGGAGCTAAGGTCCGGAGAGTACGGCAGCTGTGATAGCCTACTCAGATCGTCCTGATCCTACTCAGCTCGTCCTGTGTTGCCTTCGCATGGTGGGGTCGTTGCACAACTGTAAAGGTGCACGTTGCACAACGGTAAGGTTCCTCGGAATGGTTCCAGGACGCTTAGCTCGGTACCCGCCTCTAGCGAGAATCGCACGAACAGTTGAAAAAGGAGTACTTGTAACCTTGCTCATTTCCCTTGAACTCTGTACTGGATTACTCTGCAGAACAGCACTGGTTTTCGAGGAGTGCGGACGTCCACAGAGAGAGAATTCCTCCAAGGAAAAGTTTCCGTCATCGAATCACTTATAGCATCTGTTGTAGCAGGTAGTGTCGAAGAGAACATGGCTCCCATTGACGACACCAACTCACGTTGAGCTGGAGCTGCACAGCGGCCAGAGCGATAGCAATGAAACAATAGACGGCGGTATTCGTGACGATCCAACATGGTTTGTACAAGGGTATTCAACGATAGCGGCGGTTTCAAAAAATGATTGACTGGTGCTTATCAGGGGTGCACACGAAATTCTGGGCGTTAAATTTTCTCAACGAAATTTTTTAACGGAAAATTTTCGTTAAATTTCCGGTAAATCGTTGAATTTCGTTAAAAAATACATTTAGCTCATTTTACTTTGATACTTTGATACTTTGATGGTCCTTTGTCGGCTGGAGGTCTCCTCAGCGGGGACCACAACTCTTCCAGACCGCTCGATCTCTGGCTGCTTGCATCCAGTGAGGCAGACTCCGCTCTCTGAAAGATCTTGAGAATGAGTCTGCCCATCGCGTTGGCGGTCGTCCCAGTGGTCTCTTATGGTCTCTCGGGAGCCATTCTGTGACACGGAGATTCATCTATCCTCCTTTCGTAGAAGCAGGTGTCCGGCCCAGCGATAATTGGACTTCTTCATGTACTGCAGCGGGTCTGCTAATTGCGACTTCTCCCGCAGCTCCGAGCTTCGTAGGCCTTCTTGCCATTGCTGACGAAGGCTTGTCCTCAGAAGACATCTCTCCTGTGCACGATGCGTAGTTTGTATCGCTCTGGCGATTGTCTTGTTGTCGGGCCAGGTTTCCGTCGCGTAACACATCGCAGGCAGTACAGAGGCGTTGAATATCGAGGCCCTGAGGCCGGGATCCTTGACCTGATCGGTGACTATATTTAGCTGTAAACCATTATTTCAACTGAAAAAAGGAAAACCTTATTCGTTTCAACTTCAAGAGCTCAACAGCTAACGTTCAAGGAATAGAGTGTAATAATGCAATGTAGAGTAAACAAATCATCATCAACAAACACAGAAGAATGAACAAGCCTTCAGCAACAAATTACCTACAGGGCATAGAATAAGAACAACTATGGAATTACCATTCAAGGCAAGATGATCATCGGTAAGGCATCCTGAAATGTGCGATCAGGCAGGTACCCGGAGTTCCACCCTTTCCTACTTCTTTTGTTAGACTGTTCTACGAACATGTGCAATCTCCGTGCAGGCACCAGCCCACTAAGTACAGAAAAAATGAATAAAAATGCAGTAAAAACCCCTTCAGTGGAAGTTAACACGTTGACGAACGCACGATTTTCGAGTGCCTGGTGCGTGGGACCAGTCATATTTTTGCAACGTCGGGACAGTGATACGACATCGTTTCACACGGTCTCATACTGCCGAGAAGGTGTGACACGCCGTCTTCGTGTTAACGCTCAGGAAAGGTAGCTTTCCAAGTTTTTGCTATTGGCGTTTTTGTAAGATAGCTTAAAATACGTCGAATACGTCCAGCGGCCGAAAACATTCGCTCCGTCTCAACTGCTCCAGATGGGCAAAAGTATTTTGAGATGAGCAACGCCAGGTGAGAATAGGCATATCTTACGAGGTTCTACCAGTATCTTTGTGAATTCGTTGACCTGCTTGGGGACTCGGTGAAGAAATTTCTAGCTCCAAAGTACATTAAAGAATAAGGATAAAGGATGGCGATACTCAATCCCTTCTGGGATACGCCGCTCATTCTACTTCTACGGGATACCCTAGAGAAAATGGCTTGCGGTGGCCAGCCGATGAAGAAATCAGCGCTCTGTCCTTCCCAGGCAAGTTCGGTACCAATTCACCGAACTCAGAAGGATCAAAGGCTTGGTTGGCCTGGGCGAGAAATCCCGAAGAAGGACCAGCAACCTGGTATAGGGTGCACGCGACAGCCAGCACCTCCTCCGATTGCGCTACACGTGCTCCCAAAATGTATTATTTCTAAAAATTCAAAACGAATTGAATTGATAAAGACATCAAAATATTCTTGCTGATTTCAATAGTTTTCCTGGAACAGTCCTAATTGTGAGGGTGAGACCTGCAACATTAGAGAATACTGAGGGTAAATGTGATAAACTCACTGAGAAAAAAGTCCGTTAAAAATTCCGTTAAATTTCTAAAAATTTCCGTTAAGTCGTTAAGCCAGATTTTACCGAAAGATGTCGTTAAATCGTTAACCGTTAAATGTGCACCCCTGGTGCTTATATATATACTGACGTTCCCGCCTAAGATGGCGGTTAAACCGTGGCATCAATTTGGCGCGTTAGCGCGCTACCCTCCTTCAAAGGAAGGCACTCAAATTCTTGCAAAACTTTCTGCACACGCAATTATTTTCTAAGCAGGGCTATTATTATTTTTGTGACTAGTGCTCTCATATTCACTTGAATTCCATTAGAGAGAGGTTTGCACCTGTAAACGTTATGAAGGTGGACAACATCCCGCTTGTCGTTATACCGAGCCTTCTGGCCGTCACAGTCTATGTTGAGCCTGCCTGAAAAGCGGATTTCAGATATTTTAATCACGCGCTAGAAGTACATGTTCCCTTTTACAAGTGTAGTTGAACTCAGCTTCCTAGTAGTAGTTTCCAATGTTTCCGTGTATCCTTGCCTTTCAACTCAATGGGCAGGCACGAGTAAAGCGCTGTTAGCTGGCACATCCATGCAATATTAGATTTTTCGGATCTATCCTAGTCCGGGGGCCACATAACTAAAATGTAGGTAATAAAATGAATTGGGACTTCCGAGCGGCTCCTAGAAAACGAGTTGGAACCTAAAATAAACCAAAAAGGAACAAACAAACAAAAAATAAAAATCGCCGCGGTTTACAACCGTCTCGGCGGGCAAAGAGCGACGGAATAGAGGCATGCCGCGTGCTGACCGCTGACTGACATGTTATAACCAGGATCTAACATGGGGAGGAGGGCACACAACTTTGCTTGCTTACAACCGCAACAAATGTAATTTTTTCGCTGGCGAAAAAGAAACTGATTTGAATCATTTCTATCAAGACCTACAGCTTAACTGGTTCCATGCTGATATCAGCGGCCGGCTCATCCCGATGTACGGGTGAGTGCTGATGGGTCCCACGAGGTGTGGATGTTGCGTTCGATCAAACGGCGCCGGTGGTGTAATGGCGTAGAGCATTCCCGCCCGGTCAGAGGGAGGTGCGGGTTCGAGTCCCGCCTGGCGCTAGAAGTTTTGATCGCAACAAAACATCGTCGTTACAGCTTACATCCTCGGTACCAGCCAATTGAGGCTTAAAAGAAACTGATTTGGACCTACATAACTTTAACAGAGAATTCATAGCGGAAAACGCTTTAGATAGCGCGGCTTATCTCTTACCACATCGCTTGACAAGCCGCGCTATCAGTGATTTCGGCTGTAATTTTCTCTGTCAAATTGCTGTAAATCCTTGATGAATGCGGCCCCTGGTTGATTGTGTAAATATTACTTATTAGAAGTAAGGCTGTCAGCGCCTCTGGAACAGTTATCTCGTTGTGCGTTTGATGAGTACGGGAATCCATGTAAACAGACCTTTTGCTATCAATGAAATGAAAATTCCAGCGTTCATGTCTGATCTTCTGCTGCAACTCACAAACAGTGCGCAGCTTTCGTGCGCTCTAAAATAAACGCAAAATCATTCTTGGAACTAAAGAATAAAAATCCGAGCTTCTTCGACGTTTGAGGATCAGAGATGCTGTCGTATAGACCAGCTTGTCGAAAAATAGGTGGGCCGGCCACGTAGTGGTTTTCGTAGACATTCTCTGTAGAAAAGCCGTAACAGACAAGATTCTGTGAGATTTCAGAAGAACACCACAACGTCCACCAGCTCGTCAATCGGAAAGTGGCGATCGAAAAGTATGACGAGCAACATCCTCTCGATCTCCCACCTCGAGACTTTTCTCGTGTCCTGCCTTCGTATAGCACATCTCTTTGACGCGTATGTTAAGGCAGGAAGAACAGTGGAGTCGAATAGGTGGGCACGGAGTCGGACGTTCTTCGCCTTCTTCGCGACTTCTTCGACGCTCTTGAAAGCTCCCCAAGCCGCTCTTTTCCTCCTGCTCAGCTCTGGTGCTAGGTCGTTGGCCATGTTGACTTTGCGACCCAGATACACGTAGCTGGAGCATTCGGAGACGTTCGTTCCGTTGAGCGAGAATGGGGCATCAGAAACCCATCCGTTCCTCATGAACATCGTCTTCGTAAGATTCAGCTGCGGCCCAACGTTCCCACATACACGATCGAAGTCGGCTAGCATTCGCTCCGCCTGGCTGATCCCCCTGCCGAACCCCTTTCTTTACGTCGATGACGACGTCGTTGTAGAATGGTGAGATCTTGGTCCTGAATCCATTGTACAGCTCTCGAAGGACTCTGATGTACTAAGTAGGAATGCCCTGAATGAGCAGAGCGTTGATGACGGCATCAGTTTCGACGGAGTCGAATGCCTTCTTCAGGTCGATGAACGTAAGGCACAGCGGCAGCTTGTACTCTCGCGACACTTCGATGAGCTTCGTAATGGTGTGCGTGGTCGGTCCTGCTGAATCCTTTCCGAAATCCTGTTTGTTCGCTGGCTGTCCATCCGTCGTTCAGCATTCTGCCGCTCCTATTCAAGTGATCACATCGATAACTGAAGAAACTCCACAGATCCATCCTCAAAGTTTACCTTTTTGGTATGTCCCCAATAAATAGTGTGGACCTCTTCTGATATGCGCATTATAGCTGTTTTTTCATGATTAACGAGTAGCTTTTGGAGTGCGTCCGCAGTAACAGTAGGTACAGGTAATACGTTGGAGAGAAGATTTTCTTCTATTAAATCAAGTAAAAACCTTTATTCAGAATAGATTAGGTTGTCACAAAGACCGTCCGATTGACCACATTGTGTTCCGTCTGGACACTCACTGCATGGCTGGCCTTTGTGGTAGATCTCTGTTCCGTATGTAGCCGTCCTAAGTCAGAACAGTTTCGGTTATACCACGCAGTACACCTCGCTTCTAGCGCCTTGATAACCGTGCGTACTTGTTACCGTAGTAGCACGAGACATAGTATTTGGAACCGCATTTCTTCACGGCGCAGCCGAGGTGGCTCGTTTCGGCGTTCATCATCTAAACATCGCGGATCTTTACTCAAAATTGCAGAGGAGCTCAATGACTTACGCCTAATAGCTAGACCTATTAGCTAAGCTAATGGCCAATCTAAATTCTAGCAAGGCTTTATCAAACCCTTATATCCGCATAAAAGTCGATAAATCGATTGATAATATATTAGTTTACCCATCGAGGCGGTTTACACTGTGCGAAGTATGTCCGTGCCGGTAATCATAAGAATGTAATTCCCACATCAAACGGTCAACGGGCAAAAACTAAAAAAAAATCGATCGATATACGAACACATCAGAGGTGAGGGTGAATGATTTTCGAAATTTCGACAACCGTAAATCGTAATTACGAAAAAACTGCTGTAAATCGTAAATCATAAGAACTAACTGACGTGTAGTGCAGTGCAACTGAATTTCTATTGGTTTTCTGCTAATGTTAATAAGTATTTTTAGCCCAAGCTGGGCAGTTTTCTTGTCACGTTTTTCCCTTTCTTTCTTTTACTTTTCCTTCTGGTCAGAAACCTTTAACAGCAATCTCTACACGTCTGAAGAAGGTCGAAATAGATATTGATTCAAAAACCTTACCTTAACCGATGCATGGTGTGACAACAAAAAGATCATTCTAATCATTCGAATGGTCATTAAATTGTCCACGTCCGACTTTCCATAAATCTTGGCATTGTTAGCACTGATGATATGAAGTTGACTGCAGCTGTTGACCAAGATTGGTATCGACCTTTATTCTGGCTAACGTTTCGGCGATGTCGCCTTCGTCAGAGCCTGGAAGAGTCGAAGTAACACTTGGAAACTATTCGCCCAAACACCATTTCATCCTACAGAAACTAATTCCTAAGGAAACAAGGAGTCAAGGAGCGATGTAGTAGAAACCGGCAACGCTAACCTTTACGGTGGGGGTCGAGATGATCCACCAGTCACCTTTAGCTGGAGGTGGGCTAACTCAGGTGGGTGAGCGAGCTTATATTTACGGACCACCTGCCCCGGGGACCCCCTTGAGGACGACCACGTAGGTCAAACCCGCAGAGGTCGACGAAGGGTGCCAGTTCTTGCACTCCTCCTTTCGGTTGATTTTTGGATTTTGGGCAGCGATCCAAAACGCTCCGAGTGTTCTGCGTGCCGAGATGTCGCGCTCGTGCGCCAAGATCGTCACAGCCACCTCAACCATTGCGCCACCATGGCTTCGGACCCTGTGCTCCCCCAAAGGGGTCGACACACTGGACTTCTTTAGGCCGTCCAAGTGCTCCTTTACCCTTGTACAAAGGGGTCTGCCCGTCTCCCCTATATACCCCTCTCCACATTGACTGCAGGTAATGAGATGCACCACCCCCGATGTCATGCAGTCTCCTTCGCTTCCAAACGGGCAGATAAAACAGGATGGCGTGGTGCATGTCCTGTCGTACAGCCGATTCCGGACTAGTTGCCCCTTTAGGTTGGTGGGAGGAACCTCTATCACTCTCACAGCTCCTCTAGACCTGCCTTGCGTAGGCATGTGCGGACGGCCGCACTTGTTTCGTCTGTCCAAAAAGGGGTGCAGAAGGGTATTTTTCCATCGTCCTGACGATGAGCCGCCGCCACAGCTCGCCGTCTCCGCCATCCCTGAAACCTTTCCGCGGGATACCCGTTTGATCTGGCAATACCACTCGCCAGATTCTTTGACGTGGCTTTCTGCTCCGCATCAGACGAAACTAAGGCCGCTGTTCGAAACATATTTCGAACTATTCCTCTCTTCGTACTGGTCGGATGAGAGGATCGGAAGTGGACAAGGATATTTTTGTTGCTCGGCTTGCGGTACCACCTCGTCCTGAAAACTCCTCCAGAGAGGCAAACCTGCACGTTCAAGAATGGAAGCCAGTTTTCTGTAGTATAAGCTCACCCAACCACCTGAGTCAGCCCACCTCCAGCTAAAGGTGACTGGTGGATCATCTCGACCTCCACCGTAAAGGTTAGCGTTGCTGGTTTCTACTACATCGCTCCTTGTCTCCTTGTTTCCTTAGGAATTAGTTTCTGTAAGATGAAATGGTGTTTGGGCAAATAGTTTCCAAATGTTACTTCGACTCTTCCAGGCTCTGACGAAGGCGACATCGCCGAAACGTTAGCCAGAATAAAGGTCGATACCAATCTTGGTCAACAGCTGCAGTCAACTTCATATCATCGATCATTAAATTTCCAAACCCTTAGCAGTTCTTTGGATGCGTGTAAATCTAGGATTTAAAGGATAAAGTATAAAGGACGGCGTTACTCAGTTCCTCTTGGAATGCGCAACGCATTCTACCGGAGGCGATTGGAATGCGAATTTGGCCGTACAATGACTTGCGCCAGCCGATGAACAAGTCAGCGCTTTATCCTTCCCAGACAAGTCTGGTAGCAATTCACCGACCCCGGAGGGATGGAAGGTTTGGTTGTCCTGGACGGGAAATCCGGACCAGGAACCTCCTATCGGATGCAGGCAACAGTCGGCGCCTCTTCCAACTGCGCTACACGCGCCCTCTAGGAGTTAGCAGAAACAATAGTAAAAAGTCACTATCAGACACAAAAAAAGAAAATCGCTCATTATCGCCGCTCATTAACTCGGCTAAACCAGCAACTGCGCATGCGGTTAACAAACCTTGCTTACTGAGCTAATGCATGGCGCAACTCTATCCTATGTGGCACCAAAGGTCTTAGATTTCCTATAAAGTTGTCGGAAAAGTATTGCAACAAAATTTTCAACGGTCTTTCAAAATTCAACAAAGCCTGTTACAGTCTGGCTTACTGCCACGACCTTATAGCTCGAACATTTTAGAAAATAGTGACATACATTCTAGAGTATTCTAGAGTACAGAATGTCTGAAAGAAATGTATACACTGTACACTGTTTGAAAGGTGATAGGTTTGCTCACAGTAAAGGCACTGAAGAAGTTAAGGGCTTGCATTAAAGCTTGACAAAATAGAAAATCTCTTACTTATGATCGGTATCGAATGCGCTATGCACTCGTCTGAAATCTTGCATTTTGCACTCGACTGATTATGTTTCGCTTAGATACTTGTCATGATTTCTTCACAAAGTGGCCGCTTTGATTGATTTGTGTTTCTGTGGAGGTTTGCAACTTAGAAACACACTACGGCTAGCGGAAAAGGCAGGGTATCCTAAAAATGCAGGTACAATTTAAAAGGTTCTAACATTGCTGCTAGTGAAGCTTTTGAAGATAAATGAGACTCGTATGAAAGCACAGGATAGCGGAAACTCTGAGACGTGTAAAAAATCAAGATTGTGCCATGCTCCCGCCTGAAACCTTGCATTTCAGAATCGATTGATTTGCATGGGCTGAATGCTTGTTACAATCCTGTTACTACTTGAACAGATTAACCTGTGCTGTGCTTCTTCTAACGTTTAGAACTTGACGATGACGATTCTGTGGACTGACGAAACACTATTCAGGCTGAATGGAGGAGTTATTCCTCATGATTGCAGCCACTGGTCGACGAAAAGCGGTAAAAGAAGCACAGCACAGGTTAATGTGAGCAAGTTGTAACAAGATTGTAACAAGCATTCAGCCCATGCACAATCTATCGAGTCTGAAATGCAAGGTTTCAGGCAGGAGCTTGGCGCAATCTTGGCTATTTGCACGCCACAGTAATCTCGTCGCCCTGCGCTTTCATGTGAGTTTCAAACGTCCTCGAAAGCTTTATTAGCAGAAATGGTAGAACCCTTCAAACAGTACCTGCATTTTTTAAATACCTAGCATTTTTCGCTAGATGTTGTGTATGTTAAGTTTTAAACCTTTAAAGTTTAAAGTATTAAAAGAAGCACACATTTATCGAAAAGGCTAGTTTATGAAGAAATTATGACAAGCATTGAAGCGAAACACAATCAATCGAGTGTTAAATGCAAAATATCAGACGAGTGCATGGCGCATTCCATAGCGCTCATGAGCCAGGAAATTGAGATTTTTTCAAGTTTTTATATGAGCCCTTAATCCCTTCACTAGCTTTATTATGAGCAAGGTCATCACCCTTCAAACAGTGCATACATTTTTTGAGACACCCTGTGTAATAAAGGCGGCAGTGTGAAAACTATCGAGCCAAGCTCACCGTATAGAACGGCCAGGCAGAGCGTGTTTTGAAGAAAGGTGTGATACACTGCGATCCTTCGGCTGACTGGCGGCTGATGGACCAACCGAATATTGCCTTAAATAGTAATTGCGTGTCGTAAGTACAGACGCGCTCTAGAACTGGTAGTTAGTTCTTGCTCTTACACAAATGCCATTATCACAGCCAAAACATTCGTGGTGGAAAACCTCAGGTAGAACATTGGATTTTTGTTAAATGTGGATTTAAAGAACTGATCAGGGAACGGTCTCAAGCGTGACTGTTTCGTTTCTGCTGAGTCCTTTAACCAAAGAGCTACGGGCCCTCGAAGGTGGGACACAGTATTGCACCGTCACCGCGCACCGCGGCTAGCAGATCGGTGGCTCAGCGGGGTGCGACGGTGCTTCACAGGTGCTAGGTCAGGTGTTCGACTCCCGTGCTGCGCACTACCTTTGCATTTTTCATGATCTCCTTCACCAATTTGCTTCCTACACATTTACTTCACTCTAAATTGTTAAGTAAGGTTCAGTTCGTGCTCAACACCCCGACAACCACTTATAGACAAAGATGAACGAAACCGGTGACCGTGACCTTACCATTGGCCACCTATACCTACTGTAACTTTCCGTACTCCAGCGAAGTACGAAAACGGATGTCAGATTCGTGATCAGCACCCCATGACCTCGGCAGCCCTAGTCACCCGTACCTGCTGTAACCTACCATAATCGTCCAAAATTTCATAAAGGGGTGTCAGATTCGTGATCAGCACCCCAAATAACACCCTTAGGTGAGAAATTTCTTTCGATTTCTTCTCGACCTCTGGAGTCGTGAAGGTACAATAGTGCCTTGGTGGTAGTTTGAATCATCTTACTTTCTACACAACTCCTACATATATATTTCACTCTAAATTGTCAAACGAAGGTATACTGCGAGCTGTGCTTCATTCACTTCTCTCACTTTCTATTATACAACGTTTTGTGTTTTTCAGCGAATGTTAAACAGTGACTTCACAGCAGGACAGGTGACTAGGGCTCTCGAGGTCATGGTCATCGATTTCACCCAAATTTCATCCAGAAAGTTCTTTGGGTGCTGGTCACGAATTTGACACCGTTTTTGGTATTACGTTGGAGTACGGAAAGTTACAGTAGGTATAGTTGTCCAGTGGTAAGGTCATGTTCACCGTTTTCGTCCATCCTTATCTATAGTGGTTATCTGAGGTGTTGAGCACGAACTGACCCTTATTTATCAATTATGAGGAGTAAATGTGTAAGGAGCAAATTGGTAAAAGACGCGGCGGTCATGAAAAAAATGCAAAGGTAGTGCGCAGCACGGGAGTCGAACACCTGACCTAACACCTGTGAAGCACCGTCGCCCCCTGTTGAGCCCCGATCTGCTTGCCGCGGCGCGCGGTGACGGTGCGATACTGTACCCCACCTTCGAGGGCCCGTAGCTCTTTAGGTTCAAGGAGTCAGCAGAAGCGAAACATGTTTTTCTGCTATATGAAGGGTCGAGATTCTCGTAGTATTATCCATTTACCCCGTTCAGACAGACGGCTAAGACTATTTCCTAGTTAGTTTCTTTTTTCAGGCCGACAGCAGAGTTCTGCCACAATTTCTACAGTTAAAAAGTCTTCCGTAAAAGTTGGTGTGAATGTTTCTGTACTGAAAAAGGCGACTCAGTTTTCCAACATGCGTTTCAAATAATTAAAAAATCAAATACAACGAGTTTCTGTGAGACGTTGAAAAGTGTCATACCGTTTTTAGAGCCTTGTTTCTATCGTCTTCCTTTACGATGTTGACGTTGTATTCAAGATTCTTGAAAGTAGCTGGTGTGAGCTTCTCCGGACAAGTTGCAATCAGTCTCTCTGCTTTCTGCTCCAACTTACAGCTGTAGAGCTGAAAATTGTCTCAAGGCAGTCTACAGTATTCTCCATGTTCGACTGTCATGAAACCTGGGCATGTCTGAATTGTTTCAGTACTTCTGCGCCACGCAGGTTTGATATGATGGAACGTTTACTTAGGCCTGACGTTCCGACAATTTCGTCGTTTTCAAAGACCTGAAAGAAGTTCGAAGCCTAAGATAAGGAACTCATCTCGGCAAAGACTTAGGCTTCCAACTCAGCCAGTTTCAACGAATTCCTAAGAGCGCCAAGGTGAATCCTACTGAAGCAAACCTTCTGTAGCTCAACATCACTGCTTGGTAGGTCTCATTTGCTCTATGGTGGTCCAATAACTGAGCTTTCACTCAGTACTGGTGGAACAACGGTGGGTTCGGTTTGCTTCAGTAGGATTCACCTTGGCGCTTTTAGGAATTCGTTGAAACTGGCTGAGTTGGAAGCCTAAGTCTTTGCCGAGATGAGTGCCTGATCTTAGGCTTCGAACTTCTTTCAGGGCTTTGAAAACGACGAAATTGTCGAAACGTCAGGCCGAAGTAAACGTTGCAGTCTACAGTATTCCTTGATCGCAGAGAGGCCTTTCATACCATCTCCCTCATATTGGCGGCCGGAGGTAGACCTTTCTGTCCATTTGTGGACTCTCCTTTTGCCACAGAACTCCTGAAAAGTAGGTTGGAGGGGCAATAGTGACTTTCGTGCCATCTTTTAACTAATACGGCAACTGAGCCGCAGTTTAGCAGCAGTTTCTAGCATTAATAGCAGGGATGTGCGGAATTTTCGTTTCCGTGCTCCGAATTCCGGTTTCCGGCTATTTTGGGCTCTTCGTTCCGTTCCGTGCTCCGTCCGTTTTTGCGTTGGAAGGCGGAAACGGAAATGGGCACTGTTCCACACTAGTTTTCTATTGAACACAATCAGCGTATCAGTTAAAAAGATTTATCCTTCATGTAATTGTTAGAGAAATACTGTTTGGCAACTCTAATATTAATATTCTTGAAATTGGATAGACTACCGAAAAAAGCACTCAAAAATGGCAACGGCTGGGTGCAGTTCAAAACTAATGTGCTGCAAAGGCTATGTATGCATTGTATGCTAAGAAAATGCACTCAACATTTGAATGATCATAAAATTCTTGACCCATCAAGTTACAAGTAGCTGCGAAAACTTTGTAAGCATATAGCGCAGTATCATGAAACAAAGGGGTGTTCAGTGAAGGTTGTGACATGCGGCTTGTGCTCCAAGATTACATCAATGTTCCTGATCAAGGTGTACATTTCAATTTTTAATTTCGTTAGGTGTGATCTTCATCCATAAGGAGTTATGCGATTCATTTTTTAATGAAGCATTATGAATATCTACCATGAGCTGTTATTTTGATTGACTATGGTGACTTATTGAATTCTGACACAAAAGTATTGCTTCGAGAAACATCTTGGAACTGTCTAGCTGTGTCATCTTGGGCGTAGGATTTTTAGGCTGGCACAGACTGAATATTCCTGTGGAAGTTGGATCCACCATGACTAATCAGTCATCCAGTTGTCATCTTAGATTCCAGAATCAATTCTGAGTACTATTAGGTTGTAACGAATTAAATGGCACTGGCTCGCGCCATTTTTTGGCGCGTCTTTACGCGTTTGATCAAGAACAAACATATCATTTAGAAGCGCAAACTTTGCTCTACCGGTGAGTACCAAATTTTCTATGTAAAAGTGGGAAAACTTTAGAGTTTTATTGACTTTTTTTGCAGATGGACAAAAGGGTAATCCGAGGCATTTACTTGTATGAATTCAAGCTGGGCACTACAGCTAAGGAGGCGGACGAGAAGATCAACGCCGCATTCGGTCAAACATGTTCCACAATTCGGACGGCGTATCGTTGGTATCAGAAGTTCCGGAATGGAGATGAGAGCTTGGAAGAACATGAAGGTCGTGGGAGGCATAGTGATGTTGATGAAGACAAGCTGAGAGATGTGGTAGAGGAGGATCCACACAAAGGTACCAGGGAGATAGCGAAGGTTCTTGGCGTCAGTCAGAACACAGATGCCCGGCATCTGAAGGAAATTGGAAAGACCAAAAAGCTGGAAAGATGGGTGCCTCACGAGCTGTCTGAGGAGCAAAGAAACCGACGATATGAGATCTCGTCCGCACTGCTTCTACGGAACGAAACGGACCCATTCCTTGATCGCATCGTAAACTGTGACGAGAAATGGATAATGTACGACAACAGGCGACGATCGGCACAGTGGGTGGACAGCGATGAGAGCCCCAAGGTTTTTGCGAAGCCGGAATTGCACCAAAAGAAAGTAATGGTGACAGTATGGTGGTGTTCGCTGGGAGTTATTCACCACAGCTTCCTCCCTTCCGGTGAATCCATCACGGCAGAGAAGTACTGCATTGAAATTGAAGAAATGATGAGAAAGTTGAAGGATATCCGGCCGGCCTTGGTAAACCGAAGGCGAGTTCTCCTTCTGCACGACAATGCTCGCCCCCATGTAGCACGAATGACGTTGCAGAAATTGAATGAGCTGAGCACTGAAACTCTACCACATCCTCCGTTTTCTCCCGACCTCTCCCCAACAGACTACCATTTCTTCAAGCATCTTGGCGACTTCTTGGTAGGGAAAATATTCAAATACCAACAGGATGCCGAAAGTGCCTTCGAAGATTTCGTCAATTCCAGAACTTCTGATTTTTATGCTACTGGGATAAAAAAGCTCGTGTCACGTTGGCAAAGATGTGTAGAATCAGAAGGTTTTTATTTCGATTAATAAACTTGCCTACAAGCCGAGATATTAACTGTTTAAATTTACAGTGGTTCAGTGCCATTTATTTCGTTACAACCTAATATATATGGAAGGATTGTATGCTGAAATAGTGAGAAATAGTGATATAAGCCCCTGAATTTGTTTTCGTTTATTGCTGAGCCATAGCTAAAAGGTTATCATAGCAATATTATGAATTCATGCTTCGTTATGTTATGTTACGATGAGGATGAGCATTAAACTGTGGAAGATTCTGCTGATCGCAAAGTTATGAGCAAGAAAAGGTGCAATAGGAGTCGCTTGTGACGTCGTTTCAGATGCAGTTTTGAAAAAATGGCGAACATGTGTCATCTCCGTTTCCGCGTTTCGTATTCCGATTTCCGGCCATTTTTTGAGCGTTTCCGTTCCGTCTACCGTCTTCCAAAATAAAAATTTCCGCACATCCCTGATTAATAGGATGGCAGGTTACGGCGGAGGTGTTTTCCAAGCGGAGCTCGTGCTCTCGCATTCACTTTCACTTCCATTAGAAAGTGGTTCGCACCTGTAAAGGTTATGGAGGTTGACAGCAGCCCGCCTGTCATTATACCGAGCCTTCTGGTCATCGCAGTCTATATTTCGCCTGCCTGAAAAGCAGATTTTTTCGTCAGTAGACACAATCTCTTCGAAGGATAGAACCATGGACGCTGGTTCGATTCGAATGGCAGCGAGTCGAGGAAGCTGCGGTTATCAACGGTCGAGCAGAAGTGCTCTATCCGAAGGCCGGCTACTCACCCTCGAAATCTCCCGGCTTCTGCGCGTGGACATAAGCGGCCTAAAACAGAAGAAATAGGGGTTCCACTTGAGCTGCCGCAAACTCGGGGCTGTAGAAACTCACCAAAATAAGCACAGCAAAGCGGCTCATGGCGATGTGGTTGCCTACAAGCAGCCACATGCTTTTATTACTGCGGCAAAGATTTTTTAATCACGTGCTACAAGTACACGTTCCTAAGCGCAAGTGTAGCCTCATTGTTCTAGTTTCCCATGTTTTCGCATACCATCGCGTTTTAATTCAAGAGGCAAGCAAGTGCGACACGTTATTAGCTGACATATCCGGTGCGCTGCAATATTGGATTTTTTTCATTTTTGATTTAAACATCCAGTGCAACGACGGTTGCGTCGAGGTGTGTGGGTGGAATTAGCTTCATGTTTGCAACGAACTGGCTGCTATTCCGGAGATACAGGGTAATTCAAATTAACGTGATGAAGGTTTATTAATTAGCAGTCGTTCGGCGGCCTAGCGGCTGCCTACGACTGGTTGGGGGCTTCGCCCTCAAACCCCGAGAATAGGACGCCATGGCCGCTACGGATTTCCTATTCTTCCCTAGGCCTTCTGACCATTATGTTAATCGAGATGGATCGGCTGATCTTCCTCAACGTGATCCTCAAAAAATCGATAATATCGATCGATATCGATTGGTCGACTCCAGATTCGTGCTCAGCGACCTCGATTACCCCCAAGGCCGAAGCTTCGCGCCAGTTGAGCGCCATCCTCAAAAAAATCGATAATATCGATCGGTATCGATCGGTCGACGTCAGATTCGTGTTCAGCGACCTCGATTGCCCCCAGAGCCGAAGTTTCGCGCCACTTGAGCGCCATCCTCAAAAAATCGATAATATCGATCGGTATCGATTGGTCGACTTCAGATTCGTGCTCGGCGACCTCGATTACCCCCAGGCCTGAAGTTTTGTACCGTCGACGTGTTCGGCACGTCTGCGGCTCGCCATGCATGGTCGCCGACGTGTTCATTCTTACCCTGACGCGTTGTTCGCTGAATACATCATAAACTTGGGTGATCCGCCGCCGGGGTTTCAGTTCGCTGGCAATTGCCCATTTTTAAGCTGAAAGAAAACCCGGCTGGCATACGCCGCACTGTCCTAGGCATATCTTAGCTTCAGCCCCACCCCCCCCCCCCCCCCCTTCCCCGTGACTGGCAACGTGACCGACGGATTAAGCGACTATATAGTAAGATAACTATGAAACAACTAACAAGTCTACAAATCAGTGCATAAATAACAACAACATAGACACTAGGCAACACTATCGACCGGATTCGAGGTGGCCCCCTTTGGCGCGAAAACAGAAGTCAAAACGCTTGGTGAAGTTTTTGGCGATGCGCCGCAGATCATCTGGAGACAGTCGTTCCCACTACCACGCAGAGATTCCTTCTGGGCCTCCAGGCTGTGGTGGCGCCTGGCACGGACCCTGGCCTTCAAAATGGACCACGCGCTTTAGTCCGTCGGACTTAGATCCGTGGAATGCGGTGGCCATTCCGCAGACATGACAAAGTCCGGAAAATTGGCCTTACACAATGCTTGTGTGCTTTTCGCCCCGAGTGCAGGGATTGAGTCTTGTTGAAACGTCCACTGCGCATTGCTGCTCGGACCAGAAAGTACCACAGCCTCAAAGATGTCCCGTCGGCACACATCTTGCTTTTTGCTTCTTCGTCCACAAAACCAGATGGTCCTTCCGTTGATGTAGATTCCTCCCCAAACCATGAGCGCCTGCGGATTTTGACAATGTTGGCGATGTCAGAGGTGGCTGGAGCCTCCAAATTAGATCCTGCTATTATAGCGGTTGTAAGCCTACTCCGCGGTAAACAGGTTCTCATCTGTGAAAAGTGTTCGCTTCCACCCGCACAAAGACGCTCTTTCCGCCGCTGTTTGATAGTGCTCTTCAAATCACGTGCGCTGAAAAATAAATTCGATATTTGAAATAATCTGTCCGTTAAAGAGTAAAACGCCCAGCAAATGTTGAGAATGTTGATTTGGTTAGCTAGATTCAGAATGTGGTCTTTGGGTGTAATTATCTCCTGCTAGGGAAGGTAAAGCCGCGCTGACCAGAACCTAGGTCATTAAATCCACATTTTAAATATTTTCTGGACGATTTCTTTTTATCGGATAGATCGTTTGGTGCCGATTCCAAACATCGAATTTATTTTTCAAAACACGCAATTTGAAGAGCGCTATCAAAAATCGGCAGTAAAGGCGTTTTTTCCACTTTTCCTCACAGAGACCAAACATTAAGTCCATTATTGAAGCTGAAGGAGCAGTCGACTGCCGTGAGCGCCGCGAATGAATGTTCTTGGTTCGGATCTCGCCCAGGCCAACGAAGCCTTTCAGCACTCCGTAAAGTGGTACCAGACTTTGAACGATAAAGCATTGACTTGTCCATTGGCTGGCTACCACAAGTAATTGTATAAAGTAGATGCGCATTGAAACGGCCTCAACGATATTCCGTAGAGGTACAATATGTACTTGGCGCGTACCTCAAAACATTTCATTAACGTTGAACTTGTTCCTTAGCATGTTTTATTTATTTATACGCCAAAGGGTGCGTTAATTCAACAATATAGTGCAACAACAAAGAGCAATAGGCGAACTCTTTACTCAAACAAACACAACAAAGACACTTAAAACTAAAAATAAGCAAAGCTAGAGAATAAGCTAATATAAAACTGAAGAACGTAAGTATTCCGAGCGCTCGCTTACAATATAATTGCTACAGAGGACATGTTGGGACTGGTCACGATCAAAGACAAAAGAGAGCAATAGATTTAGCGCATGCATTATTCCGGTAACAAAAGTCCGACAATGAGACACATCTAAAGGCTAACAGCCTACACCACAGGATAAGAGATTGGTGGTGCCCTTCCCTGATAAAGCTCCTAGAAGCTAACTAGCGAAAGAACAAGCATAGCGATAACTGCTAAGCTTGCCTGGTAGCCGGACTGAGCGCAAGAGGTACAGTGGCGGCAAAGTATTATATTTAGGCACACCTACCTCTGCGGCGTTTTGCAGTCGTAACTTTGGAACCAAGGAGTTCAGAGAAAAACAGAGTAGGTTTTTAAAATTCACTAAAAATTTTCTACAACAAACAACTAAATTTTACCTTGGCAACGCTAAATATGCAGAGAAATTTGAGTGAAAGAAGAATGGTCATGAGGTAATGGGGGGCTAACACATCTTCAAAATCACACTGTATTACAGTAGATCATAACGCGCGGGACAAACAGTTTTACATAGTGTTAATAATCGATTACTTTCCTCTTCAACTCCAAACTGCCCTCCTGAAGATGGCGAAAGGCAAGTGGCTAACCGCAGCCCGGCGGGCTCAAGTTGTGCTTCTTCGAAACGAAACTTGAAATGGTCCTACGGCGGAGAAACGCTTATGTTGTTGAGATATGCTGTTTTTAAAACGTTCAAAAATGTGCAGACGAACGGAGGAGAATATTGGAGGAGGAGAGAGCAACGAACGCAAACTCCGGCAGGATTGTCATATTCATCGCCTCGCATTGAAAGATCGTTTCAAAACGGCTGTTGATGTCCGCAGAAAAGTAAAAGGAAGCGGAACCATAAGACTTTCGGATCAAAGCATTCGGAATCGTTTAGCTGACCATGAGTTGGGATTGAGAGGACATGTGGCTCGATGAAAGCCGTTGGTCTCGTCATGGAACCGGATAGCGCGCGTCAGATGTGCAATAGGACATCTGGAGTAGGAGGCCGAAGATTGGGAAAAGTGTTATTTTCAGACGAATGCAAGTTAAACAGGCTCGGAGCTAACGGAATATGCTATGCACACAACGCACTGTCAAAGGAGGAGGACGTTCGGTTACGGTATGGACGGCCAATACGTCAAATCCTCGGAAGTATGGACTAACACCTATATGCGAACATTCTGAAAAATGTGGTGTATCCGTACGTTTGTTAGAAAATGAGAAGACGCTTTATTTTCCAGCACGACAGCGATTCGAAGCTTAACAGCAGGAAGGGGAAGCAGAGGATTGAGGCGAAAAGAATCAAGGATTTGAAGTGGCCTCCGCAATCTCCCGATCCAAACCCTGTTAAATTGGTCAAGCGCTTAAGAGCGAGGAGTCTGATTTGGAAACAATCATCAAGGAAGCGTGGAGTGCTATTCCAGTGGAGCTGTGTATGAAGTTGGTCAACTTAATACGGAACCGATATCTGGCTGTGATCAAGAACAAGGGCTATCTGGCCAAGTGTAGATCAGTTCTTCGATAATAAATGTGTTTGGATGATCCTTTGCAATAGTGTGTGATTTTGAAGAGGTGTTAGCCACCCATTACCTCATGACCATTTTTCTTTGACTCAAATTTCTATGTAAATGTAGCGTTGCCAAGGTAACATTTAGTTGTGTGTTGTATAGAATGTTTAGTGGATTCTAAAAACCTACTCTGATTTTCTCTGGATCCTTGTTTCCAAAGTTACGACCGAAAAACGCCGCACAGGCAGGTGTCCGTGGATATTTTGCCGCCACTGTAGTCAGTCATAAGCTGAGTTGGTGGGTTTCGAAGCGTAGCACGTGCTGTTTAGGTTAGAAGAGAAAACCATCAAATTAATTTACCCTAGCCATCCGGAAATTTGCCAAGCTGCTGGACGCCTTGAATACAAGTCGAAAAAACCTGAAAATGAATAGAAGCATAGAACTCAGAATGCTCTTCTACAGGGTTATATTAATTAATAGACATCAGATGCACCAATAGCCGAGAGAATGTCTATTCTCTTAAGCACAGTCTTGAATTGTGAGAACGTTTGCAAAAAAAGCCAGAGTTGGAGGAAGACGTTATAACCACTCCGTACAGCGAACCACAAAAGAATTATGGCACGATCCTGGTAGATAACGGCCCGAAATGTAATGGTCCAAGTTGAAGCGTCCGCGTCTCCGGTCGGAAGCGCCAGTAGTTTGGTGTCCGTAGTCGAAGTTCTCCTTTTAGAAGCTTAAAATAAAATAGTAAGTCAGCGAAAACCCTTCGATAGTAGAGAGTTTTTCTTTGTATTTGTAGAGAGTCTTTCGCTGTGTTCCGGAATAGACATTGAGCCTCCTTGGTTATGAGCATTCGATGCACTCTAAGATACAGAATTTTGGTGAAAACTTTTTGCACTTTTTCAGTTTCTCGGATATCTTTAGCACAATCCGGGCTCCACACGGGTGTGCAGTATTCGACCACTGCAAAACATATGATTTGTATAATTTGAGTCAAATGTTCATGTCCAAAGAATAAATGTTCCAGATGCACAACCCTTGGGCGCGTGGAGCGCAGTCGGAGGAGGCGCCGGTTGTCGTCTGCATCCGATACCAGGTTCCTGGTTCGGATTTCCCGCTCAGGCCAACCAAGCCTTCCATCCCTCCTGGGTTGGTGAATTGGTACCAGACTTGTCTGGGAAGGGTAAAGCGCTGACTTGTTCATCGGCTGGTTCATCGGCTTGTCATTTATGGCCAAATGTTGGTATTATTATTTACGAGGTATAACGAACAGTGTTTGAATGTGCATTTGGCCTATACAATTGTTTGTAATACGGCGGGAACCGGCGGGCGAGTCAGTTTTATTCAAGTCCGGAAGATTGGAGGGCTTAAATGAACTGGGCGAGACCCGAACTTTGATTCGATTCGGTGTGGTCGTGAGGATTGGCGCTTCCTCGAACTGCGCCTACCCCCTCGTTTGGCTTGAGGAGAACGAGAGATTTGTTTCCCTTCCAAGTTCACCAAAAAGCGGCTTCGCAAAGGGCATGTTTATTGTTTGCAATCGATCAGCTATTGCTTCAGTTTTGCTTCTTGCAAAGACCTTCCCATCGTTCGCATGTAGTTCCTTCTGGACACTCACTACACGGGTCGCATTTGTAGTAGATCGCTTTTCCTTTGGTTGCCAGCCTAAACGGGAATAACCACGGTTATATGAGTGAGCAAACGTCTTGAGAATAAGGCGCGTACTTATCACCGTAGAAACATGCGACGTAGAATTTGAGGTCGCACTTCCTTATCCCGCATCCGAGGGCGTTCGTTTCGCCGTTCATCATCTAAACGGTAGGGTTGTTTTCTCCTTCCATTGTTTTCTGTTGTTCAGTTCAATCCCTCAGAATCAATTTGGTGCTCTTCGGGATGATGCCCAATGGCGCCGACGAGTACCTCGCTCCTCGACCAATCACAGAAAGGTCTTTTTCCTGTGATTGGATGAAGAGAAAGAGGGGGATTAGTCGCCGCTGTGGGGCGTGTGTAATGCACACTTTCTCGCAGTGCTGGCCTTAATCTCGGAAAGCACCGGTTTTTCTTTTCTTCGTAAAGCAGTGGCATTCGTAAAGGAAGGCATTCAAAAGGAGTCGTAGAAGACTGGCCGCAGAGAATTAATTGCCTTTAATTCTATTTGGAGAAGGAAATCGCGATGAAAATGGTTAATTATTGTGCTTACAATTAGTCATTCTTATTTGTATATCGCATTATACGATCTGCTCGTCCAATTGAAACTTTTCAAATCAAATTAGACACTCTTCCATGATAACTTTCAGACTTTTGAAATCAAAGCGAACTCTTCCAAATTGGTGTAACCTTCAGGCATGTTAAATACAGAATCAGTGGCATGATAGTAATTTCTTTATAATGATTTTTCATTCGAGGAAAATTTGATATGTTAACTTCCTTTGATATTTTTTTAAAGTTTTTATTTTTAGAGTAAAATAATAATTTAAAAATTGTCTTAAAGCAAAGTAGTAAGCGTATAGTGCATTAAAAGCTCAGGTCGTGCCATGCAGTCAAAAGTTCGCTGCAAGTTTTATTTTATTGATAGGGTAAATGCTACTTACATGAACCATAAAGTATGGATATGTAAGTTCTTTACAATTTTTTTGTATCCTTAACAAGTGTCAAAATTATGCAAACGGAAATTCTGCCAAAAAAATTGGAGGGGTTTTAGAAAGGTCATGACGCAATCTCTTTCTTCTGGCACGAAAATTGGCCGCTTTCCTGCTTTATAATACAAGCTTTAACCCATTACATATTTTTCCTTAAAAAATAAAAATTCTATAACGTAACGTTTCAAACAATGTGTTCACTTAATGGGTAGATGAATTAAAACTTTAACCTTTCCTTTAACCTTTTAACTCCACTTTTAACAGTTTGAAGAAAGTTGCACTAAAGTTTTCAAACTGTTAAAAGTGGATTTAAAAGGTTAAAGTAAAGGAAAAGAGAATACATCCCATTGAAACATACCAACGATGAGGAATCTAGCTATCCAATAAGGATAAGAAATCTTGCCCTTAAAGTAAAGAAATTGTACAAGACTCGACTAACTATTGGTATCCAGAAGTACAATCGTTTCTCAAGAAAACTCAAAAGAGAGCTAGCCCGCCTTAGCTTACGAAGAGAGGAAAGGATAACTGATTCAAGGAATCCAAAAGCTTTTTATAACTTCGTTAACAGTAGGCTCAAGTCAAAAAACAACATTCTTTCCATATTCAAAGAGAACGGTGAACTTTGTAAATCCGATCTTGAAAAGGCAAACGTGTTTGCTTCATACTTCAAATCAGTTTACAAAAAACATCCGGATTTAGGCTACCATTGCCCAAAATTTACCTCTTCAAAATTAGATTTTCTTGATATTAACAGTGACCTAGTTTACAGAACATTAACTAGCCTGCCTACTCGAAACTCCACCTCACCTGATGATATTCCATATATTTTTCTTAAAAAAGCCGCTGTGGGATTAACTCCAGTACTGACGCTTCTATTCAATTGGTTTCTACTTCATGGTGAGGTTCCTTCATTATGGAGAAAGAGTTTCGTTAAACCAGTATTTAAAAAGGGAGACAAAACTGACTTCAAAAACTACAGGCCCATTTGTCTTACCTGTTCAACTAGTAAAGTTCTCGAAAGAATTGCACGCGAACAGATCTATAATTATATGAAAACAAATAATCTTATCACAAACTTTCAGCATGGTTTTCTTCAAAAGAGATCAACTGTTACAGCGCTCATTTCAACTATTCCTGCTTGGCAAAGGATAATGGATGCTAGAGGCTACATTACTGCATGTTATATTGATTACGCAAAAGCTTTTACTCTATCAACCTGTGCCTTCCGCTTTCAAAACTACAGGCCTACGGCATTGAAGGGTGCCTTCTAAGGTTTTGCAATCTTTTCTTACCGGGAGAACTCAAACGGTTATGGTAAACGATGCTGTTTCGAATAACTACGAAACTTTGAGCGGGGTTCCTCAAGGAACATGCTTGGGACCTTTAATGTTTCTGCTCTACATCAATGATTTGCCTAATTGCCTTCCTCTCGGAGTATCGTGTTCCATATATGCTGACGATTCCAAAATCTATTCCATTAATAATCCAAATGAACTTCAGCAAGGTTTAGATGCTTTACATGCTTGGTCAACGAAGTGGATGCTTGACATCTCACACGAAAAAACTTTAGTTATGTGCATCGGGAGCTCTCACCCAAGTGATCTTTCGTTTTTCTTAGGAAATGAAACTTTGAGGAACACAAAATTTGTGAGAGACCTGGGCATCAAATACTCCGATTCGCTGTGTTTCGAAGACTATATTGATGAAACAATGACAACGGCATACAGAAGATCCAACTTCATTTTGCGAGCATTTCAAACTCACAGTATGTCTACCCTATTCAAACTTTTTTCCACGTATGTAAGGCCGCTTTTGGAATACTGTACACCACTGTGGTCACCTGTTAAGATCGTCCACAAAGAAAAAATCGAAAAAGTGCAGAAAAGATTCACGAAGCAATTTTCTCAAGAAACGGTTTGTATCATGTAAGCTATAAAGAAAGACTTGCAACGCTTGGTGAAAACTCACTTAAGCTACGAAGAATTTCGTATGATCAAAATCTCGTATTCAAGATTTTCTCTGGCTGTTTAGATATTGATAAAAGAGAAATATTTAATTTCTTAGATTTTACTGATAGAACTAGAGGTCATCCGTTTCGCAGATTCATAGGTCGAGTTCGCTCCCAACAGTTCTTTGGATCTTTTCTAGTACGAGCTGTAAGAACATGGAATAGCTTGCCTAACGCAATAGTTTCTTCGTCAACCCCAGCTAACTTCAATCACAAACTTGAAGCACACCTCAAACAAAGCGGATTTTTCTGATGTTTCTTTTCCCTAAATCTCAGATAGCAAATCAGTCTCTATATCTTGAGATAGACCGGTAGAATGAAGATTTCCTTTAAAAATAACTTTTTACTTACATGAGACTGCGCTTAACTTTTTTTTTGATAAACTATTGTGCACGTTTCGGCTATTGGATATCAATACTTGTAAAAAATAGTTGCCTCTACCAAATTCAATAAGACAGTCAAAAAAAACTCAATATTTTGATAGAGTACAAGTACCTTTTTCAGTGAGTGAACAGCTTGAATAAAAGCACTTTTCGCGTCTCGATTCAATTCATCGAAGAAACCATTTTTCGCAGATCTCCAAAAAGCAACCTTCCTTGCAATTTTTTAGTGCTCAACTGTTTTCACATCACTTTCGAAACAATAATTTTCCTCCACTTTTGCTGGTCTTTTGAGAGCCAATTTTTGCTGTGTTCTTTTGTGATAAACGGATTTTGTAATACTTTTGGCTCAATAAATATTGTATTGTATTGTATTGTATTGTATTCCTCGAACAAAAAGAATTCTAGCCATCTTAGTCATCCTGTTCATACTTCGCGGCGGGAGCGTGGGCGGAGATGCAACCAACAGGGCGAAGGATACGTATCGATCAGTGTCGAGCCGTTGCCTGGGAAAAATCGATAGGTATGCTTCGCTTTATCGCTCCCGTCGAGGAGTATGAACAGGCCTTTGTTGATTCTGTAGTTTGATCTGTCTGATGGTCATTTCGATAGAGTTAACATAGATTTCAAAAGTCTTAGGCCATCTTATAGGATAATCTGTCCAATTTGATTTGAAAAGCGTCTATTTCGACGTGAAAATGGCATATAGCGGAACAGCGTCTGTCTGTCTGTGCGTCTGTCCGTTTGTCCGACCAATTCTAGAAGCCTATGAACGCGCGTCACATCTCGATCGACATGATTGATCTCTTCTGAGGACCGACCGACAGGCGCTCTCACAAAAAGTGATAGGTACCGTCCGCTTGAGCACTATCGATCAGTTTTATCGATTTTTATCTGGGGTCAACCGTTTGAAATGAAAATTGTGTGATCATGTTGACCAGTGGGCAGACGTTACCACAAGTGAACAATGTCGATCAATTTTATCGATTCTGGTTCGAAGTCGTCTGTTTGAGGTGGGAGTTCTGGGAATATGTTGGCCACTGAGTAGGGTTTACAACAATTAAACAGTATTGATCGGCTGACCATCATCGATCATTTTTATAGATTTTTGTCTGGAGATAACTAGAGTTAGGGTAGGAATACGTTGGTTCCGGGTAGGGTTTACAACAAATAAACAATATTTTTCGACTCTTACCAGTCACTGGGGAAGCGCCATCCAGTAGTCAGACCGGTTGTCAGGTCGGCTGACTGCTGGCTGAGCAGTCAAGTTGGACTCACTATGTAGAACGGCCAAGCGGTGCGTGATTTGTCGTAAGGCGTGATGCACTCCAGTCCTTCGAGCGTCTGGTATCTAGTCGCCCAATAGAAGATGGCCTGAACTAATAACTGCTCAGTAGCTTGAGGTAGTGGGTTGGAGTAAGGATTCTTCAGGAGGCTTGGCTCTTGAAGAATCAAGAGGGTTCAGTTTCGATAGGTTGAAAGCCGTATAGCAACCTCTAGAAGAGCTTGTCAAAGCAACAAGAAGTCCTCAGGACTCCTCAAGCGCGCTTACCGTCCGTAAAGCGGTGTTCTTATCAATTTCTTTGACGATGTGAACGTTGTACTTGAGATTCTCAAGGGGTGCCGGTGGGAGTTCGCTTGGGCAAGAGGCAAGCATAGCATCCGCCTTCTTCTCCAGCTCGCAGCTGTACAACTGAAACATTGTTCTCATACAATGGAGCCCATACACTCTGCCTTTTTACTCAGAAACGTCTGTCGCACCAATTGGTTCATGTTGGCTGCTTCTGGTGGAATGTACTGTCCTCTTATTGACACTCCTTTGGCAACGTTGCTCCTGAAAAAAAATGTCGGATTGATATCAGCATTGATACGGGATTATTCACATCATTCCCTATTTTTCTTTTCCGATTCATTGCATTTGGGCGAAGACGATGTGCATGAGAAACGGAGGAGTTTCTGATGCCCTGTCCTGGCTTAACGGAGCGAAGGTCCAGCTACATGAATCTACACTCGCCTCCCCTCTTGTACAGCAAGACGATCCTGCTGGTCTTCCACTGAGATGGAACCTCGTATAGGCAGTGCGAGGAGAGCCGCGAGTTAGGAGGTCTGGACGGTAGATACCTCCCTCCCTTGCAGCTCCGCCCGCGTAGTCTGAGAAGCACGACAGTGGTTTCCAAATTTCCTGCACACCTCTGGGCAGGTCAAAAATAGCAAAAAACTGTACCGCTTCAGTGCGGGCAGATAACGCAAAACTGACGCCTGGAATACCCTTGTCATGCTCTAATAATCCGGCAAAAGGTTTAGAGCTTCAATCGTTGCTAGAACGAAGGATTTCATAAACTCCTAATTGAAGCGAGAAGGCACATTTACGGGAGGCACCACTAGCGCATCAGCGACTGGATAGCCGAGCGGTTATCGTGGCGGATTTGTGAGGGAGAGATTAAGGGTTCTATTTCGGCGGTGTAGATTGGACATTGCTGGTCGCACTCACATCTTGCGTTTTTGTCACTGTAAAGTGCTTTTTTGTCACGACTTGGTGTCATATTCGATTTTCAGTCCTGATTTCAACCTTCTGTGATACGATTTTACTTCAAAACACAAGTCACGTTAATGAACTGGTAATAAACTGTTTAACTGCTGTGGTAACGTTCTATAAACACGTGAAGCGGCTGCTCTTCCTTGACATTTATTCGCTGCGGTTGGCGTCAAAAACTGTTTTGTTCCACGTGTTTTATAGAACGTTACCACAACTGCTAAACAGTTTATTGCCTTTTCATTAGCGTGACTTGTGTTTTGAAGTGAAGTCATATCACAGAAGGTTGTAATCAGGGTAGGAAATCGAATATGACACCAGGTCGTGACAAAAAAGCACTTTACGGTGAAAAAGACGCGAGGTGCACCCAGCAATACCCAATCCACCGTTGGAATCGAACCCTTAACCTCTTTACCGCAAGTCCGCCACGATAACCACCCTGCCATCCAGTCGCTGATGTGCTAATGGTGGGTGCCTCCCGTAAATGTGCCTTCCCGCTTCAATTAGGAGTTTATGAATTCCTTCGTTTTAGCAACGATTGAAGCTCCAAACCTTTTGCCGGATTATTACTGAGCACGACAAGGGTATTCCAGATGTCAGTTTTGCGTTATCGGTCCGCACTGAAGCGGTACAGTTTTTTGCCATTTTTGACCTGCCCAGAGGTCCGCAGGAAATTTGGAAACCACTATCGTGCTTCTCAGACTACGCCCTACAACCCTATATAGGTCGCTTTGAGAAACTCCACGGTCACCTCTTTGACCTTCCTTTTTAGTTTACTGAGGATCAGCTGGGCGCTTTAGCTCCTCTTCTATTTCATTTTTCAGCAATACCTGGATAAAGGATAAGATTCGGGAGTAAACAATCCTTTTGTTTAGTTTAGTTACTAGGGAGCCTCATAATTTTGTGGGCTATTTAAACCATGGGTGTTTGGCGCGTTGCAACTTTTTTTTATACAAGATCCAAAAAATTATTTTTTTCAATACCATGTAGATTCACTTTATTGGCCTCCTGCCTGCACGTTGGCAGTTTCTTGAAGATGAAGCAGAAATCGACGTATCGTGATTTGCTTCTTCATCATTTTCGTTCTGGACTGTCTGTGTACGCTGCCACAAAACTATCGCTGTTTTGTTAGGTCCTGATGTCTGCAGCAAGTCAGTGTGTGAAACTTGGTTCAATCGTTTCCGGAAGGGCATCTACAGTATTGCGGACAAGGAGCAAACTGGAAAACAGATCGGTGCGAACAAACGGCGAGTGCTTGCAGCAGTCAGGACGCAACCTGCCAGAAGCGTAAGGACGATGTCGAAGGCTACCAGTGCTCCACGCAGCACTGTTCATCGTTACCTGAAACGAAGCGCCAGATGGGCAGCCTTGCCAGGATGGATCCCGCATGCACTGACTCCCTCTCAGAAGCGACAGCGAGTGGTCACCTGTCAGAATAATCTCAACCGCTCAAGAACGACTGCGTGGTTAAGCACGATTGTGGCACAGGACGAGAAGCAGTGCATCACGACAACATCACATGGGTGATCCACTGGCTTCCGAAGCACGCAAGGCCAGAACAAATTTCGAAGCCGTTCCCACAAGAGAAGATTTTGCTTTTATCGTGGTTCACGAGTCGAGGAGTTGTGCACTACTCACCAGATGGATAGACGATTACAGCGGACTTCTTTATAGAAGATATGCTGAAAATGAAGTATAAGCTGCTTGAGAAGTGCCCGAGATTCGGCACTACTTTCATCTTGTATCTTTTTTATCTTGCCATATTTTGTTAATCCTAATTTGTACGCAGCCATAGCATGCTTCAAAAACAAGCTTAGGATCCGCCCTTTGAAGGCAGTTGGAATTATAGACAAGCAACCACCGGCTGACAACACTGTTTTGTCGCGTAAACTCGTCCGCCCTGAACAGATTTCATCAGCTGGCTCCGCCCTGCCGATAGGTCGGGGTATCTAACGTAGCGCACCCGCGTATTATTGACGTATTTGGCCTACATAAAACGCTGGCTTGCGATGGACAAGTCAGTGTTCTCCTTTCAGAAAATTCTCGCACCAAGTGATCCACTTCGATGGGTTGGAGGGCTGAGCTGGACCCAAACCAAGAAACTGATTGGCGATACTCACGCCACAATAGGGTGTGTTCCGACTGCTCTACCTCCCGCAGGCGTACGTGTAGGCGAAATACGCATTCAGATTATCCACGATATCCCGTAGAAGTGGAGTGCACGGCGCAATCCACAAAGGCGGCTAGCTAACGCCTCTCTATCCTTTTCTCTATTGACTGTATAAGAAAGCTTAATCAGAACCTGTACATATTGTGGAAGCGAACGGCATCCAGCCTGTCATCATATCGGTCCACTTGGCCGTCGCATTCCACATTGTAGCTGCCTGTAATGGGGATTTACATCTATCCTAATCGGGGGGGGGGGGGGAGCACATAACTGAGATGTATGTAACAAATCCACTTGAGACTTACAGAGCCGCTCCTACAGAACAAAATAGGACCTAAAGTAGGAAAATTCATGAAGAAAAAAAAACGAACAATTACGTTTGTTTTCGCCGCGGTTGTAAGCAGGCAAAGTTATGCGCCCTCCTCACCATGTTAGATTCTGGTTCTAACATGTTAGGCTGCGGTCAGCACACGGCATGTTTCCTTTGCGTCGCTCTTTGCCTGGCGAGACAGTTGTAAAACCGCGGCGATTCAATTTTTTGTTTGTACGGTCGTTTTGTGCTTCTTTTAGGTCCTACCTCGTTCTCTGTGAGCCTTTGGGTAAATCTTTTGCATCACCTGTATAACCTGTCGTCCCGTTGATCATCGACTTGCTCGAGCGGGCGCCAGCAGCGTCTCCATTCGTCCCTGTCGCGTGCCAGAGTGATCCAATGGATCCTCCTCGCTCGAGGGACACGAAGAGCATCATATCGGTCGTTCAGGGCTTTCACGAAGAAGTCCGACCAACGCGTTGGTGGGCGTCCCGGTGTTCTCTTGACATCTCGCGGAATCCAGTTGGTAACGGCTCTCGTCTAGCAGGTGTCTGCGAAGCGCATTACGTGGCCGGCCCACCTAATTTTCGATAACTTGGCCCACGCAACAGCGTCTCTGATCTTCGAACGTCGGCGAAGCTCGGAACTCCGGAGGCCTTCTCTCACTTGCGTGGGTCGTGTTACTCCGAGTATCGTCCTCTCGATTCCACGCTGCGCGACGCTGATCGCGTGTTCATCCTGCTTTCGTATGGCCCAGGTCTCTGAGGCGTATGTTAGGGCGGGAAGAACGGTGGAGTCGAATATGTGGGCACGGAGTCGGACGTTCTTCGTCTTCTTCGCGACTTCTTCGACGCTATTGAAAGCTCCCCAAGCCGCTCGTTTCCTCCTGCTCAGCTCCGGCGCTAGGTCGTTGGCCATGTTGACTTCGCCACCCAGATACACATAGCTGGAGCATTCGGAGATGTTCGTTCCGTTGAGCGAGAATGGGGCATCAGAAACTTGTCCGTTCCTCATGAACATCGTCTTCGTAAGATTCAGCTGCAGTCCAACATTCCCACATACATGATGGAAGTCGGCCAGCATTCGCTCCGCCTGTCTGATGCTCGGTGTTATGAGCACGATGTCGTCAGCGAAGCGAAGATGGTGCAGTTGCCGGCCGTCGACCTTCACTCCCATGTCTTCCCATTCTAGTTCGCACATGACGTTTTCGAGGGTGGCGCTGAAGAGCTTCGGGGATATGGTATCCCCTTGCCGAACCCCTCTCCTTACGTCGATGACGACGTCGTTGTAGAATGGAGAGATCTTGGTCGTGAATCCACTATACAGCTCTCGAAGGACTCTGATGTACTGAGTAGAAGTAAGTCTTTTGCATACTTCTTAGTTATGTGCTCCTCTCCCCCTCCCACGAGTAGGATAGATCCGGGAATTTCTGACAGATTTTTTTTTTGCGAAAATGAGAGCGGAAGCTGTTGGATAACGATGTCTGGATCCGTGTGTGTAGTATTAGAAATCGAAGGAGCAGGAGCTGTTCGGTCCAGGTCGTGAATATGGGCAGCATTTGAAGGTGGAAGAGAGACAGCTCATCATAACCAATAAGAACCGAACATGCACCAGCCAATCATCAGGGTACCGACCGTACTCGTCCTTCCCGGCTGGCACGCCCACTCGATACGGCCTAAACAGCTGGCGCGCCGATGTCTCCCAATGCTGCCCACTTTCGCGACTAGGGCCGGTTGTTCTAGTAGTGTTCTGCATTCCTGTCGTCTCCTTGAAGCATACTCACCGTTATTTCTATCTGCTAGCGCTTGCTGGTGAAGTTGGCCGATCTGAAGCGAAGGAAGCATGAATTTCGCTCGAATTTTTCACACAAATTCACTGCTATAGGAACCTTACTAGAATCAGCACAGACACGGCAGCTGGAGGGCGCATGGCAAATTGCTTACTCTCGGCTTACCGTGGCTATTTATGCAATTACGATGCTATTTGATCACGTAGCCGTGCGCTACAAGTGCATGTCTTTGTAAATAAGTGGAGCCGAAATCTAATCTAATTAAATTTAATTATTTCCGATGTTGCCATCAGAAATCCATTCAAGGAGTACAGCACATGGCAGTTTAGTACAATATCTGGCAAATTCAGTGCCCAGTCAATCTTCGATACGCAGTTTTGAATCGAATACTAGGTAGAACGCCATTTGTGTAGGTGGAATCAGCTGGAGATTTAAATCATAGCTGAGAGTGCCGACAACGAAGAAGGCAGCTGCATACCCTTTGCATTCGACGATTATGTAGATGGTGACGGATTTCCGTCAGGGATGGGCACTAGAATTTAGTCGGTGAATTTTTTATGCGACTTTTTAACGGGAGAAGCGAGATCCTCCTATTTGTAAAAATTTACCATTTTCACTTTAATCTGGACTCTTTTCGTTTTAAACATGACACTTTTCAAATTAAAACCGGACATCTTTAGAAGTTAAGTTGATGTTTTGCGAAGCAAGCCTGACGTATTTGAAGAAAATTGTGCAATTTCTTCCTCCAGCGCTATCTACAGGGTGCGCCAAAATTATGGCGACAGCACACGCGCAAACAATTTGACCTTTTACTCGGAGCGTCTGCTTTTTTTCGTGCTCTTACTGTTTTTATTGAGTCAATTAGTTTATGCTTACCTCAGTCAAACATAACAATAAGTCGTTTTCAAGATAGTGAAGCGTTCGTGCCACCGTTCTTAAATCATTGAGCTTTACCCTCAAGGCTTCTCGGCACGCTGCATTCTCCACCGTCTTGGACTTCATCAGAGTATTATGAATAGGCCTATCAGACGCTAAGAAGACCTGGCAATCGAGGATGGTAGATCCGGACGGGAAAGACACTCATCTGTTACAACTACGGACGATGTTAGGAGGGTACGTGAACGAATTCGCAGGAAGCCGGCGCGCTCGGTCCGCCGGTTGTCGGGAAAATGGACATCATGGAGACGTCGTTGAGAAGAATCTTCCGTAAACTGGGACTTAAGGCCTACAAGAAGACCCACGTGCACCCTCCTGGACCTTCAAACAGGAAGGAGCTCCAGCTCACAGAGCAAGAATGCTGCAAGATGGTGCAAAGGCAACTTTCCGCCATTCATCAGCTTCCACGAGTGGCCAGCCAACTCCCCGGATTTGAATCCGATGGATTACACGGTCTGGCCAGCTCTGGAAGCTAAAGCCTGCCGGAAACCTCACTGCCCGGTGGATCCTTTGAAGAAAGGCGTGGGATGAGCTCAACGCGCCTTACTTGCGTGCCGCCGTCGATGCCTTCCCGAAGCGTCTCAAAGTCTATATCGATGCCGATGGAGATATCTTCGAATCTCAATGTTGCGTATAGTTTACAATAGACTGATAAACATTATCCCATCGTTGGTTTCTCGAAAGTACCGCATTTTCTCTCTCGGCGAACTGAAAACCTTGTCGCCATAATTTTGGCGCACCCTGTACAATACCGCTCAAATTCTTTGCAAAAAAAAACGCTTTGCGACGGATTAATCCGCTAAAAGCGTCGCATTGCCGTAACTCTTTTCTAAGTTGCTTGTTTAAAATCAAATTAACACTATTAGAAGTATCGTCTCCTTTTCTATCCAGCGATCTAAACATCGTCTAAAACGATTGCACAGTGACCTAGTTATGAAGCTTTTGCTTCCTCGGCTCCCTCAATTGGTTTACGACCCCTCCGAGATCCCCAGTGGCATGTCTTTAACGCTTTTTGTTGACGAGGTTCATCGAAACTCAGAAATCCTCTATTTTTTTAGCAGATCTGTATTTGTTTCGCATCAGGTGTCGTTGTGGTACTAAATAGTGCCAAGTTTGAACAACATATGCCAGATTTCAGATAAGCGCAAACGGTCGGAAACCTAAGATTCAGTTAAGAACTACCCAACTAGTAGCGTGCTACAGAAGACAGTATTCTACTATTCCATTGTGGGAACGATGGTCTTTGAAAAACATGTAAAATAGTTTTGAGAAATGGACAGAAATGACTAGATTTTCTTTTTTCCAACGAGGGATTGGTCCAATCTCAATATGTGGCGTAGGATTTCTCCCACCTTTGAACTTCGGTTGCTGCTGTACAGGATAAGTACGAAATCCGTGTTTTTTGTGGTCTACGGTAGACCACAAGCACATTTGAATCTAAAAAGAACTAAAAGAGGCCGTTCAAAGCAGATTTCTTTGCGGCCAAAGTTTGACGAAAACAACAAAAAATTTTGTTTCAGTCGCTTACCTCTTTATTTATTTATTTATTGCACTCAAAGGAGCGCAAAACCCTGCACAGGTCACGTCATGCACGTCTAAAAACAGATCCAGTTCTGAAAAAAACAAAGGATAAACAACAAAGTAAATAAGAAGTTAGTAACAAAATAAACACCTTTCTAAAACGTAGCTGAAAAAAAAACTCGCAAACAACATAGAAAGGCGCAATACTAAAACGTGCTTAGAACACCTCCATTCCAAAGCAACAGAAATCTGATGGCCTTTTCCCTCGCAGTGCCCTCAATTTACACTTGAAAACTGTGTCACCTATAGTGCAATGAGTAGGCGTGGCTAAGTAGAACCCATATAGTTTAAATCACAAGACAACCCCATTAGAATTGACATCCCATCCTGTAGAGTTTATTCACCTAACGGAGAAGTGGGTGACGAAATTCTACCAGGCTGTCCAATAATTTCTGTCCGAAAATTTTCAAAATTCTATAATTTTCCTTAGAAGTGTTATAATATCAGGCAAGTGTAAAAACCTTCTAGAAGATTCTCCAGAGTTCCACGCCAGGGGTATGTAAGGCGTAGTCCCCGCGTCTAGCTACCAGTACAAGCTAAAATGGACCAAGGTCGAATTCGTACGTTCATGTACTACGAGTGGCTGCTGGGCAACGACACAGGCTCCGCGGTCGCCAACATCTGCAGAGCGTGCAAGGAGGATGCAGTGTCCCAACGCACAGTCAGGCGCTGGTTCAATCGTTTCGAGAGCGGCGATACGAGCCTCGAGGACAGGGAGCTCAGCGGGAGGCCTTCTGGTGGGACGCCAAGGGCATGCTGTATTTCGAGCTGCTCCCGCAAGGCAGGACGGTCACCGCCTCCATCTACACCGATCAGCTCGAGAAACTAGCCGCCGCCATCCGAGAAAAGCGTCCCCGACGGGCCTCGGTCCACCTGCTGCACGACTACGCGCGCCCCCACGTGGCGAAGGAGACCCAGCAGAAGTTGGCGACGCTCGGCTGGGAGACGGTTGCCCATCCGCCGTATTCCCCGGACCTCGCCCCCTCCGACTACCACTTGTTCCGCCCGCTGAAGCACCATTTGGCCGGAGGAAAATTCACCAACTACGACAACCTCAAATCCGACATCGCGGACTTCTTCGAGTCGCAGCCCCCGGAGTTCTGGGCGAAGGGCATTGGCGACCTGCCCAATCGATGGGCCACTGTTGTGGATAACTGTGGTGATTATATTGTTGAACAGACTTGCTTTTCAAGAAAGTTGAAAAAAAATTAAAAATGGTGAAATTTTCGGACAAGAATTATTGGACAGCCTGGTATATCAGGAGTGAAGATATCAGTGGCAAGAGGATATAGATGTGGAATTATGGTTGGATAATAGTGTGTAGCCGGCCGGGTCCATGCAAAGATAGCGTCACTAGTGTTTAAGGAGAAACCTACATCAGGCTGCCACAATGCATTACCACACTAGAAGTCTTGCCACAAATTTTACTGAGTGAGACACATTGTCGGCAGGGAAGTTAGGCAATGCGAAAGAGTACCACATGGAGAATAGAATGAATCGGTTTTCTAAAACCCAGCCCAGCTATAGTGTGGTTATTTATAATGAGCCACTCTCGAGCAACGTTCTTGGCTGGTGACACCTAAGCATCAGGATGTAGCCCTACGTACTTAGCCGAGGCAATGCTTCTTTCAGTGCCAGCCATTGTCGCTTCTATAGCCGCAGCGGGTTGACCACAAAAAACCGAAACATCCTGTAAAATGGCAAGGATTTTCGAAACATTATAGATTAAGTGGGTGACTCTTTATGGGTGAGTTTACTCAAAAATCAACTGGACGGCATTTCTCAGCTCGTTGCGAGCTTTCCACAGATGTAATATTGTCCGTATTCAAACTGAAAACCATTTTCACCTCTTCGGCCGCCGAAACAAGTTTGGAGCTGCGCTTCGGCCCGAGAGCGGACACGGCGGCGGGCCGCTCGCTGCCCTTGCGACCTCCCGCGGCACTCCACATGCCGTATATCGCCTATGTACAGTATTCACACTTCCTGTGGAGTGCCGCGGGAGTTCGCAAGGGCAGCGAGCGGCCGGCCGCCGTGCCCGCACTCGGGCCTAAGCGCAGCCCCCAAACTTGTTTCGGCGGCCGAAGAGGTGAAAATGGTTTTCAGTTTGAATACGGACAACATTACATCCTTGGAAAGCTCGCAACGAGCTGAGAAATGCTGTCCAGTTGATTTTTCGACTAAACTTATCCATAAAGAGGTAAGCGACTGAAACAAAATTTTCTGTTGTTTTCGTCAAATTTTGTCCGCATAGAAATCTACTTTGAAAGGCCAAAATCTTTTCGTTATTTTTATATTCGAAGGTGATTGTGGTCTACTGTAGACCACAAAAAAACACGGCTTTCGTACTTATTCTGTACAGTAGCAACCGAAGTTTAAAGATAGGAGAAATCCTTCGCCGCATATTGAGATTGGACTAATCCCCTGTTGGAAAAAAGAAAATCTAGTCATTTCTGTCCATTTTCAAAGCCATTTTACAGGTTTTATAAAGACCATCGTTCCCACAATAGAATAGTAGAATACTGTCTTCTGTAACATGCTACTAGTCGGGTAATTCTTAACTGAATCTTTGGTTTCCGCGCGTTTGCGCTTATCTGAAGGCAGACCTATGTTATTCAAATTTAGCTCTATTTCGTACCACAATGACACTTGATGCGTAACAAATACAGATCTGCAGAAACAATAGAAGATTTCTGAGTTTCGATGAACCTCGTCAACGGAAAGCCTTAAGGACATGCCACTGGGGATCTCGGAGCGGTCGTAAATCATTTACCGGAATCGAGGAAGCAAAAGCTTCATAACTAGGTCACTGTGCAGTCGTTTTAGACGATGTTTAGATCGCTGGATAGAAAATGAGACGGGGCTTCTAATGGTGTTAATTAGATTTTAAACAAGTAACTTTGAAAAGAGTTACGGCAATGCGACGCTTTGTGGCGGATTAATCCGTCGCAAAGCGTCTTTCTTGCAAAGAATTTGAGCGGTATTGTACTAGGGCGGAAGAACAATCATCTCCATGGGAGGTCAAGCTTTCTGTTACGACTTTGTGATCGATTAGAAAAGATTCAATAATTCTTGTAGAACAAGCACTTAAATAAGGAATTAGCACTCGAAGTTTTGTAAAACTCAGTTTAAGACCACTGGATGAGACCTATGTCATGGATAGATCACCCACGTTGGATTCGGATGGTGACATTTATTTTTCGAATATGCCACTTTGAAGGGAGTTATGCGAAAAGAGCGATTTTTTGCGTTTATTCTGCCCAAAAACAAGTGGTATTGTAATTCATAGGAGCCAACGCTTGAAGTGGCATTGACATGGAAGTCTTCTGGATCTTGGAAACTGTTCGCGATGACGTTCGAAGCATCTAGAAAGTGCTACGACTGCAGATATCCGTGCATTATTGGGGAAACGCCTAGAAGGAAAAGCGGATATCGAACAAGTCAGCGCCGGCGGATGTCAGAAGGCACTTCAAAGGTCCATGGCCAGGCCGCGAACGCACCACATGGGCTGCACCAAGTGATTTTAACGATTCAGTTAAGGGCCGGGTTATTCCATATTTCCAGAGAAGCCATTTCGAACAGCACAGTACCGACTTCGAAATATTAGGGGGGGGGGGTTCCAAAAGTAATGAGACAAATTGGAAAAAAAATCTTTATCTCTCTATAACTCAATTAGAACTCAACGATGCTGAGGAATGTATTCGCCATTAAAGGCAATGACCTTGCTGCCATCGCTCAGCCAGCTTCCTGATCCCATCCTTCCAGAACTGTTTGGGCCTGGTGTTGATCAACTGTTCTATATGGCTCTCAAGCACTGCTTGGGTTTTTGTGTTCCTTCCGACCAGGAAGTCCTGTAGGCTCAAGAAGTAGTGGTAGTCGCATAGAGAGATGTCCGGCGAATACGGGGGGTGAGGCATGTGAACGTAGCCCAGCTGGCCAAGCTTATCAGTGGTTACTTGTTCCCGATGGGGTGCGGCGTTGTCGAAGAGGAGAACCTTCTTGAAGCGCTGCGAATGAATAAGAGCGAGTCGCCGACCCATCTCTTCTATTTCGTTCACCATGGCCTTGGAATTCATTGTGGTGCTCTTGGGAAACAGCTTCCGGTAAACCGATTCATGGGCGCAGACCCAAAACCTCTGAAGGTGCTTCTCGCGGTGAACATCTCGCCGAACGAAGGTCGGTAACAGGTCACCAGGCCTCATCCAGACTCGCTGCTTGGCAAGGTTAAGGTAGAAGACCTTCTCATCTTGCGTGAATATTGAGCCCAGGCTGCTCGGGTTGGGAATTGGGCGAGATTTGCGCGACACAGGTCGACGGTCAGACTGGGGTTTCGGCATGAGACAGACTACGGTTTTGGCATGCTTCCGGAAATGGCGGAAGTGGTAACTTCTCAGGTGGCCTTCAGTATTTAGCATACAAACATACAAATACGACAAGCACGAAACCAGACTCCAGTCACGAGCTATATGGACACGGCATGGGGTGTCTTATTACTTTTGCCCCCCCCCCCCCTAATAAATGCCACTGTTGCATGCCGTTGGCGTTGTTGCAGAGTTGACAACCAACATCTGAATGCTAAGAAAAGGTAGTACAACGAAGATGATCTCTAAACAACGAGATTGTTCCTGAAAATAAACGAAAAGAGCCCTATTCTAAGAATTCACTAGGTCGTTGCAGATAAAATAGCCGGCTTTGCTACCTCATTGTCTGGTCAATTTTTTTGTTGTGGATTCGGATGTTCCCGTTTCAGGAATTGTATACAACTTCTAAAAGCGCGCGATCTCTGCTTTCTTACCATTTATCGCTTTTGTGACATAATTGCCTCTTGCCGAGTTTTTGACGTCGTTTTTACAGTATGAATCGGCGCGATAAGGCCCATGCACACTTCTGCGACAGCGCGGCGCGACCATGGTAAAGCATAGGGCCGCGACGGCCGCGGCGCGACACTGCGACACGTGCCGCAGGGAGGGGGCATGCACACTCTTGCGGCTGTCGCGGCGGCTATCGCCGGCGATGCCGCGCTGAGTGCCGCAAGCTGGAATGGTTCAAATCATTCCTGGCGGCGCGACATGCACTGGGACGTCGGTCCCATTGCCTATAACGATGCTCTAACGCGACCGCGCCGCGACCGCCGGATTTCGCGGAAGTGGCAGTCGCCCCTCTTGCCGCGCCGCGGTGTCGCAGAAGTGTGCATGGGCCTATATTCGGGTGCTCTGCTTACATGAATGGAAAAGTGGACACAACGCCGCGGCTGCAACTCGCAACATCCACGCTGCATTTGGGGAGAATTTCGCTAAGGAAAGCATAATTCGCCACTGATTCGAATGGTTTTGATCTGGAGATGAAAGTTTCGAAGATGAAGACGGAGGTCCTTAACGACGACCATCTCAAAGTCATTGTGGAAGCGGATCTGCGTCAGACTGTGAAAGAGCCAGCACAGCATTTCGGCGTTGACGGTGACACTATCAGTCGCTACTTGAATGCGATCGGAAAAGTGAAGAAATTGGGTAAATGGATCGAACTGACCGCTGGGCAGATGCTGAAGCGCCATGACACCTCTGTTTCGTTAAGGCCGCGCAATCTGAGGGAGCCTTTTTGGACAGGATCGTGACATAAGGATAAAGGATAAAGGACGGCGTTACTCAATCCCTTCTGGGATGCGCCACGCATTCTACTTCTACTGGATGTCGTGGAGGCGACATGAATGCGCATTCTACTTCTACTGGATGTCGTGAAGGCGACATGAATGCGTACTTGCGGTGACCAGCTGAGGAACAAGTCAGCACTTTATCCTCCCCAGATAAGTCTGGTACCAATTCACCGACCCCGGAGGGATCGAAGGCTTGGTTTTTCCTGGGCGGGAAATCCAAACCAGGAACCTGGTATCGGGTGCATGCGACAGTCGGCGCCTCCCCCGACTGCGCTGCACGCGCCCCTAGGATCGTGACATGCGACGGAAAATTGATCCTATATGACAATCTTTGTCGCTCTGCACAATAGCCGGAAAAAACAAAAGAAACAAAATCTCCATCCAAAGAAGACCATAGTGACCGCATGGTAGACAATCGCTGTTATAGTCCACTACAAGCTCTTGGAGACTGCAGTGACTATCACAGCGGAGAAGTACTGTACCGAAATTGAAGTGATGCACTAGAAGTTGATTGAAAATAGCCGACTTTGGTCAGTCTAAGAGGCCCAATCCTACTGCATGACAAGGCGTGTCCGCTTGTTTTAAAAATGTCCGGGAACTGGATGAATCGGGATACAGACCTCCGCCACAACCAGCAAGGTATTGTCGAGTTGGGAAAGATGTATTAATTGTAATGGTGTTTATTTCGACTAATAAAATTGCTCTCAATCCAAGTTATGATCTGTCAAATTCGGCCATTTCATATGCAACGACTTAATAGCTCGAACTAGTCAACTTTTTCACGGAAAATTGCACGGGAGAACAACTGTCTCAAGCTTTCAGACAGATCTCTACGCTTTTTTGGGCTCTCGGACAGCAATTCAGGATACGATCGTTCCCCAGTCCCACCTCCACCAACTAGGATTGCACCTTGAATCGTCCTCCATGCGAAATCGTCAACCGTCCGGCCGACTGCGTATCGCCGCCGGCATCCTTGGCCGCTCTCGTTGATCTCCAATACCAATCAAATCGATGATGCCCTGCTCGGTGATCCCGTGTGTGTCTCCACGTCTCCTGGCGGTAGTTATCTGCTCAACTTTCGGGACTTGTTGGTCTGTGCACTTCAGAGGGGCCTCCACTCATGTTCTACGGGTTGTTCTGATGACGACGATTCAGGGTCTCAAGCAGCACTGTGTGGTTTTCAGTGTTTTGCTTCATCGATTAATTAACACCTTGTCTAATCAATATTCGATACTCAGTTTCGAATCAACATTCAATAGCGGAATATTTCGCGGAATTTCCGTTTCCCTGCTGCGAAGGCCTATGTCCGGTCATTTTAGCCTGCCTTCCGTTGCATCATAAAACGTATAAAGACGAGATCTGTATGGCTTAATGACCTCACTTCTTCTTCGAGCAGGTACGATGGAGAGAATTCTTCAGCTGGTGTGGTGACCAGATTTCGGCACCTCAAGACAGATGTCCATCGTCGAGCTCCATTCGAACGGCATCCAAGTCGGGTAGAGGTCGCTCTTGGGATCTTCTTGATGCTCGGTCATCTCCTGATGTTCTTTAATGGTCATCTAGATGGAGTTTGAGCTCATCTAGCTTGAAGTGGGAGACGTCAATAGACGCGGCGAACTCCTCATCATTCACGACCTCCTTAGCCCTAGTTTATACTTGCACCGACACTATTAATCTCATGAATAAGAAAAAACTGTCCTCCATTCAGTCATTGTAGAAATACTGTTCTACAAATACTCATTCAAATGGCCTCCTCGACATCCCAAAAAAATAGAATGCGTAGCGCATCCCAAAACGGTTTGAGTAACGCCGTCGTTTATCCTTTATGTTTCTAGTGAATTTTGCTTATCATTAATCAAAGATATAGCAGTTAATATTTGGCTTTCACTACCTTAACCGGTACTCTTCTTGATGCTTCCCTAGGCGGAACATTGATGAGACACCCACCAATCACATGCCTACTTCGCTGTCGCTCGCTGCGCATTGCGTTCCAGTGCTACCCAAGGAAACTTTCCATATTGTTGGCCTTATTCACTAGCCCTGTGATCATTTCATTCTGGCAGTGTTTTTCAAGCCGAATTTTTTCATTCAGTCGCTGAGTTTTACTCGGTGGCAATTAAAGACCGGAAGGAATACAACCATAGGGGAAGTCGGCCTGGGCGTATACTGCGGGCAGCAGTTTATACACGCAACGGTTCGATGGCGAAAGATGCGTATAGTTGACGCATAATCTGCTTGCCAGGGAGAGTTTCCCGGAAGTAGCCCGAAAATTTGACAAATAATTGCTATTGGGACCACCATGTGTTCTGCTTTGATAAAATAAATATGGTACATGTCGCGAAAACGCACCGTGGTGGTGCGGGAACGCGCATTTACTCCTACCGCAGTCGCCGCAGTCAATCATGTACGCTGCCTGTGTGGGTGAGCCGGTTCTTGATTGGCCGGTAGGATCAACAGCGCGTTCCCGCACCGCTGCTGTGCTTCCTCGCAACCTGTACCTAGATTCTTATAGAGACTCTTTTCTTAATGTTTGCGTCATCTATGAACTGCGGTGCTCAACTGACAGTGAAGTCGCGTTTTGTTCTTTGAGTATAGTTCTGTTAACGGACTCGTCGACTCCAGGGGGCCAGGTTCATCAACAGCTTACCGCCCTATAACGGTGAAAATACCGCCACCGCGGCACTGCTGCTGGGCTTAGATCATCTCCCCGCAACGTAAATCCTAGATTTAGATTCAACGTATGACATACCCCCTCCGACGCGAAAAGTGGATTGACTTGTTGCGAATTCTGGCAGCAGGGGGAGCGCGTGCTGGTGCGGAAACGTGGCCAGAGGCAGCGGGGTACACTTGCATCACGAGCCGGGACTAAAGTCGATGCTCTATAGAATTCCCGCACCCCTGCTGCCTGAATTAGCGACATGCTATGAATACTGAACTCTGTAACGACGGGGAGATGACGCATAGCGAACCGAGGTTCGTCGTTCCGTATAGCTAACCAACTTTTCCGCTTCTGGGGTCGGATTCATCAACCGCTTACCGCCCTTTAACGGAGAAAATACCGTCAAACCTGATGATGATGAATGTCATAGGGTGTTTGGAGCCTACGATCTGCTCCCTTATATAAAAATAATAGTAAAACGAGGCGTAATGAGACGAAATAATGTAGATATAGAAGGTGGTTGGAGACAAGCACGATTCCGCCATACGGCCACAAAATCTACACCGTAACTTTAGGCGTCAGATGGGGTGTGCTTTGTGCAATCGCAGAACCGGACCAGGGAGGGACTCCAGGGCGTCTGCCATCCAAGCTGCGATGTGGAGACTGCTTTCGTCGCTCAGGAGGAGTACGTGGCTGGGTTCTGCGCTCTTCAAGCGGCGAAGCGCATACGGCTGGAAAATGCGCAAAAGATGCACCAAGATCACGTACGCGTCAAAACTCTCGAATCCCGAGTAGTCACCTGAAATGCAATCACACCACAGCGCAGGAGAACCGAACCCCCGACCTTTCTCGTATGAAGCGACCCCCTTACCCACCGCGCCACAACCCGCTTGCCTGGAGAGCCATCTCGTGCGCACAAGACATCGATCGAGTTTCAACGCTGACGCCGATCTCTAAGCTAGGAGGGCGCAGACAGGAAGGGATTACGGTGTAGAAATTGTGGTGGTACGGCGAAATAATTTCTCTTGGTTGGAGGGGGCGTAGAATAAAGTTCGGCTTTTTACGTACCGCTCCCACTATGACATCTACGAACATGTTTCTGTTATCTCTACCTGTACTTCTACCTCCTTATACAGGGTGCGCCATAAATATGGTCACTTTTTTCGCGTGTAATTTTTTGTATTTCTTTGTCAACGTTTTGGTGTTTTCATTGTTTTTTAGATTCTACGTGTCATCCTAAACATATATAGTGTTTTTTGCATCTCCACACTGCTCCTTTCAGAAATGGTAAAGTCTTGTTCTCAAAGAGGCGCAATCTTGGATCTGAGAAGGGCAGGACTCTCTGTTCCCAACATCGCTCGTCTGCTGAACCTGCACAAGAAGACTGTCTATCGCTCTGTGGAACGCAACTCTCTCGTTAATCGTCCCCGACCTGGCCGTCCGGTATCCGTGGCTACGAGCAGTCTTCGAAAAATCGTAAAAGAACGAATCAAGCGGAATCCAGGACGCAGCATGAGAAAAATGGCATCCGAGCTCAACGTATCGGCGATGACAATGAGACGAGTTGTTAAGAATGAGCTTGGACTTTACCCCTACAAGTTCCGTCAACTGCACTGACTAACGAATGCACAGAAGGAAGGAAGAAGAAAAAAATGTAGAAGCCTCCTCGAGCGGCATGACCACTGGACGACGCTCTTCACCGATGAGAAACTTTTCTCAATTGAGCAGTCTTTTAACCGCCAAAACTCGCGGTTATTGGCCGAAAGTGGTGAAGATGCAGACGCGAAGGGAAGAGTCGTTCAAAGAAATTCTCATGCAGCTTCCCTGATGGTTTGGGCCGGTGTTTGCGCCACAGGACGGACACCATTGGTTTTTGTTGAACGAGGAGCCAAGATCAACACCGATGTCTACCTGAACGACATATTGAAGAAGGAGATGCTTCCCTGGGCTCAAGAACACTTTGGAAGTACGACATGGACCTTTCAACAGGACGGCGCACCCGCTCATAAATCCAAGAAGACTCAGGAGTGGTGCGCGAGGAATCTGCCCGACTTCATCCCTGCATCTGAATAGCCGGCAAACTCGCCAGATTTGAATGTTATGGACCACTGCGTTTGGTCTATTCTGGAGGAGGAAGCCTGCACTAAAAGGCACACAACGATTCAAGGACTGAAATCCTCACTGGAAAAAGCATGGGAGGAAATTCCGCAAGCAACCCTGCGTGCCGCCATCGAGTCCTACCCTAAGCGTCTGCAGGCTGTCATTCGTGCCAAAGGAGGTCATATTGAGTGATATCCATTATGTTTGTTAAATAGAATGTTAATAAATTGTTTACGGAGTTTCGCTGTTTTCTGATAAATTCCGCGTGAGTAATTCGCTTTTTACTGAGTGACCATATTTATGGCGCACCCTGTATGCCCTAGACAGATACGCAGATACCAGGTCTTACTTAGACCTAACCACTTTCTGCCGATGTATTCCTGGAGTCGCGGGTTGATGTGCAGATTTGCTCATCAACTCGCGATACTGTAGCGTGTAGCTGCTACCGTTTCGCCGCGGATCGCGTTGGCGTCCACATGGGCATCCGATCGATGTCTTGTATGCCCACCGCGGGCAAGCGGGTCGTGGGGCAATGGTAGTGGTTCGGTTCTCCTGCGTTACTGCATTTTTGCACCACACCCTGGAGTCCCTTTCCTAGCCTGATTCCATCTGAAGACTCCTCCTGGGTGACGAAAACGAGCTCCAATGAGAACGACTTGGATGAAGTAGGCAGGCGCTGGCACACTGCCACGGCAGCAAGTGGTTAGGACTAATGGCTAGGCAGATAATTCTGTATGCCGCAAGTGGAACAATAAGTCTCGTGGATGCGTTCCACCTATGTACATAGCTGTTCTTTTAATGCAATTTAACAAACTTCATTTGCCGGAACACATTTGGGCAGCAGCATCTACAGCCTGTTGAAAACCATTTGTGTTGCTTAACGAGTGCCTTTTGGAATCGTTGGTACTAGCACTGGGCACTGATAGTAGCCATTTGGCGAGACATCTTTCTTTTTCATTCTTCTGCTTTTATTTTCTCCATTAAATTAAGCAAGGTGCTTATTTAGAAGAGAACAGTTTCAAGAAAAACAAAGTCCATCCGGGCATAGTTTTTCGGCTGGGCACTCATTGCATGGCTCGCCCTTATGGTAGATTGCCACTCCGTCTGTAGCCAACCTAAACCGGAATAGTTTCTGTTGTTCCGCACAGCAAAATCGCTTCTAGCGCCCAGATAATGGTGCGTACTTGTCACCGTAGTAGCACGAGATGTAGAATTTGAGTCCACATAGCTTGATAGCGCATCCGAGGCGCGTTGTTTCAGCGTTCATCATCTAAACATCTTGACTCTTTATTCGAACTTACCGAGAAGTTCAATATCCAAGCTAACAACCGATCTACATATCATCTGAACTTCAACAGCTAATAAAAATCGATAAAATCGATAGTCCACTGATTGATGTTGTTTACTCTATGTGGAGACTGTCCGTTTGCTATCATATGCAGGTGGTTACCACATCGAACGAAAAACCGATTTAAGCTGATCTGCCAATCGGTATTGCTACTCCTGTTGTGAAGTGTGTCCAATGGCCATCATATTCGGATCATCTGCACATCAAGCGGCCAATCCCAAAATCGATCGATACTAGTCCATCGACTATGTACTATGTTCTTTACCGTGTATGAAGTATGTCTATTGGCCATCATGTGCGCCCAATTCCCACATCGAACGCTCAACTTCGGAAAAAATCGATAAAACTGATCGATGGTGGTTTACCGTCAATCTTATTTGCTCTATGTGCAGCATGTTCATTGGCCATCATATGCACATAATTCCGACTTCAAGCGACCAATCCCAGCCAAAAATCGATAAAATTGATCGATAGCTGACATTTGATCGATATTGTTTACATGTTGTAAAACGTGTACACCAGCTACCTTTTTTGTGTGAATTATACCTCAACTGGGACATGCATAATCAATACATTCCCTAAATTAAAGTCACCCAATCCATATTTCTTATTTTTTGTTAAGTAACCGCTGCAGAGATCGATATTGGCGACGGAGACCTGAAGCCCGGCTCAGAATCAGCATTTTGGGCAGCGGGATTAAGCTCTCTAGAACGACCTATATTCAACGTGTTTCTTTATGAAGGGCTTTCCCTGACTGCATGGTATCTTGCATGAAGTGAGGAGAAGAGCTCACCAAGTAAAACGGCAGAGCAGAGCGTGTATTGTTAGCCGGTGTGATGCTCCAACGTCCATTGAGTGTCTGGTATCTGGTGGCCCACTGGAATATTGCCTAAAATAATGATGTCAACTTACAGTATGTATCATGAGTATAGATGCACTCTAAGGCCTATATTATAGTTCGGCGACGCTGTGTCGATGATGTCGGCGACAGTATGAGCGGGTGTTAGACCGGGGGCATACTTCGATCGCCGCGATGCCATCGTGGCGCTCAGTTCATGGCCATTCCGCCGCACGCGACCGAATAGTAAAAGGAAACTTTGCCGCGGACGCCGCAACAGTTGCAGTCGGCGTGCGCATAGGCTTCCCGCGCCCATCTCAGAAAATGTTGAACAAGTTACTTGCAAGCTCATGCGAGTCATAGATTGCCTCAAGCTAGTCATTTGTAAGTTGTTGCAAGCTAGCACAAGTGCCGCATGTAAGATACACGAAGACCCCTGCTAGTCATTCGTAATCAGCTGCAAGCAAGCAGACGATTTCGCATGTAAGCTACACGAAGGCCCCTGTAAATCATAGGTAACCTTCGCTAGTATAAATCTAGTTTAGACCTAAACTAACGGACTATAAATGTATTCGTTCACACGGACCTTGGTCCTACCTTTTGTGAAAACGTAATAAACGATAATAAAATAAACGATAGCATAACGATTTCCAACGGCCAAATTTGGCTACAAATAAAACTCGACCTTTGCTTTCTACTGAATAATACTGCGTGGTGCAAGCCTAGAGTGGAATCGAGGGTATATCTGGCTAGGCTAACATTCTCTCCTTATCCTGAAATGGCACCTTTTCCGACTTGCACTGCCTTATATTACGTTGTAACGAATTAAATGGCACTGGCTCGCGCCATTTTTTGGCGCGTCTTTACGCGTTTGATCAAGAACAAACCGTAACATGTGGCATATCATTTAAAAGCGCAAACTTTGCTCTACCGGTGAGTACCAAATTTTCTATGTAAAAGTGGGAAAACTTTAGAGTTTTATTGACTTTTTTGCAGATGGACAAAAGGGTAATCCGAGGCATTTACTTGTATGAATTCAAGCTGGGCACTACAGCTAAGGAGGCGGACGAGAAGATCAACGCCGCATTCGGTCAAGGATGTTCCACAATTCGGACGAGGTATTGTTGGTATCAGAAGTTCCGGAATGGAGATGAGAGCTTGGAAGAACATGAAGGTCGTGGGAGGCATAGTGATGTTGATGAGGACAAGCTGAGAGATGTGGTAGAGGAGGATCCACACAAAGGTACCAGGGAGATAGCGAAGGTTCTTGGCGTCAGTCACAACACAGCTGCCCGGCATCTGAAGGAAATTGGAAAGACCAAAAAGCTGGAAAGATGGGTGCCTCACGAGCTGTCTGAGGAGCAAAGAAACCGACGATATGAGATCTAGTCCGCACTGCTTCTATGGAACGAAACGGACCCATTCCTTGATCGCATCGTAACCTGTGACGAGAAATGGATAATGTACGACAACAGGCGACGATCGGCACAGTGGGTGGACAGCGATGAGAGCCCCAAGGTTTTTGCGAAGCCGGAATTGCACCAAAAGAAAGTGATGGTGACAGTATGGTGGTGTTCGCTGGGAATTATTCACCACCGCTTCCTCCCTCCCAGTGAATCCATCACGGCAGAGAAGTACTGGATTGAAATTGAAGAAATGATGAAAAAGTTGAAGGATATCCGGCCAGCCTTGGTAAACCGAAGGCGAGTTCTCCTTCTGCACAACAATGCTCGCCCCCATGTAGCACGAATGACGTTGCAGAAATTGAATGAGCTGAGCATTGAAACTCTACCACATCCTCCGTTTTCTCCCGACTTCTCCCCAACAGACTACCATTTCTTCAAGCATCTTGGCGACTTCTTGGTAGGGAAAATATTCAAATACCAACAGGATGCCGAAAGTGCCTTCGAAGATTTCGTCAATTCCAGAACTTCTGATTTTTATGCTACTGGGATAAAAAAGCTTGTGTCATGTTGGCAAAGATGTGTAGAATCAGAAGGTTTTTATTTCGATTAAAAAACTTGCCTACAAGCCGAGATATTAACTGTTTAAATTTACGGTGGTTCAGTGCCATTTATTTCGTTACAATCTAATAGTAATGCCTTTCTCCTTCTTACAGTACAAGCCTGTCACACATCAGGTTTTCACTAATCTCTACCATTAATCTTCATTTCCATTTTTAAACGTTTGTTTTTATTAGCAACATTCTAATCCAAGGAACTCATGAAAATAGCCCTATTATGTTATAAAGAAGGAAGAGTGGGATACTGTGTCACCTGTTTGACCTGTCGTCCCATTGATCACCGACTTTCTCGAGCGGGCGCCAGTAGCGTCTCCATTCGTTCCTGTCGCGTGTCAGGGTGCTCCAATGGATCCTCCTCGCTCGAGGGACACGAAGTGCGTCATAGCGGTCGTTCAGGGCTTTCACGAAGAAGTCCGACCAACACGTTGGTGGGCGTCCTGGTGTTCTCTGGACATCCCGCGGAATCCAGTCGGTAACGGCTCTCGTCCAGCGGGTGTCTGCGAAGCGCATTACGTGGCCGACCCACCTAATTTTCGACAACTTGGCCCACACGACAGCGTCTCTGATCTTCGAACGTCGGCAAAGCTCGGAACTCCGGAGGCCTTCCCTCACTTGCGTGAGTCGTGTCACTCCGAGCATCGATTCCACGATTCCACGCTGCGCGACGCTGATCGCGTGTTCATCCTGCCTTCGTATAGCACATCTCTTTGACGCGTATGTTAAGGCAGGAAGAACAGTGGAGTCGAATAGGTGGGCACGGAGTCGGACGTTCTTCGCCTTCTTCGCGACTTCTTCGACGCTCTTGAAAGCTCCCCAAGCCGCTCTTTTCCTCCTGCTCAGCTCTGGTGCTAGGTCGTTGGCCATGTTGACTTCGCGACTCAGATACACGTAGTTGGAGGATTCGGAGGTGCTTGTTCCGTTGAGCGAGGATGGTGCATCAGAAACTTGCCCGTTCCTCATGAACATCGTCTTCGTAAGATTCAGGTGCAGTCCAACGTTCCCACATACACGATCGAAGTTGGTCAGCATTCGCTCCGCCTGGCTGGTGCTTGGTGTTATAAGCATGATGTCGTCAGCAAAGCGGAGATGGTGCAGTTTCCGGTCGTCGACCGTCACTCCCATGTCTTCCTATTCTAGTTCGCGCACACGTTTTCGAGGGTGGCGGTAAAAAGCTTTGGGGATATGTTATCCTCCTGCCGCACTCCTCTCTTTACGTCGATGACGACTTCGTTGCAGAATGGTGAGATCTTGGTCGTGAATCCACTGTACAGCTCTCGGAGGACTCTGATGTGCTGAGTAGGAACATCCTGAGTGAGCAGGGCGTCGATGACCGCTTCAGTTTCGACGGTGTCGAATGCCTTCTTCAGGTCGATGAACGTAAGGCACAGCGACAGCTTGTACTCTCGCGACATTCGTTGAGCTTCGTAATGGTGTGTACGTGGTCGTTTGTGCTGAATTATCTTCGAAATCCTGTTTGTTCGCATGGCTACCCTTCGTCCAGCGTTCGGCTGATCTTATCCAGGATGACTCGAGTGAGCAGCTTGTGAACTACGGAAAGCAAACAGACCGGGCGATAGTTGCCAATGCCGTGCACGTCTCCCTTTTTGTACAGCAAGACGGTCCTACTGGTCTTCCACTGAGATGGAACCTTGCACTCCGACAGGTAGCGTGTGAAGAGCCGCGCCAGAGTGTTGATGTGCGTTGGCGTGAGGTTCTTCAGGTGTTCGGGTTTGATCCTGTCGGGACCGGATGCTGTACACTTCTTCACCGACGAGATAGCGTGTAGGTTCTCGGAAGGGAGAACAGAGGGAACGACGCATCCATCCTGCGAAAGATGGCATGGGGCAGGTGGACGTGGCTATCGAAGAGATCGGAGTAGAATTCGTGGATGACCTTCTCCACGTCCTTCTGAAAGAGTTGACGGTTCCGTCAGGACGTCGGAGAGCGGTCATCTTAGTCTTGAAGTTGGCGAAGTTCCGCCGGGCATTGCGGGTGCTCAAACCTGTCTCTGCTGCTTCAGCCAACAATTCCGCCCTTCTCTCATTAAGATCTTCCTTTATCGTCGCTCTGCATAGCTTCGCAAGCTCGGACGTCAGCTGGTAGTTGCCTGACTCTCGTGCTGCTCCACGCTGGAGTATAAGCTCGAGAGTTTCCGGAGACAGGCGTCTCGTGATGGTCTTCAAGCTCTCGGCTCCCTTAGCACCATCGTGGAGATGGTGCACGAAGCGGTCGTATTCCTCGTCGATGTTGTCCATGACGGTATCTTTCCAAAGGCCGGCAAGAGAGGTGTAGAGGTCCCAGTTGATGGTCGTTCTGGGATTCCTCTTGAACTTCGCGGCCTTCTCTCCTTGACGCGAAAAGCGAAACCTTGCGCGAAGGAGGCGGTGGTCCGATCCCTAGAACTTGGGGACAAGTGAACGTTGGTCAGGCAATACTTTCGGTTGAAGATGATGTGGTCGATCTCGTTGTGGAACTAGCCACCGGGGTTTCCCAGGTCCATCCTAGGGAGGCTTCTGGAACTGTGAGTTTCCATGGATGGTTTTGGTCGAATTGATGAACTCTGACAGCCGTTCACCTTGTTCGTTCCACTCCAAACCGTGGGAATAAACATGGAACTAGCTACCTTTCCAAACTAGCACCCTCTTCTCCTTTCTCAGAAACATTTCCTTTCTATTCGAAATCGTACTTAACCTAATAATACGTAGCTATAGCTATGTCTTCATTGGTTTATATATATATATATATATATATATATATATATATATATATATATATATATTTAAGAAACACAAGTGCATAAATAGGGTAGGCGAAAGTCAGCATGTTTTGGGTTTCCTGGATGTTATAAAAGAACGTAAGTATGCAACCCTCTCTAGATTTGCTTAAACCCTTCATTCGCATTGGAGTGACTACAACACTGAGAGAAGGTTTCGATAGCAAAATTAGAAACTGGCAAACTAATAGAATGCTTACTTTCATTTCTAGTTATTTATTTCGTACCAGCCGTCAGAGCGGCCTCTCGACAACACTGACTAAACGGCTTCGTCGTGGTAATAGCTTCTCATCACTAATTGTAGTTGCCACTTATGTCATGGTTTCCTCAAGAACACCTTAACTACGTCGATCTGGGTAAGATATAAAGAAATAGAAAAATAAACGACATCCACAAAAATCGACTATTTGAACAATATCGATACTTTGAAAACGAACTCCAGATTCGTGTTCAGCGACCCCGATTACTCCCATGGCTGAAGTTTCGGACCGCTTGAACGACACCCACAGAACATCGATAATTTGATCAATATCAATTGATGGCGATCGATACTTTGAAAGCGAACTTCAGGTTCGTGTCGAGCGACCTCGATTACCCCAGGACTGAAGTTTCGGCCCGCTTGAATGATATCCGCAGAAAATCGATAATTTAGGACTGCGATGTCGTGACAACTACGTGTGGTTATTATCGTCATATTCTATGCTACCGAAGTTTGGTCCTATGCTGCTTTCCAAAAAAACAACTTCTATGTGCCCACTCTAAACTTCTTCGACTATTTCCTGTTTACCAGATCTATTCTGTTTAGTTAACTAATCTTTCTTGCCCTTACACCACCTTTCCTCAGCCTGTTACTGCGCTTTCAAATGCTATGTGTTCTGCCTACCTTCGCTTTGTTCTTACTAACGCTTACTTTCCTTGGTGTTTTTGTTTTTCCGCTCTTTGTAGGACCAGAACTCAGTGCTAGGTGGGGGCCAGTATGATATAAAATTCCTCACTATAAAGAGTATCCGGTGGTTGCTTTATTAGTGCATGCTAGTCTAATTTTCCACCACCTGTTATCCTAACGTGCTGGTTCCACGAGGGTGGTTGGCATACCCGTGTCCCGAAGCTCCAGCACTGACCTATATACCTAAAGGTATTAGGGTACCATGGCCAACTGGTACGGATATAGTTCTTCTTAGTAGCCTGCCCTATTAGCGACCACTAGGACGACAACTTCTTTGTTTTCCCTATCGTCATTTTTTGAGGGCTCATTCCATCCTGCTGAGTCTGGTCTCGCCTGTTTTCAAGTTTCATAATTCTTCGTTTTTATCATCTACCGTCTTCTGCTCCCCTATATTTCCACGCTTTTTGCACTTTATGGCGCACTCATTGTAGTGTACGAAATAAATAAATAAATAAATAAATAAATTTGATCAATATCGATTGATGACGATCGATATTACAAAAACGAACCTCAGATTCGCGTTCACTGGCCTCGATTACCTCTGGGCGAAGTTTCGGGACGCTGTTGAGCACCATCAATCGTTGAGTATGGCCAGTACGCAGTGCGTGCCCCACCCCAGTTGTGACGGATGGAGGGACGAACGGAAACACACAAACATACACACAGAAGAAATAAGGAAGGTGACAGATGCAAGGGCAGGCCAGTGGCTGGCTCGCCAGAGCAGCGTCGGCAGAGTTCCTCACACGCCGCGTGTGAAAACGCGTGCGTAATGTTTCAAACCAATTAGGCGCGAAACATTGGTTTGCACGAAAGTTTCTTGGAAGTTTGCACTGCAGCTAGTTGCGTGCAAGTTTAAAATTCCTGGATGCAACCTTGCAAGTTAGTTAACCGCGAGGGATAAGTCGCAAGTAACTTGTTGTCGAAGTCTAAAGGCGCAAGTGACTTGTTTTGAAGCTCATAAGGCGCAAAATTTTCTGAGATCGCGGGCATGGCATACTTTTCCGCGCCGCGCGCGGTGTTTAGCGCTGGTCCTAGACGGATCGCCCTCGCCCCTTGCAGAGTGATGAGCGATGCGACGGGCGCTGAGAAGTTCAAATTCTTTCGCGTCGCTCTGCAAAACTCATCGCCACGATTCCATCGCGGCGACGGGAAGTATGCACGAGGCCTTAGGCGCCTTTTATACTCCCGCCGTGACGCGGCGCGTCAATTGGAGACGCGGCGCGGCCAGTCGCGCCGCGCTCCGAATTTGACGCGCCGGTGCGCGATTGCAGTTAAAAAGGGGAGCGTTAGCGACGCGCGCCGACCAACTTCTACGTACTACGGTCCGTGTGCCATAGCGGATGACGGAGGAGACTGTCCATGAGTCACTGAAGAACCAAAACAGAAAGGATTCGTCAGGCTGATCAGCGGAATGCATCTTGTCAATGTTAGTGGTGGAATTTATGTGGGAGCGACGAATCCTCTCTTAAAGCTGGGGTCGAAGTCGTCTGCTCAACCTATGGTTGAAATTGGTGACCCTGGTATTGAGTTGAATCCCCTGCAATGCAAATGACACTAGACGACTCTTTATTTTGCAGCATGTGCGGGTTCAAAAGTAAAATTGCTGGAAGGTACTCATTGTCGAGAATCACTCAGAATTCTCTCTCATATGGCCATTCCGGGGTCATTGTGCACTAAACATATCTTTAGCGTAGTAGGCAAACCTTCGTGAATGTATATAGATCCTCTACCTATGCTACGGAAGGTACGGGTGACTAAGGTCATGGTCACCGATTTCGCTCAAACTCCAGCGTAATATGAAAAACGGATGTTTGATTCGTGATCAGCACACCAAATGAGCTCCCTAGGCGAAATTGGGGCGAAATCGGTGATTGTGACCTCGACTACTTTAGTCATCCGAACCTACCGCAAAACGAATGTCAGATTCGTGATCATACCCCCCCCCCCCCCAAAGAAGTTTGGTCGAAAATTCTTTTCGACCCCTCCTCAACTTTCGAGCCCTGACAGTACAATAGTGCCATAATTTCTCTACACCCTCTTTGTTTTGCTAGTTGGGGAACCAAAGCAAAGGGGACATAGCAAAATGTTTCATTTCGATAGTAAATCTCCCACTCCACACCGAATCTGCCGCAGCTGATCGCGCCGCACCGCGTCCTCCCCTCTAGCGGCGCGATTCGCCGAATACCGTAACCCGAAATTCCGTCAAATGTGGTGTTTTGAGGCGGCGGAGTATGAATGCGATGTGGCGCGAGAAATCGATGGCTATGTCAACCATAGCGCCGCGCCGCGTGGCGGCGCGAGTATAAGGGGTCGTTTGGTGTGCGCGCGACGCGCGACGCGATGCATGTGTGGTGGCCAAATTGATCGAGCGACGCGATTGATCAATTCGGCCACTACACATGGCATCGCGTCGCGCTTCGCGCGCACACTAAACGACCCCTAAGGCATCTGTTATACTCCCGCGGGAGCATCCGCGGAACGTACGCGGACCAATGGTGCACGGCGGAGGCGGACGTAGCGAGGCGCGGCGATTGGCCAGGTGAGGAGTCTCGGCGCGATTCCCGCCCTTCCGCGGATGCTCCCGCGGGAGTATAACTCAGGCCTAAAAGGCGCCTTACGTACGCTGCGGCGCTCGGCGCGTTGCCAGCTCTGTTGGCCGGCTGCAACTAGAGTCCCAGCATGTGCGGGACTCCTGGAAAATGCATGCTAGGAGAAGCTCGCAATAGAAAGGTTGCCTTAGTGAGCTCAGTCGTTTCCTGAGGGTGACGATCTCATCAACCGCATCAGGTAGCGCATTGTGTGGCAGATCGGTGGGAATATACCGCATACTAACGCTGACTGCCTGCCATGAGACTTCCGCTAGCTGAGGCCTGAGTGCCCCAATAAACTACGTTGACTCGTTAGGGGTCGTTTAGTGTGCGCGCGACGCGCGATGCGATGTGTAGTGGCCGAATTGATCAATCGCGTTGCTCGATCAATTTGGCCACTAGGCCCCGTTTATACTTCCATCGCCGCGCGACGCGATGCCATGCATAGTGGCCAAATTAATCGATCGCGTCGCTCGATAAATGTGGCCATCATACGTGGCGTCAGAGAATTAGGAATGGATAGAGACACCGGTGTTTGCCTGATCTAATTCGAACTCCAATTTGTTGCTGATAGATGGGTTAGTGAATTGTTTGTTACTTTGTAGTACATATGTCACATTGCGTCCGTGGAACTTTAGTTGTTCACTCGTTGAAGTGGAAACATAAAACGTTTTTCCTGATTTTTTTCATTTGAAATATTTAGTTTGCAGCTATTAGGTTGGAGAAAAAGTCTCTTCACACTCGAATTTTTTTTACCGTCTTCCTTATAAACGCACTAGCCAATATTGATAGCTGGTTTCGTAATCCTATCACACTTGTCTACCGTTCGCTCACGGGCATAGGTCAAAACCCTTCTTGTATTTCATTATCTATCCATTCTTGCGGACTCAACGCCAGATCTACCTCAGGGCCATTTTCGGCACGTCATTCTCCATGGATTCGTTAAAGGATCTACAGTACGTCACGCAGCCGACCAAATTAACCATTGATATGGCTTGGGATCTACTACTCATCGCGCCTGTTATGAGTGGTTCGGAAAGTTTTCAAAGGTAGATTATTCGCTTGAGGACAAAGCAAGGTCAGGAAGGCCAACTGAATTGGACCACACTGAACTACTCCATCTGCTTCGTACCGATGGTAGGCAGGCGACACGTCAACTGGCAGAGAAGATCGAAGTGTCTCATAGGATAGTGGGAGTCCATCTGAAGGGTCTTGGCTTTGCATGGGAATTTAGAGCTTGGATTCCACATGCCCTGTCAGACACTCAGAGAGGTCAACGACTCTCCATCGCTGCTTCTGTTCTGTCCAGATACGGAAGAAAATCGTTTCTGCCGCGGATTGTGACAGGCGATGAGTCCTGGGTTCTGTATGCCAAGTTCCGAAGGAAAAGGCAATGGGTACAAAAGGGAGAGAACCCTAAGCCTGATCGCAAGCTCAGTGTTCACGAAAGGAAGATTCTCTTGAGTGTTCGGTGGGATATCGGAAGAGTCATTTGCTGGGAAACTCTCAGAAGTGGAGAGACACTTACTGCTGCCGCATACAGTGGCCAACTTCACAAAGTCGCCGCAGCTGTCTGAGAAAAGAGGCCTGAGAAGTCGAAGGTGATGATCCTGCATGACGATGCAAGACCACATGTGGTAAGACTCACAACAGAAACAATAAAGGAGCTGGGCTGGGAGGTAATGCCACACCCATCGTATAGCCCTGACCTCGCCCCTACCGACTACCTTTTCTTCCATGCTCTCAAGCAAGAAATTGGAGAGTAATATTTTGAAACGGACAAAGACCTTAAAAATTGGATTCGGCGATGGTTCGACACCAGAACTGCAGTCCTTTAAGCGAGAGGAATTAAAAAAGTACCCAGTCTTTGGAGAAATGTAGCGGAGCAAAATGGAGTTTATCTCAATTGATTTGACTTTGTAGTTGTGAAGTAATAAATCTTTGAAAAAAAATGAAAAGACTTTTTCCCAACCTAATAATTGTATGTTTTAATGAAAATTTATCGATTTACCGGAAATTTAACGAAAATTTTCCGTTAAAAAATTTAACGCACAAAACTTTCTCTGCACCCTTGATGGATACCGCACAGCTTGCATGTGCTGCATTTACGGTTGGCCGCTGTAGTTCACCTAATTTTACGGAATTTTGGGACGCTGCAGTCGACTGCAGCTCCACAGTGCAAACGGGAGCAGCGCGGCACGATGATCAACGGCTGAGCGGTCGTACCGTTTTGAGTGCAGTGGATATATCGATTTCCTTCACGATTTCTACATTGTATTCCAGGTTGTTGAGGGATGCAGGTTCGAGTTTTTCTGGACAGGATGCAATCAGCTGTTCTGCTTTCTGCTCCAACTCGCAGCTGTATCGCTGAAAAATCATCTCTAGATAGGTCACTACAGCGCTTGCACTCTTTCTCAAACCCTCTTCGCACCATTTCCATCATGTTGGCAGCTGCAGGTGGAATTGCTTGTCCTGCTATTGACATTCCTTGTGCGACATAACTCCTGAAAAGTGGGCTGCGTTAATGGGACTGTGACCGTTTGAACAGGGAATGTATCACTTCTTTTCTGCGCATGCTCTGTAGGCACGTTGCTCCAAGTGAATCGTCAACGGGTTTTGGACCCTTGCTTGACGAAAGGAGGGGCAGAGGTATCGTCAGAAGAGCCGTCGTCGCCGCAGGTAAAGCATTCGTCATGTTGATACTGCGAAATATGGCTACAGTTGTCACGTCGGTCTTAGCTATGGGTAACGTAACGCTGAGCGTATCCTAGATCATCACACATTTTCCTCATTGCGAACACCGCATTTTGAAACAGTGACTCCCTTTTTAGCGGTCACACAAAGACCGATCGATTTCGCCTTGTTAAGTATCGCAATCAAAGGCTGGTCACTAATAGGAAGGTTGTGTCGTACGAGTCTGTCGCCACGCAGCAATCATTGTCCGCTTTTCTGTACTTATAGGGTCGCACCTACAATGTTAAAGTAGGTGAATTGCTCCAGTCCACTCAAGCGGTGGCGGTTAGAAGAAAAGGAAGGTGTTGGTGTTTAGCGACGACGAATATCTTCAGTGGAACACGGAAATGTGCCAGTGACTCAATATTTCAAGCTGCATGTTCTGAACTGAGCATGAGGAAGCCTGCACGACAAGAGATTGAAGAGCAGGTGTGGTTGTGACTGACGACGACGAGGAAAAAGACCATCCGAAAAGAAAGAAATTAAACAATGCATTCATCGGGACAGCCGACAATTGGTGATGAAGGCTGCTAAGAAGACAAAAGCCGCTCATTACGATGAATTCACTGACATAGTGACGTTGAGAGCATCTAATACTCGTGGTGATACAATAAAGTATGAGGCTGGAAAAGCCAAGCGAAATTGTAGGCGCTTCTTTTTCTTGCATAGGGCCCGCTTCATATGAGAAGCTTCGGAGAAGACAGAATCTTCCTGGGAATTATGAAGCTTTTGAAAAATTCCTGAAGTCACATCTGAAGTTGTACTTACTGACGCCTTAGACGTTGTCCATCATTTACTTTTTCACCTAGATAATATGTGTAGATTGTATTTGCTTTTCCTATTTGGTGATTTTTTATACAACTTGCGCACGATTATACTTGTACTCGTGTAAATAAATAAATAAATAAATAAATAAATAAATAAATTTAGGGTGAGAAACGATGAACGACATCTATACCACTTTCACGTCGAATTGGACACTTTTCAAATTAATTTGGACCTTTTTAAAACCAAATTGGACATCCTTCTAAGCTAATTTAAGACTTTTCAAGTCAAAGCGAACTTTTACAAATTGAAATGAGCTCCTTCTACATTTATCTTGAGACTCTTCAAAAGTGTTGGAATAATTTTTTGTTTAAGGAAAATTTTATTATAACTTTCATTGAAATTTTAATTTACTCCCAAATAAGAGAACACATAGTTTGAAATTTCATAAAATTTTTATTTTTGGGCAAAAATAATAATGGCCGCCTTCCTGTTCTTTAAAATATGATTTCAAACACAAGCGGTCCAATTCTAGAAGGGTGGAGCCGGGCACTGCTCCCGGACCGGACGGCATTTCTGCTGATCTCCTTCGTGCGGGTGGCAGTGCCCTCTGCTCACTTCTTGCCAAGCACTTGATCCACTACCTTCGACTTGGTAGGATTCCGGACTCATGGAAGGAGTCGAAAACAGTTTTAATCTTCAAAAAAGGTCAGCAGGAGGATATCAACAACTATCGACCCATCAGTCTTCTCTCGGTTGTGTACAAGATCTTCACCAAGATACTGCTTAACCGCATGGAGCGTTGCTTGGATGAATATCAGCCAGTGGAGCAAGCAGGGTTTCGCAAGGATTTCTCCTGCATGGACCATATTCAGACTGTCTCACAGCTCATCGAGAGGAGCCGCGAATACCACATCCCACTTGTCCTTGTCTTCGTGGATTACCGGAAAGCGTTCGACTCTGTGGAAATCAACGCCGTTTTGAACGCACTTGTGCACGCTGGTATACCATCGCCCTACATCCGACTTCTCGACGAATGCTTCTCGAACACATCGACTACCATCTAGCTGTTCGATCGAAAGCTTAAAAATCCTATCGGGAAAGGAGTACGGCAGGGAGACACGATTTCTCCCATTCGAAAAGACAAAAAACGAAACGAAAGGACGATAGATGGAGTCTCCATGTCACAGAATGGCTCCCGAGAGACCAGAGGAGACCACTGGGACGACCGCCAACGCGATGGGCAGACTCATTCTCATGATCTTTCAGAGAGCGGAGTCTGCCTCACTGGATGCATGCAGGGGGAGATCGAGCGGTCTGGAAGAGTTGTGGTCCCCGCTTAGAAGACCTCCAGCCGACAAAAGGACCATCAAAGTATCAATGTAAGTAAGTTTGCGCATGATTTCCTTCTTTTTCAAGTTGACAAATATCTTATTTATGAAGTTTTTGGAATCAATTCGCACCTGTATGTATTGTGCAGCGACACGGTATACCACCTGCGGGGATAGAAATGCGTCTTGCCGTCACAATCTGCGTTGGACCTATCTGAAAAGTGGATTTTCTGCGATTTTTTTTTTGAAATGCGCGCTTTCTTCATGGGAAGGGAAAATTGGACACCTCCTTAATTCAAATGACTGTGACTAACAAGGAAAGCCCATGAAGAATCTTTCCCAAAGTTTCTCAACGTGACCTATATTATCTTGTAGGGCATAGGGCGAAAATCACAGAACTGTGTTTCGTTTTTGCTAAATGCCCCTGGGGGGTCCAAAATGGCAAAAAATGGCATAACTTTAGAGCAGGCTGATAAGGCAAGGTGACACCTGGAATGCCGCTGTCGTGCTCTTAACTTAACTTACAAAAGATTTAGAGCTCTAATTGAAACTAGATTATAGCAATATATTATGACTTCCGACGCTTCCTAGACGAAGCTGCAAGCAGCATTCAAGTGATTGATTCACAGCGAAGGAGGCAGCGACTGTATGGCCGAAGGCTCTAAGACGTAACTCCAACGCGGCGTCGCGCACCAGCCGCTCGCGACGTCGTGGCACTGAAACGCGGACGTGCGCTCGGTGACGCACGGTTCGTGGCGGAGCACGAAATTTTGCCAGTGTTTAAGCTTCTCAATTAGAAAAAACCATCGAAGGGATATAACACGATGGAGAACCCGTGGAAAGACGCCTTTAACATAAGAGGCTTTCTCTGGTTCGTTACTTCGTCCTGTTTTCTCCTTCTTAGGATTATTCCCCACCTACTGAGTCAAAATTTTATCTGGATCGCACTTTTCCGCCGATTCTCCCAACTTTTTCTTAGTTCATGTTGTAGCTCGAGTTTTATACAATTTAGAAACATACGGTTAACATATACGCCTGTTTTTTCTTGTGAAGGTAACCAATTATAAATCTAGAGAACGTGAGTGGAGTATTCAAGTTTTTGCTCATCCCCCCCCCCCCACCCCCCTCCCTCTCACAATTAAAACTTACAAACGCTTGCTTCCGAAACTTCTAGTTAGTTATCCCATCCCAGTTCTTGTTTCAATTGTTCCTCACCAGATCCTTGACTGTTTCCACTCACTCACTTGAAATAGATTGATTCTCATTCCACCAGAACTTTGTTAACAACCGCTCCCACTTCCCTACCAGGAGACATCATCCTCATCTCATGTTTCCTTCCTTCTTCTACGCGGTCAACGTCGCCGGAACATTCTTTCGCGCTATAGCGGTCCCAGCAGCAAGACGCTGCTATCATGCGCGTATGACGTCACTAGCCGTTCCTGTCGGAAGCATTCGGACTGCGACAACTTGTCCAATTTCGTCGCGCACCGTGCGCGACATCCTGGGGCGTTCGCGCGGGGGGGGGACGGGCGTTCTACCCCCTCGCCCCCCTGGCCCGCCCACTCCCAACCCCTAAGCTTGCTCGAGAGTCTAGTGGCTGCCTTACGAGACAGTGGAGACGCAGACATTTGCCACGCCTCTGTTTAAGGCCTCGTGCATACTTCCCGTCGCCGCGATGGAATCGCGGCGATGAGTTCTGCAGAGCGACGCGAGAGGATATGAATCTCTCAGTGCTCGTGGCATCGCTCATCGCTCAGCAAAGGAGCGCGACGGCGATCCGCCCAGGACCAACGCTAAACACCGCGCGCGGAGCGAAAAAGTATGCCACGCCCGCGATGAGCGCGGGAAGCCATCGCGTATACCGGCCGCCTCCGTTGCGTCGGCCGCAGCGAAGTTTCCTTTGACTATTCGGCCACGCGCGGCGGATCGGCCATGAGCTGCGCGCCGCGACGGCATCGCGGCGATGGAAGTATGCCCTCGGCCTAAAGGGCGGGGGTAGAACGCCACTGTGCCTTCGCGCGGCGCTGGAGTTATGTCTGCCCCCATGGCTGAATGGATAGCGGTGCGGTCTTTCGGGTGGAGGGTTCCGTTCCAGAGGTGGGGCTTCTGGATTGCTAGGTGGGATTGCTGCATTTTTGTCAGTATGAAGTACATTTTGGCTTTGGTGTTGTACCGCATTCGCTTCCTAACCCTGCCTTCAACCTATTGTTAGATAGATGTCAAACCTTTTGTAGGTTATGCTCTGAGCACGACAGGTCCATTCGAAGAGTCACTTTTACCTTATCAGCTCGCCCTAAAGTGATACCATTTTTTGCCATTTTGGGCCACCCAGTGGCCCGTAACAAAAACGAAACACAGTGCTGTGATCCACTTTCTATGCACTACAAGACCGTATAGGTCTCGCTGAGAAACTTTGGGAAAGTTTATGAGCTCCCCTTGTAAGTGTAGTGAAAGCAAAGGGTTACAATGGATGCGAGTACTCTATCCGAAAGCTGGCTTACTCACCGTGAGCATCTACAGGCATCCGCACCTGGAGATGAGCGATCTGAGGCAGAAAATTTTTAGATTTCAGTTAAGGCGTAATAAACCCAGGGCCTTAGAAACCTACCAGAATAAGTACAGATAGCCGGCTCATGGCGATGTGGTTGCGTACGTTCAGCCACGCGCTTTTATTGCCGTTGCGAAGATTATTTGGTCATGTAGTAGAAGTGCACGTTTCCTTGCACAAGTGTAGCTTCATTGTTCTAGCTTCGAACGTTTTCGTATATCATCGTGTTTTAATTCAAGAGGGAAGCAAGCGTGACACGTTATTAGCTGCCATATCCCGTGCACTGCAATATTAGATTCTTTTCAATTTTGATTTAAACAACTATTGCAGCTGCAGTTGTGTCGTGGTGTGCGTGTGGAATCAGCTGCATGTCTGCAACGAACTGACTGCTAATTCGGAGATTTTATTGTATTAGGTTGTGCGGAAAGTCTTTAGGTTAATTGCATGGTAAGATTCAAGACAGCCTATCTTTTGTCGCTGAAGTTGGGAGCAGGCCAGACTTAGGAGATTTGTGTCTCATGCCCTGTATATGTGACTGTCAGCAGTATGTGCGACATATCGTCTCCTGTTCCCAGTGCCGAAGATGCTCTACCGACCAGCTCTCCTTCTACAGTACCGCTCCGGCCGATCCGTGAACGAGGTCCATCGCTTTCTACAGGAGACAGTGAAGGAGCAAGCGCCCTCTTGGGCGACGTGCTTCAATTGGTGCCGCAAGTTCGACAACGGAGACTAATCGCTCGAGGATTACCGATGTACAGGTCGACCACATACGCAGAACAGACAGCTCGTACTAGCCACCTACGGTGCTCGACGTGATCTTTCTGTACGCGAACTTTCAGACCTTACAAATACTCCTAAGTCCACAACAGTAAACGATGTTATTCGGTCTTCTGGCAAAGTCGCCTCGAGTCCTACCACATGCCTTGACCTCTCAGGGCAGACGGAAGCACGTTGATATCTGCACTTCTCTCCTCAACCGTCGCCGCACATTTTCTTGAATTGACTCGATCGTCACGACGGATGAAAAGTGTTGCGTCTACGACAATTTGGTGCGTCGCAAGCACTGGGTGGACTTCGATGAGTTGCCTCAACCACATCCGAAACGTCCTTATCACGACAAAAACGAGTTGCTTTCCTTCTGGTGGGACATCAATAGCCCAGTATTCTGGGAATTGGTTCCTACCTGTTCCATGGTAGACTCGAACGTTTTCTGCGCTCAGCTGGAGAAAATGAGCGAAATCCTACGTAATCGCAATCCCAGAAGAGGAAAAATTCTTCTTCTCATGGATAACGCCAGACCACACACAGCAACGAATACGCGGAAGAAATTGGAGGAACTCGGGATTGAACTGGTGCCCCATCCGCCGTACTCAACTGATCTTGCACGTAGTGACTACCACGTTTTCCGGTCGCTGCAGTCTTTCTTAGCTGGAAAAAAGTTCGCAAATCGGGAGGAAGTCGAAGGTGGTGTCAACAACGTCCTACTGTCCAGGTCTCCGAAGTTCTTCGCTTTCTAACGGAAAGGTGGCAATATGTGGTAGATCATATGGTGAATATTTTATTGATTATGATAGAGGATGTTTATAAAGTTATTAACTACACAATGTTCTCCGACATTAGTCTGAAAGCTTTCCGGAAAACCTATTATTTTTACCAGCAGCTCCAACTCTTTAGTTTATTTCTCAATCTATTTTGATGACCTAAAAATTAGCAAAATTCAGAATGACCAGAGCACAATGCGTTTGTTCTTAGAGCAAAGCATTTTTTTAAGCGATATAAAGGGTAAAGCATAGAGGGCGGCGTTATTCAATCCCCCTTGAGATGCGCCACGCATTCTACTTCTACGAGATGTCGCGGAGGCGAGTTGAATGCGTATTTGGCCATACAAAGACTTGCGGTGGCAGCCGATGAACAAGACAGCACTTTATCCTTCCCAGACAAGTCTGGTACCAATTCACCGACACCGGAGGGATGGAAGGCTTGGTTGGCCTGGGCGGGAAATCCGAACCAGGAACCTGGTATCGGGTGCACGCAACAGCCAGCAACTCCTCCGACTGCGCTACACGCGCCCAAGCGATATATGACACTGGAAAATGAAAATGAACGAAAAACCCGGCACTCGTGCAAATCATCCTCTTTTGAATGGTGCATAACCTTGTGCGAAAAAACAACAACACAAATCTGAACAAAGAGAAGGAGTTGTTGGCGAAGGACAAAAGAAAAAGGTAAAAGCGAAACATACACTCTACACTGATAGAGGAAATCATTCTCTTTGGAATGTTATGACACGTGGAGGAAAGCCACATTTTGTCCAAAGAATTCAGTACATTCCCGCAGCGGTGCGCGAACATGAAGTTGCCCCTTCCGTTACCGCGCCAACCAATCACGCGTCGGCTCAGCCGCTCAGGCAGAGCTCATGATTGGCTGCCACGATGACGCTAAGAGCAACGGCGTGTTCCCGTACCCCCGCGGTGCCCCTTCGCGACATGTACCGTTAGAATTATGTATTAGCCCAGCTGTAATATGCTGCTTCGCCTTACCATCAAGTGGAACAGTATTGTGTGATTGTTGGCAGGCAGCTCTCGTCATGGAGAAACAACAGATTTAGGAGCAATCCATCATCGTTTGGGGACGAGCGCTATTCAGGACTATTGGTTTTCTTTATTTCTTTATTTTTTGTTTATTAAGGCGTAGGCATAAGCCTTCGCGTTACAAACTAACAAAAAATAGCAGAACAATAACTACTGAAGAACGAAAAGAACTCAGTTAGATATCAGTTTTTGTGCTACGTCATTTCGACTTTGCTATCGAGATTGCCTATCGAGCAGTAGTAGCGTGTGGGATCCGAAATCCTTTCCCAGTCCCTCCCCCACCAACTGGGACTGCACCTTGAATTGGGCTGGATCGTCCTCCTAGCGACATCTTCAACCGTCCGGCCGACTGCGTATCGCCACCGGAATCCTTGGCCGCTCTCGTTGATCTCCAATACCCGTCAAATCGATGATGTCCTGCTCGGTGACCTCGTGTGTGTCCCCACGTCTCCTGGCCCCTGTCATCTGCTCAACTTTTGGGACTTGTTGTTCTGTGAACTTCAGAAGGCCCTCTACTCATGTTCTACGGGTTGTTCTGATGACGACGATTCAGGGTCTCAAGCCGCACTGTGTAGTTTTCAGTGTTTTGCTTCATTAATTAATTAACACTTTGTCTAATCAATATTCGATACTCAGTCTTGAATCAAACACCCAGTGACAGGTATTCGCGGAATTTCCGTTTCCCCGCTCCGAAGCCCTGTGTCCAGCCAATTTATTCTGCCCTCCGTTTCATCATAAAACGTATAACTACGAAATCTGAATGGCTTAATAACCTGACTTCTTCTTGGAGCAGGTACGATGGAGAGAATTCTTCAGCTGGTGTGGTGACCAGATTTCGGCACCTCAACAGGCAGATGTCCATCGTCGAGCTCCATTCGGACGGCATCCAAGTCGGGTAGAGGCCTATTTTGGGCGAACACCTTCTTGATGTATCCCTGGTCGGTCATCTCCTGATGTCCCTCAACGGTCAGGTTACGCCTGTCCAGATGGACTTTGAGCTCATCTGGATTGAAGTGGAAGACGTCGAGAGACACAGCGAACTCCTTCTCATCATGCACCACCTCTTTAGCCCTACTTTATACTTGCACCGCCACGCGTCGCGGCACCACGATCGCCATAGGTATCGATTTTTCTCGTCGCCCGATCGATACCTATTCCAACTACGATGCCGCGCCGCGTAGCGGCGCAACTATAAACTAGGGCTGAGTGTTCCCCGACGTGGAGCCTTGAGTGGTCGGCGCCTCTCTAGAACTGATCCCGTGGACTATCTACAATACCGCTCATAACTAGTGTCGCATTTCGCGTCGCCGACGCGACGTAGCGTCGGCGACGCGAAGGAGCGTCGCAAAGCGTCGGAATCGTTCGCAGTGAGCTTACTGGAACGCTGACTACATCGCTGAAATCGCCTCATCGAGGAGATCTCGAAAATCGAAACAAAGTTGACGTAGCGTTTAATCTGACCTAGTTACGATGGCTTAAGTGGATTTTTGGAAGGTTTCTTCAAAATGCTCGCATTTTCAAGCAATGTGGTTATTTGGAATCCTCACAATGTCACCTTTACACTGATCTAAAAAATTGTTAATGGTTCCCAGAAAAAGTTGTTTCGTAACCTGTATGTTTGCCGCGGCGACCGTCCTGCTCGCGTGAGATAATTACGCCTACAGGATACAGCTCCTTAATTGCTTGGAAACCTACACTCGCGCCGATTTTTTTCTCGGAACATGGATTGTTTATTTTTGATTTCAAATCTGGGTTCGTAGTGCAATATCCATCACTTTGGTACCAAGAAAGACTATCTTCCGTCAACTCCAGCTATCCACCTGTTAGAAAGATAACGATTTTCTTCGAAGTCGCTCCATCGTATCCTAGTTTGCAGCGCTCCACAAGGAAAGCCTACTCAACGAGGACCATAAAGCAGTCGAGGTGTTAAACCTATCACAGTTTCACTTTCTAAAATTCGGATAACCAATAGATTTTTCTGCCCGAAACCCGCTGCATGTCATTATTTTGTCTTCACCACTGGACTTTCCTCAAAATGAACGGTCGATAAAAATTTTCTAGTCGCAGCTAAGAAGTCGAGCTTGTCCTGGTGCATATTCGACTTACTGAACTTTATAGCAAGGTAAATTCTCAAAATAATGGAGCCATGTTTCGATTGGAAACTACATTCAAAGTGCGCGATTTCGACAGAAATTTAGGAGAGGCGCCATTTTCCTAGATAACATTGTTGTGAGGTTTTTGCCTAAAAATTGACTTACGTAGTGTTTTTCTTCACAGAACAAGCTATCCACTGATGTAAAATTGTGCAGATCGAACGTAATAAATTTTTTACCGCCTTCACCCAGTAGTCAAGCTCAGGCCACCTATGCGACCTAATCCGCCGGACGAGCGGCCCGGGAAACTCGATGGCGCCTAGGTGCGAGGCCCAGTGGCGCTAAGCCATCTACTGTATACATAGGAATGGGTGCAATCAATTAGATATGGGTGCAACTCCTGACACAGATTCTTGATCCTGTCCTTTGCTCCACCATTCCTACTTATTCCGATTCTCGTGTTCAGATTGCAAAATTTGCCACTAACTCCTATTGTTACATTTATTTCCAGAATATTTCATTACAATTTTCCCTTGGAAATCAGGGTTGCCTTAGACTAACATATACTCGGAAGCAGTTGTGCTTGACATTGCCACACGAAACGAGTGCTTGACAGGATATCACTACCACAATATCCACGCCGAATGCGTGGTGTTCTTCCCTGTCATACTGCAGAATAAATCCCAACATCAAGATGATTTGTGATACTTCATGATGATCACGCAGAAGGTAGAGCAATCTTTAAGAACAGTAGCGTCAGCCACTGAATTAGAAATTGAACGCGATCCGGGTGCATGACTCAGTCTTACTGTGTGAAGCCACTTGTAAATGTTCTAGCCACACCTTCTTTATTTCAACATTTTCGATTATAAGCGATAATGGCCGAGTTTGTGTTTATTTATCTTCAGTTGGTGGTTTAGACGAATACTGTGTAGTCGATATTGATCGGCACCCTGTTGTTGCTACAAACTATTCATAGATGGACGCAGTGAGATATATGTATAATACGGAAGACGTACATATAGTATTTATACGTTGAATTGGACATTTTTCAGACCAAGCTGGACTCTTTTACGTCCACTTGAACAGTACTCTAAGGTATCCTAAGGCTTCCGAATGCAAGCCGAACTCTTCTAGATCGAAATGGCCTTCCATTTCAAACTACATAGTCTCCGAGATGGTTAGAATAAATTTCCGTTCATAGAGGATTTAGTGTGATTGTCTTTGAATTTTTTAGGTTAGCTGCCCGCATGAGAGTAATATTCTTGCAAAAATTTTATTTTTTAAAACACAGTATTATATCGAATTTTGTTTTAAAGCGTAGCAGGACAGCAATCATAATGCATAAAAAACATCCACCTACTTAAAAAGCTCGTTGCGACTTTTATTTGATTGATATTGTAAATACTAATCACGTAAGCATCAAAGTAAGGATATGCGTGTTCTTTACAGTTGTTTTTGATGTACCGATGACAGATGTCAATCAAACTACATGAAAACAGAAATGTTGCTAACAACCGAATAGAAATTTCGACGTTCTGGGCGAGGGCATGGCGCAATCTCTTGATTAGGCGCCAAAATATGGCCGTCTCCTTGCTTTTTAGTACAAGTTTTAAACAATTATTTTTCCTCAGTAGTATAAAAAATTACATACATTGTGTTCACATATTGGGTTGGTGAGTTAACACTTCACAGAAATGATATTAAAAAAATTAAGTAATAAATTATTCTCGCTTCTTTGGAGAGTTTTCAGTTTGATTTAGAAGCTCATTTCGATTTGGAAATGTTCACTTTAATTTCAAAGCTGGGCTAGCTTGGAAGAGTGTCTAATTTGAGGTGAAAAGTGTCGATTTGATATTAAAAGTGTCCATTTTGACTTTAGAGTTGTCCAGTTCGACCTCAGTGAAAATGGTATGAATGAGTCTATTTCCTCTGGGTGGTCAGAATTTGTTATTTATTGTTCACTTGTTAACCTTATAGAAAAAGTTTGAGAGAGAAGATATCCTTAGAGAAACTTGACTAACTGGAACCCAAACTTTATCGTTTAGCAGACTAAGCTGCTAAACGATAAAGTTGGAACTCGTCGTTGGATGGAGAGCACGTTACTAGACTTATTCACTTCGGTACGATCTGCGATAATCGCCGATCGCTTAGATCGTGAGCGTTACATCTCTCAACACCATGCTCGATAAGTGTTCTTAGTGATACGCTAAGAAGCACTTTAGGTGAACCCAGAAACTACACGTCGAAGTGGATCTGAAATTATTCAGATAAGTTATGCATTAATTCCTTCTTTAACTACTGAGAACCTGTCTCAGTACACATAAATAGAACCTTAAGAGACGGAAAATATGAACTACGCATAGCGAAGTCGCAACAGCCTCAAGAGGATTTGAGGATTTTTGTGAAGCACTCGTTTCGTGTGGCAATGTCAAGCACAACTGCTTCCGAGTATATGTTAGTCTAAGGCAACCCTGATTTCCAAGGGAAAATTGTAATGAAATATTCTGGAAATAAATGTAACAATAGGAGTTAGTGGCAAATTTTGCAATCTGAACACGAGAATCGGAATAAGTAGAAATGGTGGAGCAAAGGACAGGATCAAGAATCTGTGTCAGGAGTTGCACCCATATCTAATTGATTGCACCCATTCCTATGTATACAGTAGATGGCTTAGCGCCACTGGGCCTCGCACCTAGGCGCCATCGAGTTTCCCGGGCCGCTCGTCCGGCGGATTAGGTCGCATAGGTGGCCTGAGCTCGACTACTGGGTGAAGGCGGTAAAAAATTTATTACGTTCGATCTGCACAATTTTACATCAGTGGATAGCTTGTTCTGTGAAGAAAAACACTACGTAAGTCAATTTTTAGGCAAAAACCTCACAACAATGTTATCTAGGAAAATGGCGCCTCTCCTAAATTTCTGTCGAAATCGCGCACTTTGAATGTAGTTTCCAATCGAAACATGGCTCCATTATTTTGAGAATTTACCTTGCTATAAAGTTCAGTAAGTCGAATATGCACCAGGACAAGCTCGACTTCTTAGCTGCGACTAGAAAATTTTTATCGACCGTTCATTTTGAGGAAAGTCCAGTGGTGAAGACAAAATAATGACATGCAGCGGGTTTCGGGCAGAAAAATCTATTGGTTATCCGAATTTTAGAAAGTGAAACTGTGATAGGTTTAACACCTCGACTGCTTTATGGTCCTCGTTGAGTAGGCTTTCCTTGTGGAGCGCTGCAAACTAGGATACGATGGAGCGACTTCGAAGAAAATCGTTATCTTTCTAACAGGTGGATAGCTGGAGTTGACGGAAGATAGTCTTTCTTGGTACCAAAGTGATGGATATTGCACTACGAACCCAGATTTGAAATCAAAAATAAACAACCCATGTTCCGAGAAAAAATCGGCGCGAGTGTAGGTTTCCAAGCAATTAAGGAGCTGTATCCTGTGGGCGTAATTATCTCACGCGAGCAGGACGGTCGCCGCGGCAAACATACAGGTTACGAAACAACTTTTTCTGGGAACCATTAACAATTTTTTAGATCAGTGTAAAGGTGACATTGTGAGGATTCCAAATATCCACATTGCTTGAAAATGCGAGCATTTTGAAGAAACCTTCCAAAAATCCACTTAAGCCATCGTAACTAGGTCAGATTAAACGCTACGTCAACTTTGTTTCGATTTTCGAGATCTCCTCGATGAGGCGATCTCAGCGATGTAGTCAGCGTTCCAGTAAGCTCACTGCGAACGATTCCGACGCTTTGCGACGCTCCTTCGCGTCGCCGACGCGAAATGCGACACTAGTTATGAGCGGTATTGTATCGATCCATGTTATGCATCAATCCAATCGAAAATAGAACAGAATCGATCCAATCGATCTGGATGCCTCCATGGCTCTTCAACGAAGCGCTCTACAGGCCACATAATGAAGGCGATTTTAACTGGCTATCCTCAAACTTGGGTAATTAAACCCGTATTGCGTGTTCCGCTTTTCTGCAGCTAAAGGCGGAAACGAAAGCGGTCACTGTTCGACGGTAGTGCTTTATTGAACACTACTAATCTCATGAATAAGAAAAAACTGTCCTTCATTCAGTTGTTGTAAAAATACCGTTCTACAAATAAGCATTATTCTCCTTGAAACAGATCAGATTATTGCTGTTAAGCTCGAAGCAATAGTTTTCACAGTTTTCGACTCCTAAATTGAAAAAGTTTGACTTCGTTCGGATTTGACCATTTTTTGTAATGTCCAAATTCCATTCAACATATGAATAGGTTGCGTGTAAAGATCGTTAATCAATTCGCTTGTGGGATACGCCGTGCCTTCGAACTCTACCCGAAATGTCTTGCTTGTGTGTTTGTGTGTGTGATCGATCGTTAATCAATTCCTTAATTGGATACGCCTTGCATTCCATTTCTACTCGAGATATCCTATTTGTGCGTACCTAGCCGTATTGTTGGTTAGATCTTTCTACATAGTCCTTCGGATAGGCGGCAAGTTGTGTCTTCTGGGCAATACTTGCACTGTCGTTCAGGGTAGTAGATTGATTTTCCTCTTCTTGCCAACCTAAGAATTATTGAATTTACAACTAATTAGCTGATATTGATTATTCAATGCCATGTTGCTTAAAAGGCCCTGTATAAGAAGCCTCTGCGTGAAAATGAAGAGGAAGCTTTGGACGGGGTTTGATCCGAAGAGCCAATATTTTCTGGGCAACTCTGTTCAGAAAGTCTTCTTCAGAAAATCTAAACAGAGTTCTGTGTTTAGAATTCCCCAAGCTTCCTGTTTTCTTACAAAGAAAAGTTCCCAACTCATGGTGAGCTTTTGTGATGATATTTTGACAGGATGTAGGGCCGTGTGAGCGGAGTCCAGAATTGCGGCTAGTTTTTGCTGAAGCTTTTTTAAAGACCTGGAAAAAATGTGTGCGCAACAATCATTAGCCCCTATGACATCCCACGAGATGTGCCTCGGTAGCGCAGTCGGTAGGAGTGCCGCCTCATAGAAGCACACCGGCGGGCTCTTGAGTTCGAGTCTGCGTGCTGCCAACATTTTCGCACGTATTGGTTTGTTGTTATTACGCTTTCTCATGATCACAGGAGTCAATTAAAGGCGATTAATGCCTTTAAAACAAAACCAAGGCTGTCCATCGCATCTTCACATAATTATACTAAAAATTTCGTTCTCACCTGAACGTGTTGTCGGCCGACTACTTTCCACCTTCGCACTAGTGGATTTCAAAGGTAGTAAATATGCAGAATGAAAATGGGACCTTGGCGAAGATGGAGGAGATTGATCCTCACTGACTTCTGTTAGACGCTGCTGGTGTGACAAACGCTTGTGTTTACTTGTTTCATAGTTTTGCCCATAGCTGTTGACTAAAAGGAAATAGCAATAAGACCTTGTAGTTCCAGAGAAATGATATGGCGCAGATACGCATCGTTGAAAAACTAGCACATATGAAGGCGCAAATAGACAGCCTTGGTTTGTTGTAAGCACTAATGATCGAAAATTGGCTCCTGAAATCATGAGAAAGCGTAATAACAGCAAACTAATATGTGCAAAAATGTTGGCCGTACGCGGACTCGAACTCAAAAGCCCGCCGGTGTGCGTTTATGAGGCAACACTACCACCGACTGCGCCAACGAGGTACATCCTTTAGGTATTTTAGGGTGTCATAGGGATTGATTGTTGCGCACACGTCTTCACTCCACTTTTTTAGGTCTTTCAAAAAAGCGTTCACCAAAAACTAACCGTAATTCTGGACACCGGTTCCATGGCCTTACATCCTACCAAAACAGCATCGCAATAGCTGACCTGGGTTGGGAGCCTTTCCTTGTCAGCTCTATAGTGGAAAGGTGCATAGAACCTACTCTTCACCGTAGTAACACGAGACGAGGTAACTGCCACCGCACCGTTTCACAGCGCATCCGACCTTAGTCGTTTCGGCGTTCATCATCTGAAGCTGTTGTATTAGTTTAGCAACAGAATATTCATGCTCTGATTCAGGAGAAAGTGCTTCAAGCGATTCCACTCGACTACTACGCTGAGAACTTTTAAAGGACTAGGGACTAGCGGAGAAGGAAAACAGCTTCAACTCTTCTGAATAAAGGTCTCCAGGTGCGTGGATTGCACCTTCGTTTTTTTATTTATTTTTTCGATTTTTCATTGTTTCACTCCTGTGCGTGGTCGTCGTTCGTTTAGTATTTTTTCTAATTTGCTATTTTTTCTTTCTCCGTTCGTGAAAACTGGATAGAAAAGTTCAGTGGAAGGTCTAGTTTTCGAGACCACTAAAAATTTTACGAAAAAATTAAAGGAGTTTTTGTCAAAAAAAACGTAGCAGTTTTGCTCACCGTATAGAAGTGGGAGCGAGGTCTCTAAGGGATAGAGAGAACCATTGTATGTGGTTGCCTACCTGAGAATTGCCTGAAACTCGTCCATGTTTGAATCATATAATGTACGAAATACACTGAAAAATTTAAAATCGGGTACAAGGCAAAGTCTGAGTTCATAGATACTCTCTACCGTTCTCAAGAAGGCGCTACTCTGACTGTCTGCTGGTCCACTGAAGACATTATGATCGAGCTTGCTAAGGGGTGCAGAAGGAAGATTGCTCTGACACGAGGCAATCAGTTTCTCTGCCTTTTTCTCCAAGGCGCAGCTGTAGAGCTGAAAAATAGAGTTCAGATAGCATTGTCCATTGAGGAATTGGCCATTGGGCCTGTCTGTCTGCCATCTGTTCCATGTCGCCAGCCTTAGGAGTGGCCCTCTGAGCGTTTATAGAATCTTCTCAAATGAAAAAACGGCAGTGCTAATAAAAAGGCAGAAATTAAAATACATAAATAAATAAATAACAAATGCCTAGAAAATGTTATCGCGACCTTCTCGCTATCATAGGACGATTTCTTGGGATATTGTAAAAGAATTTCTCTTAGAGCTTTATCAGATTGTGCCGCTATGCAAACAAAAAACTCCTTATAAAAGAGTCATATGGGAAAATTAACATAGCGCTCTTCTCATGTTCCTTTTTCCTATTCTTTATTCTCTTGTAGAATGTTATTAACATGCTCTATTGTGTATCGTATTTATGAAAAATACTGTTTTGGTTTAATTACCCAAGTTTGAGGTAAACTGTGTCGAACAACTGGTGTATGTGTGTACCGACGAACATAAACTGAACCACCGACAATGTAGCTTAAATGTTGTGAAATAAAAATAGAATAAATGCTTCGAAATTCTTTCCATTTTCGTAGACTAGTAGCGGAGTGCCAGCGATGCTGCTGTACTCATACTTTTTTCCAGAGCATTCTCTTTCTGCAGGTGTCTCTTCTACCAGAGGAGGCGCACGGAAACTTCAGGTTAAGGTTGTCGAACTCAACTGTCAGCGATTCTTTTTTGCCAACAGGGCCCTACCAATATTTGAAAGTTAACCAGGAACTGTAACCACCTCGATAAGCTACAGTATCTTCAAAAAAACACCCGATTTGAAATTGCCAGCCTGCTTTCTGAAGGCGTTCTCCCTGACCGTATGCTTATTTGTTCTATTTTTTTGTCGTTCTCCCTGATGGTTTGTTGGATCGTTGCTAGTTTTTCTTATCTTTCCCTTTTCACTATGTAGCTATCATTCTGTATGCTTGGATAACGATGTTGGTGATCTCGGGTTTTCTGGACCTAGGTAACCATTTTTGTAAATAATAAATATATGTATTTTATGTTTCTTGCTAAGGGCGCATGGAATGCAGTCGAGGGAGGAAATTGAATAAAAAAAAATAAAAAAAAATTGAATATGGAATTGAGAAGTTATAGAAAACGGAAAGATATTATAGAAAATAGGAAACAGTTGCAGATATTAATGAAATTGGAGAGAACAGAGATACTAGAGAAATCAGAGAATCAGAAATAACAATGGGGGGTGGCCGAGGAATTAGTAGTTTCCGAGGATTTCTTCAAAGTATTGGAGAGGCCGAAGACAGTGGAAGATGGTGGAGCTAGTTATCGTTTCGACATCATTTTATAACAGAGTGACATTGGAGAAAATAGAGAGATGAAAGAGAAATCTGAGGACCGTGAAACGTGGCGAACGAAAAAATGGATTCTATTCTTGTTTAAAAAGATATTTGTATTTTTTATTCATTTATTAGGTCGGCTGTAGCGCAGCTAGACAAAGTGCCGGTTGGTTCTTTCTTGGGATTTCCCGCCCAGGCCAACATTTCGAAGCCTTTCATCCCTCCGGGGTAGGCGATTTGGTAGCAGATTTGTCTGAAAAGAGTACAGCGCTGTCTTGTTCATCGTCTGGCCACCGCAAGTCATCGTATTGCCAAATAGGCATTCAACACGCCTCCACGACATCCCGTAGAAGTAGAATGCGTGGCGCATCCCAAAAGGGATTTTATAACGCCGTCCTTTATTCTCTATATATCTTAGTAGATTTTGCTCATCATAAATCAAAAATGTGGCAGTTAGCTATCAACTTTCACCACCTTGGCCGATACTATCCGGGAAACCTCCCTGAGTGGGAATGTTGGGCTACCAACCAATCGTATGCCTAGGACACACCCAGGGAGGGCTGTCATATAGTAGCGCTTATCCATTTATCGATCGCATCGTTTTCGCAGGGTTGTTCAAACAGAAATAAGCCTCATTCAGTTATATCCATGTTTGAAGTTAAAGATCAGAATGAATGCTGCTATAGGGGGATTCGGCCTGAGCGTATGCATCGGGGACCAGTTGAATGCACACACTGTTTGAGTAGCGAAAGAAGCGTAATTATAATAACTAATAATTAGCACATAATTCACTTGTACACGCCCAGGGGAGATTTCCCATAAGTGGGCCGAAAATTGGACCAATTATACTTTTTGCGGCCAGCCATGCGTTCTACGTTAATATTATAGAATAGTATATGTCGCCAAAGACACACCGCGAGGGTACGGGAACGCGCCGTCGCTCTTAGCGTGATTGCGGCAGCCAATCATATGTCTTGCCTGTGCGGCTGAGCCGGTTGCTGATTGGCTGCCGCGCTTACGGTGGGAGCAATAGAGCGTTCCCGTACATCTGCGGTGCGTCTTCCCGCGGTGTACACAGAATATAATTCTGACAGCAGCAGAGGGGGTGCGGGAACGCGGCATAGCGGCATAGAAGTGGAAGGGTTGGTTAGCACCGACGGAACTAACAATGAACCTCGATTCTAGCACCTTCGAAAGGTCATCAAAAATCGACCGGAACAATGGAGTTAGCATTAATCGGATGGCCGTAGACCTTGGGGTTTCCCGCAGAACAATACAGAAGATCATCAAACAGGATCTTGGGCTTCGCAGTTATCGTCTTCATCGCGGACAAGCCCTTACGGAGGCTGCCATGCAGATTAGATTGGAAAAATCCAAGTTGTTGCTAAAGGAGATCCAGCCGCTTGTAAAACGTCATCTGAACGGACGAGAAGATTTCTACCATTGAAGTGGCACACAACTCACAGAATCAGGGTCAGTTGCTGCCTCCTTCCAGGAACAGGTCTTCTCAACGTCGTGTTCTCAACCGGACTCTTTTTCCGAAATCTGTAATGCTATGGGCTGGCATTACCCTGGACAAGAAGACACCTCTGGTTTTCGTCGACCGTTCAGTGAAAATCAACGCTGAAGTCTACCAAGATAAGATCCTGCGCGATGTTCTTCTCCCCTGAGTTGCTGGAAATTTTGTCAGTGGTCAACACGTGCTCCAACAGGACTGGGCACCTTCTCATTCTATGAGACCCACACTGGCATCCTGCGAGAGTCACTTCCCTGGCCACTGGACGAAGGGCTTCTGGCCACCTAACTCTGGATCCGATGGATTTCGCTGTGTGGGGCTACTTGCAGCAGAAGGTCTCCTCGAAGAGTCACCAAAGTTTGAACGCTCTCAAAGCTTCACTTCAGAAGGCGTGGGACAATATCGACGTCGCCTTCCTGCGGCCCACAGTGATGTGGTGGGGAAGAGACTGAAGGCCTGTATTGCTGCAAAAGGAGCTCATTTCGAAAATCTTCTCGAGCGGATGATTGTTAGGCATTGCTCTATATAGAAGTTGTGTCAAATTGTATAACTGTCGTTTTTTTGTTGAAGTTATTAGTAATAAACTACGCGCAAACAATTAGGAGCCACCCTGTGTGTACGAATTTGCATTGGCACATTCTGCGGCAGAGGCATCCCATAAACTTAGAAGGGATTTTTGGAGGGACTGTCCGTGCGAACGAACGGTGAGGCTCTGCTTCGGAAAATTCTCTTCTGGCGATTTTGATGTCGAAGGAAAACCGGGTTGCGTGCGCGGGTCGTCGCTTGACGATGAAGTTTTGAGGAGAACCGTCGAGGCAAATCCGAGACGAATTCACGCACGTTAGAAGAGGTCCTTGGCGTACATCATAGTACAGTAGCAAGATATTTGACGAGAATCGACAGGGTGAAGAAGACGTCGAAGTGGGTGCCTCTTCAGCTGGCCGACAAGCAGCGTCTGGAACGTTTCGACACTCGCTCCAACGTGCTAATTCGCTTTAAAAATGAGCCTTTTGTATGCCGTGCTATAACTGTACATGGAAAGTGGGTCCTTTACGATAGCAGGAGGCGGGATTTGTCTGGGCAGACCAAAATGCTCCTCCAAAATCCTTACCTAAACCCGACCTCCTCCCTAAAAAAGTTATGTTTACTTTGCGGTGGAGTTGTAAAGGTATAATCCATTACGGCTTTTTGCGACCTGGTCAGGTAGTCACAGCAGAGTCTTACAGCTGTGATTTAGGCCAAATGTATGAGAAATTGCAAAAATTGTGGCCGGTAGTGGTGAATAGAGGAAGGTCGCTCCTGTTGCAGGACAACGCAAGGCTACACCACAAATCACTCGGAGAATTGACCCATTGAGGAATCGAAGTTCTACCTTTGCCACCATTTTCTCCCGAACTTTCCCTCCAACTCACTATCGCTTTTTCAAAGCTCTTGATCCTCATTTGCGTGAGAAGCAGTCCACTAATTTGGCCTATGTTGAATGTGCCTCCTTGATTTCAATAATTCCTGATCCAAAGTTTTATTGTAAAGGATTAGATTCATTACTCTTCATTGGCAAAGACTTATAGATTCTGGAGGTTTTCACTTTGATTAATAAGGTTGTGTCTAAGCTGAGTTATAGCAGCTTGAAGTAAGTGGTCCGTTTCGGCGATTAATTTTGCGACAGTCTGACATAATACACCCCATTTTTTTTTCAGGGGTGAGGTTGAAGACGTCGTTTTAAACAATTGCCGGACTGTGTTTGGGTACTTTATTCAGTGCCTAAGGTGCTGTCCTATTTGTTTTATGATCCACAGATCCACCAGACTTCTGAGCTTCTGTCAAGGCTGAGTTTAGCATAATATACATGTTTAGTAACGCTTTATTCAAGGCAATGACTGTATTTATTCATAGCAGCACAATGAACAAGTCAACAATAGCCCGCAATGCACAGAAGCAACCCGACGAGTGCGAAGTCAGTCCTCCGACGTTATTGGAAGGTGAACTGGGACGGCTGAAAATTGAGGACCGGCTGAAAAGAGCTACAGTAATCAGAAAGTGGCATGGCAAGCGCTGCCGTTGGCTGGTGAGCTCACGAACAGGAAGTGATTTCTGGAAGAGCCCACAAAGCTGAGCGATTGGATCTACAGCACCTTAAGATACACAAGCCCGTAATAGCGTCAACACAATAGGACACTGAGCAGCCGACTACGTCATCACAGTATAGTTGGTAATGGCAAACCACCCTTAAAATAACAGCGGACTGAATTCCTGGGCGCTTATGGGTCACTTTGGCAGCAGGCGAGCGTACGCGTCGCGTGCTGACTACTGGCGGGTGCGCAAAGACGGAGTAGAATTCATTCACCAAACCGCCGTTGCCAAATCTTGCTGTCAAGCTATGTTCTGTAGGGTACTCCGAAGCAGATGATACTGAGAAAAAGACATTTTGCTACTACTGGGGGATTCTCCCTGGGTGTGTACACGGCGTGGGTACCAAAGAGGGGTGCAAACAACTGGGAGCTCTAGCGCAGTGGTCTAATGCCAATCGATCGGCTGGTGCTGCCCTGATTCCCGCCCCTTGAATGCGCCCCGGGGAGACTGAAACTTTACGCAAATATTCTATTATGCCGGCACTGGTCGCTAATGTGGCCTACATGGGGGAGAGTGGGAACGCGCTAGCCGGTCACAGCCAATCAAACCGCTTAGCGAACGTGCGACAGCCAATCGTCGCACTGGCTATTCACGGCATGATTCGTTCGGCGCGTCTCCGCTCCCGGTGTAGGCCACATTAACGACAAGTGTCATAAAAATAACCAAGTAACGACTTTTTCAGGCTATACTTTGGTCTGCGACTCCGTTAGCTCAAAGGTGGTCATAGGAATTCTCTGAAGAAAATATGGTTTCCACCCAGGTCCGTGGCTTGACCTATGACGACAAGACACGCGAAGCGACCGCGCGCACAGGTACCATTAGTGTCGCGACTACGATGAAGTATGGTCGTCCGGTAATAATCCACAGAATTGGTTGTTAATGTGGCCTACATGGGGAGGTCGGCCAGTTACAACCACTGTGAGCAGTGACCAAACAAATCAATCAATAAGTCAATATATAAAGACAGCTACCCTAGAACCCTCTGAGTGGCGCACCTATTCGTTGCTGCGCGATTGATCTGGTGGATCTCCGTTCCTGATGTAGGCCTTATTAACGACATGTTTATAATTTACGCAAAGATATAAGCTGCGATTTCTATACCATCAAGAGGCCTGCCTGGGATTTGCTATAAGAATTCTCTGGGCAAGATATGGTTTCCCTTCACGTCCAAGCTTTGATCTACCACGACAAGACACGCGACGCGATCGCCCGCACAGGAACGCAACTACGATGAAGTATGGCAGGCAGTAGGTCACGAAATTTACTCGCACGCGACGCTCCAGCTAGCCTAGGCATGGACGACATTATGTATAAACACCCAGGAACTATAGCTCGGAATTCTGAAGATAGAACGTGGGTCGCGGAAGCTCCCCGCAAGGCGTTCCGCTAGGTGTCCTGGGGAGGCGCCTTCTCGGGGTTTCCTCCTGAGGCTGCCTCGATGAGCGCCGCTTCCCCTCCTGCGCTCGAAGCATGCGGTTCTCGTAAGCGTCTTCGGTGAGCCGCGTGGCGACGATCGGCGGAGGAGGCGTGGCCGGCGTGGAGATTTCAGATGCGGTCGATTCGATGACGAACGGAAGGGAGTTGATCGTGACGGTGGACTGGCGCCGATATCCTGCTCGCCGGTTCCCAGGGATGGCCGAGTTCCGACGCGATTCTGAAGGCCTCGGAGGCGAGACACTGCCTTCGCCGTTACCTTCTGGCTTGACTGACCTGCGCCTAGGTGGCGAGAGAGACAGCTCCCGCTCGGTCGAGGTCTCCCTGCTCGCCCTTCGCTTGAAAAGCGCCCGCTTGGCGGCTCCGTCGGACTTCGCCGTCGTCTCCTCCTTGCCCCGCTTCATCATCGCCCTGATCACCGGCGGACCTTGGGGATACCTGGCACGAACGGTCTTCGACGTCGCGGGCACCTCAAGAAGGGCGCCGCCTCCTTTCGACTTTTCAGGGGCTGCAGCTCGAGGAGCAGCGACCTTGACGGCGCCGTTCGGCAGCTCGCCGTTCATCTGCGACTCGACCTCCTTGAATATCCGTGACACGCTGCTGTTGTTGCGCTTCAGCTCGTCGGGCGACGGCGTCGAGTTGTCGGGGACCGCCGTCGTCGAATTGGCGGCTAGCTTGTCGAAGCCGAGCGGCTGCGGAAACTGCATCGGCTCCTTCGGAATCATCGGCCGATCCCGTCGCGAGCGGTTGTTGGCGTTGCGGACCACTTGCCCGAGACGAACCTTCACGGCAGATCCCCAGAGGCTCGCCACATGCCAGTACCAGTGCCAGTAGACGTAGAGCTGAAAAACAATCGCTTTGCAATGGATGGGTGTGTACTGAGACAGCGCTGGACTTTCGGTCACGTTATTTGTAGTTTTGACACTTGCTCGTCTCTCACATGAAGAATGGAGGACAAGGATTCTTGCCATTCAATTAGCTCAGGATGCGCCACGCGTTTTACGCACGCGTGTTAACCGGGGGTATTTTGACTCCTTTTGGCGGTGCATTGAATCGCTAGGCCAACCGATACGGATACGGTCTGTTTTCTTTCAGACTGAAGGTTTAGTCGATCTGCATGCGAAATCGAACCTGAGTAAATTACAACAATTGTGACGAGATCTTTTGGCACTGTGCTATGAGCTTGCAGAGCATGTGATCTACTACGCATGTATAGGACCCATTCGGTTGCCTAATCTTTCGCTAGTGTTCTGGACTAACCCATAGACTCCACAAGTTTGAGACGGAAAGCTTAGGTCCATGGTGAACACGATTTGGATTACACGTCGTGATTTTCTTCATTAATACATTTGAGGATAAAGGATAAAGGATAAAGGACGGCGTCGTTCAATCCTCTTTGGGATGCTCCACGCATTCTACTTCTACGGGATGTCGTGGAGGCGTGTTGAATGCGTATTTGGCCATACAATGACTTGCGGTGGCCAGCCGATGAACAAGTCAGTGCTTTATCCTTCCCAGGCAAGTCTGGTACCAATTCACCGACCCCGGAGGGATGGAAGGCTTGGTTGGCCTGGGCGGGGAATCCGAACCAGGAACCTGGTAGCAGGTGCAGGCGACAGCCGGCGCCTCTTCCGACTGCGCTCCATGCGCCCACATTTGCTTAGACATGCATTCACTTTCCCAGAGCCTCAGGAATAAAATTCCCCTAAAATTCCACGTTGTAAGACATCTATACCTTTCAGAAAACTGGAAATTTTTGGCGCAAAAGCGTTAAGGCGCTGGCTGTCGTGTGCACCTCTATTCAAAGTTCTTGGTTCGGGTCCCGCTCAGACCAACCCAGCCTTCCGTACCCCTGGAGTTCAGACGTACCTTGGAGGTTCACTTGTTCACCAGCTGGCCACCACAACTCATTGGGTGGACATGGGCCAAATACCCATGTCCATATTGCCTCCAAGACACCCCTTAGAAGCTGAATGCATGGCGCATCACGCGAAGAGAGTAGTTAAGGCGGTCCTAAGTCCTTTTATCCTTGTTCCTTAAGAACAAATTTTCTGACCCAAATTCGTTGAAGAGATAGAGCGCTGAAATGTCTTGGACGTAATATCGCAATTCAATGTTTGTGAACTCCAAACGAGCTTTCGAAATGCATATGTGCCATTTTCACGTCGAATTGGACACTTTTTAAACTAGACACTCTTCAAATCAAATTGGACGTTTTTCAAGTGATACTCTTCTAGGCAAACCTAGGACTTTTTAAATAGAAGTGAACTCTTCTAAATCGAAATGAGCTTCTTCTACATTAAACTAGAGCCTCTCCAACAATGTTAGAGTACATAGTAGTTCTTCCTTGAACTCTAGGCGAGGTTGGTAACAGGTTATTAGGCTTACGTTTCGGCGAGATCGCCTTCTTCAGAGCCTAACCAAGGATCACCAGGCGATCAGGGCAGTAGTGCTCTAGAGTTCAATGAAGAACTACTACGAATTCGACATCATGCCAAGGTTCATAGAAGGTCGGACATGGCAATGTTAGAGTAATTTTTTTTTGTCCGAGGAAAAATTTAGTATAACTTTCTTTGGAGTTTTGGTTTATGTATCTACCTAACAAGTGAACCCATTGTTAGAAATTTTATAAGAATTTAATTTTTTAAAGAAATACAATGAATTAAAGCTTGTTTGAAAGAGCAGTCCATTTTTTAGTGATAAAAAAGAGATTGCGTCATGCACTGGTCCGGAACGTTGCAATCTTTATTTGACCGATAGCACAATTTTTGCTTACATGGAGTTTCACACCTGAAAAAGGAACAAAAAAATGTAAGAAAAAACAATATCTTCACAATGACGCTGCATGTAAGCAGTACTTACCTTGTCAATGAAGTAAACATTGCGACTTGCTTTTCTAGTACATGGCGCGATGCAGCCTTTTAATGCACTACATGATTGCTGTCTTCTTGCGCTTCAAAACAAAATTTAATTTATTATTTTTCTCGAAAATAAATATTTTATAAAATTATTGTACATCTTCGGGCAGATGTGCAAAAAAATTAAATGAAAGTTCTACCAAATTGAACGAAAAATTATTTTAACCATCTTAATGAGTCTGTAGTTTAACCTGCTTGAAGATCGTTCGATTTGGAAGAGTTCGCTTTGATTTATAAAGTCGTAGGCTAGCTTAGAAGAGTGTCCAAATTAAGGATAAAGGATAAAGTACGGCGTTACTCAATCCCTTCTGGGATGCGCCAGCGCATTCTACTTCTACGGGATGTCGTGGAGGCGACATGAATGCGTATTTGGCCATACAATGACTTGCGGTGGCCAGCCGATGAACAAGTCAGCGCTTTATCCTTCCCAGACACGTCTGGTACCAGTTCACCGACCCCGGAGGGATGGAAGGCTTGGTTGGCCTGGGCGGGAAATCCGGACCAGGAACCTGGTATCGGGTGCACGCGACAGTCGCGCCTCCTCCGACTGCGCCACACACGCCCTTCCAAATTAGACGTGAAAAAAAGGCATATAACCTCAGGATTTCATAGTTTTAGATATATCTGGTAGAGTTTTGTACCTGGTACTCACCAAGAAGAAGTTGAGCATTGTTCCGCAAATGTAGACGGAAATCGGCACGACCGGCACAGCATGCGGCTCCATGAGTTGGGGAAGAATTCGCGGCAGAGCGGCGATCAGAAGAATCAGAAGGCCGACACCGTAGGCGGATTGCTGAAAGTGGTTCAATAAGAGTGAGAACCCTTCTACAAAGATTAGGATCTTCTGCAGTCCGTGCCATCTCTCCTCAAACTCACTACCAATGGATCTATTGGGGAAAATCTTGGATAATATCTTGAGGATAACGTGGCTTTTGAGCTAGGACGGTTTATTCTTTCTGAAATTCTCCTTCCTAATTCTCCTTTTCTAACCGCAAGTCAATTTTTGTGTCTGTGAGAGTTTCCTATTATTTTTCGAACCCAACTCCCCTCCGAATGCAGTTCTCCAGCCATCGCTGGCCCTTCAACCCGCCACTGGGACAACTGTCACAAAGCCGTCGTGGCCCTGCGGGAATTCCAGCGGCGAATATTTCGTGGTGATTGTTTTCCTGGCAGGCCTGCCCATTAAAAGGCCGTGAACGGCTATCGGGCTGTCGGGACCGTCTGGAAAAACCGCCCGAAAATCACGTTCATCGATCTTCGATCACTCAAAGGCACCCTTCAGATGTCCTTCCGTTTTTGCCGAGGACTCCAAGTCCATAGTTGCCGGCGATAACATCACACTGGCGCCAAAATGGACTCCGAATATGGCACCTGGGTCCGAGTTAGTGATTGACTGGCCTATTAAAGGCGAGGCGAGACAAGGTTACGTAGAACAAAAGAAGGCCATGCCAGTACGTGGAATTGAATTTGAACGCTCTGAAAATGAGATAAGAGGGAAAATGTGAAAAAAATCTGATTAAAAAGTGCATTTACAAAGGCTACGTGAAGGGAACCAGCTCGGATAATTTAGGAGAATGTCAAAGGCCTAAAATGCTGCCAACCTATACAATTGAGGTTGCTCTATTTCCTTAAGACGGGTTTATTGCTTTATTTAAGGATCTTATGAGTAAGGGGCTTTAAGACCCGTTCATACTTCCAACGCCGAGCGAAGCGACGGCATGTCTTCTTCTTCTTCTTCTTCTTCTTCTGAGCGTTTAGTCACGCGCAGTCGCAGGGTCGCAGGGTTCTGGTGATCTGTCGCCACCTCATCCTATCAAGGGCGTCATCTGCCGTGGCGCCGACTTCGGCGAGATCTCCTTGATGACGTCCTTCCATACTTTCCTTGGGGCTCCTCTCGGACGCTTTCCGGGTGCCTCGAAATCTAGGGCCAGCCTTGTGGGATGATCCTCTGGTCTTCTGAGGACGTGTCCATACCACCTCATCTTCAGCTGGATCGGGGCTGTCTTCATCACTGCCCTAACATCCTCGTTTCGCACCCTGTCCCGACGGGTCCATCCACATGCCCACCTCAGCATCCTCATCTTCGCCGCGTGCAGTTGCCGCTCCTGTGCCTTACCCAGGGCCCAGCACTCACTGTCGTGGAGGAGGGCAGGTCTCACAACTGTTCTATAGAGCTTGCCTTTGAGCGTCCTGGAGCATCTACGGTCGCAGAGGATCCCTGTGGACTCCCTCCACTTGAGCCAGGCCGCGTTTATCCGTCCCCTGACCGCCTGGTCCACACTTCCTTCCTCGGATAGGTCACTTCCGAGGTAGCGGAATTCTTCCACCTTCTCGATCGTTTCCCCTTGGCAGTCTAGGATCGATCCAGCGCACTGCTCAGAGCTGATGAACTTCGTCTTCTTCACGTTCAGCCGTAGGCCGTTGTCTGCGAGGGCTCTCAGCCACAGCTGCACTTTCTCCTCCAGCTCCTCCTGGTTGTCGGCTACTAGGGCGATGTCGTCCGCGTAGAGGATCGTTCTGAGAGGGCCTTCCTCAAGGTGGTTCACTATAGAGTCAAGTGTCAGCAGGAAGAGGAACGGACTCAGAGCCGACCCTTGATGCACCCCCACTGTGATGTCCACCTTCCTTGTCACCCCGTGTGAGTTCGTATCGCCGCTTTCGAGCCTTCGTACATGTCCTTTATGACCGTGATCAGACGTTCCGGGACATCCCTCCCTCGAAAGGCATTCCAGCTTACGGCCCGAGCTAGCCTGTCGTAGGCCTTCTCCAGGTCCATGAATGCCAGGTAGCAGGGTTTTCGTTTTTCCCGATATTTCTCCATCACCTGACGAGCGATGAAGATGGCGTCTGTGGTGGACCTCTCAGGCATGAAGCCCCACTCCACCTGGGAGATGGGTACCATCTCCCTCAGCCTTGAGTCGACCAGTCGTTCGTAGATCTTCATCGTGTGTGAGATCAGCTTGATCCCTCGGTGGTTGGAGCATTCGGAAGCGTCTCCCTTCTGCTTGAAGATGGGGACTATGGTGCTGTTCCTCCAGTCATCCGGCATCTTACCTTCTTTCGTGATTCTGTTGAGGAACTGCGTCAGCCAGTTGATTCCGAGGTCCCCGAGCAGAAGCGACGGCATGTATAGTGGCCAATTTGATTGAATGCGTCGCTCGATCAACGTGGCCACAATACGTGGCGTCGCGTCGCTCGGCGTCGAAGTATAAACGGGCCCTTAAGCAGTTTCTTTGCGGGATACGCCGCACTTTGTACTTCTACGTCGCATTGTGGAAGCAGTTCGAGTATACATTAGCCCACAATAGTCAACCGATGGACAAGTTTTTTTGTTCTTTCTAAAGGAGAGGTGCGCTCGTAGCGCGGTCGGAGGATACATACTTGTGCTACTTTTGATGTTCGGAAATTAACCGATGGCAAGCAAAGAGCCAGAGATCTTGTCATCCACCCATGGATTTGACAGTTTTTGCTGCAAAAAACACACATTTTTAAGTTTCAAACTGGAACAGAATAAGGCCAGTTAGAGTCGAAATAAACAATACTGAACCCGGGGGCGTGTAGCGCAGTCGGAGGAGGCACCGACTGTCGCGTGCATCCGATACCACGTTCCTGGTTCGGATTGCCGTCCAGCCCAACCTAGCCTTCCATCCCTCCGAGGTTGATGAGTTGGTATCAGACTTGTCCGGTGAGAATCAAGCGCTGACTTGTTCATCGGCTGGCCACCGCAACTCATCGTATGGCTATCCTCCGCATTCACCTCGCCTCCAAGACATCCCGTAGAAGTAGAATGCGTGGCGCACCCCAAAAAGGATTAAGTCACGCCGTCCTTTGTCATTAATCCTTATCCTTCAAGAGAAGTTTGCTAGCTTCGCCGAGATATCAGATTTGTCGACCTGGTACAAGCCAATCTTTTGACCGGGATCCTATAAATCGCCTAGCTCCAATGACCGCCCTTAGAGGAAGTTTTTCTCCTTTCCCGTTATACTTTCCAGCGTCGTTTCCCCCCGTTTCTCAATGTCGTTTGGTGTGTAGTTTATCCCGAGGAGGCCAATAATCTCTGGAACGCGAAACTTTCGCATTTGAGTCCTTAGAGAGTCATTTCTCCGTGCGGATGTTGCCGATTAGAGACGACACACGTGCATTATCAGACGTACTACGCGCTTTTTTCTAGGAGGAGATTGCCCTCAACGGGAAAATTGGCCTTCTCTTTGTTGCCTGCTTCTCCCCAGGTTTGTTTCGGTCCTGCCATATCCTTGCCGACAAGGCATGTTTCTAGACTTCGTCACATGGGTAACGAAGAAGGGGAAGATGGCTCCTTTCAGTGTATACATAGTGCTTCACATAATAAGCAAATAAGTGAGTATGTTGCTCTGTCCGTGCGGTGGCGATGTCCGTTCCTCCACGTGGTGTCACTGGAAACTGCTCGTGTACGAGCTAAGGCCAATGTTATACTTCGGCGACGCGTCGGCCGACGTCGGCGACGCTGTGCTTTGCGGGCAGCTACGCACTGCGTGGCAGCCCGCCCAACACAGCGTCGCCGACGACGTCGCCGAGAGCTCCGCAGGGGGGTGTTATACTTCCGCCGCCGACGTCGGTGGCGACGTCGTCCGTGGGTCGGTCGCCGCGCTGTGCACGGCGACGGGCCGTCGCCGGCCTCATTCAAGGCTGGGAAAAAATGCGCTCAAAGGGAGTATTTTGTTTGTGGGTGGGTTCTTCGTTCCCGGCACTGTCAACATCCTCGGCGGACCTCGAATTACGAAATCGAAAGTGCAAAAACGCCCATCTTGCGGGCACAAATGGTGCCTTTTTTACCCTTCATGTCCATTTAAAGTTAGTCACATGAGGACTTCACAGAATTCTTGTGGTTTTTAATATGTAGCAGTTCTATTCCAACGAAAAATGTTTTCTTTAAGGCTTGCAGAAAAATATGTAAAAAGTTACTTTGGTGTGTTCTTTAACAAACAACGAAATTGAGGCAGATAACAGAGTTTCAACAGAAAAAAGGCATAAAAATATACGTATCTCTACCTGATAGACGGAAGTGAGTGTTTTTTTTTATACTGCCTAATTCTAATAATACTGGGTGTCTCAAGAAATGAATGCACTGTTAGAAAGGTGATAACTTTGGTCACAAAAAGGTACTGAAGAAGTTAAATGCTCATATAAAATCTTAAGCAAATAGGAATTTTTTGACGTATGAACGTATAGATTGCGCCATGCACACGTCTGTTTTTATCTGCTTTTTTTGATGTTTAGAACTTGACAACGACGTGAAAGACACGTAGCATGCGAGTTTAGTGATTACAGAATTTAAATGTGGGCAGCAGACCTATTTTCCGAAACGGGTTCTGGGGACTGATGAAGCAACATTAAAGCTGAATGGAGAGGTTAATCAGCATAACTGCAGCTACTGGGCGGCGGAAAAGGCTATTGGCCAATGGCGTATACCCCGCGGCACATCGCGGGCAGTGACTTCAGGGTATCGTGGGTCAGATAGCCTGCTATAGGCAAATTATAGCAGCTATGCCAGGGGGCGTAGCCCTGCTCATGGCGGCCAAATGATGACATTGAAAGCGCGCTCCGATGCTAAAAATGCGCTCCGATGCTCTCCTGTCAACGACGTCTCCGACGCTGCCACAGAATCTGTTGACGACGTCGACCACGCGTCTGTGGCGACGTCGGCGGCGTCTGTGGCGACGTCGGCTGCGTCTGTGGCGACGTCGGCGACGTCGCTGGTGACGTCAGCGTCGGCCGACATCGGTGACGGGCCGTCGCTGACGTGTCGCAGCGTCGGCGACGCGTCGCCGAAGTATAACGTAGGCCTAAGCTAATCACGGACATTCGAATGCAGGCAGGCCGGCCTACGAAGACCCATGTCACATCACATGGTGCATGACAGTTCAAGTTTCTCGAGATAGTGCTACGGCGTCCACGGGAGCCGACGCGCACTCGCAGAGCCCGGCGAGTGTGAGAAGTATGCGAGGGTCCCCGATGTAAGGGCGACATCGGGGGGCAACTGAGCTAGTCCGAAAGTCCCGCAACATAAGCAGGACCCGCGAGGCTACGCTGAATGTGGGTACGTTGACGGACCGCTCGTGCGAGTTGGTTGAAGCACTGGAGCGTAGAAGAGTTGATCTCTGTACAGTGCAGGAGACGAGGTGGTCCTGCCGCAAGTCAAGGGACATAGGACGTGGCTTCAAGGCCGTTCTATGTGGAAGTCCCAGGACCACCAGTGGAGTTGGAGTCATCGTCTCCGAACGATTTCGTGACTCGATTGTAAGCGTCGAGCGCTTTGACGATCGATTGATGAAGATCGTTGTCGCCGCGAAGGAGCGACTCTATCACTTCTTCTCTGCGTATGCTCCGCAGAGTGGCTGCTCCGATCTAGCCAAGGAAGAGTTTTGGAGCCTGCTTGATGAGAAGACAGCAGAGGTACCGCCGAAAAATGTCATTATAGTCGCTGGTTACCTTAATGGGCACGTAGGTGCTACGAAAGACGGATATAGCTGTCATGGTGGTTTCGGTACGGGTCTCGTAACCCCGATGGTGAGCGTATTCTTGAGTATGGAATCGCATAGCCTCACCATTGTGAACACCGTCTTCCGGAAACGCGAGTCTCACCTCATTTCATATTATAGTGGGAGCTCCAAGTCTCAGATAGACTTTGTGCTTGTGAAGGAACGTGACCGAAGTATTGTCACAGACGCGAAGGTCGTGCCGTATGAGACGGTCGCCCCACAGCATCGGCCGCTGATCTGCACTTTGAAGATCGCCCCTCCGAGGCTGAAGCAGGTCGAGCGATGCCGTGCTGCGAGAATCAAGTGGTGGCGAATGAAAGGAAAGGAGTGGTTTCTCGCGTACGGTTGCCGACAGTTACGACTATCGATGAAACTTGGAAGAGAGCAACCGACGCGATACGCCAAGCTGCAAGGTTGGAACTCGGCACTACGAAGCCTGGACGACGCAAAGTCGACAAGCAGGCATGGCTGTGGACAGACGATGTGAAAGCGAAGGTTCGAGAGAAGAAGTCGCTGTATTATGTGTTTCTCGGCGACAGAACAGCCGACAACTGGCAGGAGTATCAGAAGGCGAAGAACGCTGCAAAGAAAGCCGTGGCTGTTGCGAAGGCCACTCATTATGGTGATGTCTACCGAAAGCTCGAGTCGCGCGATGGTGAGCGGTATTTGTACCGACTTGCTAAGACCCGCCATCGCCAAACCGAGGACATTGAAAAGTTTGTTGGCATCAATGATGAGAGCGGCCATCTTCTGACTGACCGCAAAAAGGCGCTGAAGCGATGGCGTGATTACTTTGAGGAAATTTCCACTATGGAATTTCCTCACCCGGCCATCCCTTCTGTGGGTTCTGTTCACGGTCCCGTTCACAAGATCACCGTGGAGGAAACGGAAGCGGCTCTAAAGAAGATGAAGCCATGCAAGGCGACAGGGCCGGATGATCTGGCAGCCGATGTTTGGAAGTCGAAGCTCTGGTATCCTGCTGAGTGGTTGGCTGAGTTCTTCAACCAGGTAGTAAAGGAGAAGAAAGTACCGGAGTGTTGGCACAACAGTATGACGATTCCGATCTGGGAGAAGGAGGGCAGTCCTGCAGACTGCTCCAATTACCGTCCGATTCGCTTGCTTTCGCATAGCATGAAGATCTTCGAGCGAATCCTCGATAGAAGAATCCGTGAAATCGTCAAGCTCTCCGACAACCAGTGCGGCTTTGTGTCTGGTTGTGGGATCATTGATGCTATACACGCCGCCCGCCTCCTGGTGGAGAAGCATCGCGAGAGACAGAAGCCGGTGCATATCGCCTTTCTCGACTTGGAGAAGGCCTTCGACCGCGACCGCGTGAGCTTATATGGTACTCCTTGCGACAACACAACGTACCTGAGGAACTCGTAGAGTGGGTGCGGATGCTCTACCCTTGTCCAAAGAGTCGAGTTCAAGCTGCAGCCGGAATCTCGATGGAGTTCCCATCTCTGTTGGGGTGCACCAGGGTTCTGCGCTTTCTCCACTCCTCTTTGTTGTCGTCGTGGATGCCATCACACGAAATCTTCAGAAGCCCGTCCTATGGACGCTGCTTTATGCTGATGACGTGATGCTCGCTTGCGAAGATAAAGATGATCTCGAGCGGCAGGTGCAAGCCTGGTGCGACCGTCTGGAGAGGTTCGGACTCCAACTGAATGCCAAGAAGACCGAGTACCTAACGACTGACGTGTGCGAGTCCGGCTCCATTAAGATTGACGGCACTGAGCTTGCGCGCACTTCGGTGTTCAAATATCTGGGATCAGCAATAGCGTCTGACGGCAGTCTGATGGTTGAAGTGAACTCACGCGTGAGTGCAGCTTGGTCCAAGTGGCGCTCGTTGACTGGCATGCTCTACGTCAAGAAGATACCAGAGCACTTGAAGTCGAAGATGTACAGAGCCGTCGTGCAGCCGGTAGCGATGTACGGCGCTGAATGTTGGCCTGCGACTAAGGAAGTTGAAACGCGCCTCAGCGTCATGGAGACGAAGATGCTGCGCTGGACGGCTGGAGTCACCCGAACGGACCGCTTCCGAAGTGACGCTCTTCGGAGAAGTTCGGTGTCGCGTCGATAGCTGACAAGATGCGCGAAGCTCGCTCACGATGGTACGGCCACTTTCTTCGTGGGAATGAAGACAGCGTCCGCAAGATAGGCCTTGAGTTGGAAGTGTCAGGAAAGCGGCCTAGAGGACGCCCGAAGCAGCGTTGATCCGATACGTTACACACGGACATGAAAGTAACTGGCGTTTACCCTGTTCAAGCGCAGGATCAGGAAAGGTGGCGTCGTGACACCAGAAGAACGGACCCCGCGACGAAGCGGGACAAGCGCTGAAGAAGAAGAAGAAGAAGTTGCTCGTCCGTGCATCCGTACAAAGTTAATGACCACCTAAGGGTTTTTGAACAACTCGTCGAATTTTTCGACTTCTGTTTACCAAAGTTCTGGTGTGGAAGTAACGCCAATACAACCTGGAAGATCCAGCTGATTCCCTTCCCTTCCCTTCCCTCGCTATGCACCCTGCACGTGTTACCGGCAGCGTAGATATGTTCTCAAAATATGGTCAATAATGTTCGGATTTACATATCCCGACTCTTCCTGAGCGTAGGCGTCTTTGTCCTAGGTCTGACCTATGAATATTTATTGAAATGCAGTAGAATACGTATAATAGTGGCGTCAAGTTCCGCTTCTAAATTGGTGTTGCGCTCCACTGTGGGCATTTGGAAAGTGTAACCGGCCATACTGCTGGGCACACAATGACTAGCAAAAACGACACCGTAGAAGGACTAGTATGTTGGGTGTCTAGGACAGTTGCGGAAGTACTAGATAGGCAATTCCCAAATCATGTGAAGGGCTTTATTGGTGTGGATTCAAATAAGGATGAGATCTGAGCATCGCGGAGTGACGAGAATTCTCAGCCGACTCCAGATGAGCCCTTCCCAGCAGTGGGGCAGATTTAAAGGTCAACGATTTTAACGGAGTAATGAGAATTTTCCGTTAAAATCTGGCTTAACGCCTTAACTAAAGTTTTAACGCACTTTTCTTTGAGGGGGTTTGACCATACAAAGACTTGTGGGGGCCAGTTGATGAGCAAGTCAGCGCTTTATCCTTCCCAGACAAGTCTGGTACCAATTCACCGACCTCAATGGGACGGAAGGATTGGTTGGCCTGGGCGGGAAATCCGAACCAGGAAGCTGGTATAGGGTGTACGCAACAGCTGGCACCTCCTCCGACTGCGCTACTCGCGCCCAATTTATAATGACACAAGAGCTCCGACACGCCTAACGGCGTGTCTCGCACTTGCACGCTTCGCGCGACTTTGCAGCACCCTGACCTATGGAAAGTAGTTTTTGTAAAACTTAAAATTCGCTAGCATCTAGAGCCTGATGCGTGCTTTATCGGCATCAAGCCGTTCACCATTTCGGTACCTTCATCATAGACATTCTCTCCGGACCGTCCAGTAACGTCATTGGTTTGTGCTGCGCAGTACTTCTGTCCCTCAGGTTGCTCATCCACAACCGTTCTCATGCTCAACAGCTAGCGTTTCTAGATAGCGTTGACATGTCTTCCGAAGCCAGGTTCCTCCTCACTCGTTTCTTCTTGCTAGATCTAATTGCTGGTCTGCCTTTACTGGTCTTTCCTCCCCCTCTTTTTATTCCCCCACCTTTCTGGTGACAGCTCCTGGATTACTTCTTTGTTTCCACTACTGACCCCTACTGGTATCTTCTTGCTGGTTTCCACGTCCTGGCCCTTCCTCCAGGTTGTTCCTTTCCTTCCTGGTCACTCTTCTGGTCCACCCTAGAAGTCCCCTTTACCGCCCTTCTTCACCACCCCTTAGTGATCCTCCCATGTTCACGGCAGACGTCGGTGACACGTATTCAGAATTAGGACGCTTGTTGCGCGACGTAGGGGACCCGTCTTCCGATTTCCGAAGCTCAGAAGCGAGCGCAGTCGCTGCTGTGTCGAGCATGGAGAGGCTATGCTTTTGGCAGGTCCCTTGTTCTCCGAATGAATTCCCTTACGGCTCCCTTCTTGTTGGTTCTCCGTCCTGGTTACCGCTTCCAAGTCCCTTCCTCCAAGTAGATTCCTCCCCCCCCCCTCGAGATCCTCCTTACTACTCTAACTCAATTAATTAACCATACCCCGCTCACGACACGACAACGGTGAGCGAACGCCGATTACACAACATCGGTGTCACATCTTCTAAATCCGGCCTCTCTTACCTGGTAATGGATCCTCTTGCTGATCCCCTTTACTGATCCCCCCCCCCTGATTGGTAACTCCCTATTGGTCTCTCCTTAATGCCTAAACCCTTCTTAGTGCCACCTCTTGGCCTGCTTCTTTCCTCCCCCTATCGACCCCTCCCCATCCCGATGCCTCCCGACGACGATGTGACCTCTGCTTCCTTTCTTTTCGATCTTCTGGCTCCAGACGGTTGTGGTGCGACGAAGGGAACCCGCCTTCTGGATTCAGGGACTCAGAAACGCGCGCAGACGCCGTTTTGTCAAGCAGGAGGAGGCTGCGCTTCCTCTGCTGCAGCAGCACCTCATGCTCAATTCTGAATGCGATCCCTCATCGTAAGACGACTGTGTCTCCTCTTCTGTCTCCAGGCGTTGTTCTGCAACGAAAAGGACCTGTCTTCTTGATATAGGCGCTCAGAAACGCGCGCAGACGCCGTTTTGTCGAGCAGGAGGCTACGTGTCCTCTGCTGTAACAACATCCCATGTTGAGCGGCAGACGTTGCCCGCGCGAGGTACGCTGAGGCGTCGCAAGGGGTTCCATGAGATTGCGTGTGGTTTCGCGAGGCGTATCTCAGCCAGGTTTCCAACCTGAGTGAGATACGCCTCATCATCTACAGGGCAGGGAGCTAACTCAATTATATAGTGGTAGATAGATTATAGAAGAACATTATAGAAAGTAGCGAAATCAGAAAAAGATAAAACGCTGAAGGCAATGACTAGAGGCGGAGGGAAAAGTGGTTTTGTTTCCAGTTTTAAGATTATATAGAAAGTAGAGAATTTAGAGGAACATTTGGGAAAACGGATCTATCCTAGTCGGAAGGGGGCCAGTTTCGTATGTCGTTCTATGCCACCCAATCACATCCTCTGTATTTAAAGGAAAGTTTTCGCATCATGGAACAGCAGCTTAAGCTCTCGTAGAAACATAAGCAAAGGATTCAGGACGCAAACCACTACATGCCCCTTCGATTAGGAGAGATTCGAGAAAACATAGAGATATTAGAGAGATCAGGGTGAAGGAAATATCGGGAATTGGTTGTATTTTTGAGATATTAGAGAAGCTATGGAGATATTGCAGACATTAGGGGCATTAGATAAAATACAGATATGTTATAGAGGTGAAGAGAGGGTAAAAACCTGAATACATTGAGGATTGGAAGAGGTAACAGTGGCCCTTATTTTTTTATTATTTTTGGAAGAAAGTAAGAAGACAAAGCGATGAGAAACAGGGCGACCAAGAAATAAGAGGGAGGTGATGAAAGTGGCCCTTGTTAACCTTCTTTAGTTCGTAGCTTCCCTCTTTTCGTCACTATAGTGATATTCTCATACGAATGGCTTAGGTCCCTAAAAATACCTAAACTTCTATTCAAACAGCTTGAAGGCAAGGCGGCTGTCATCGGCCGTATTTGCTTAACCTTCGCTTAGCCCTTTCAACAGCTTCATCAGCTGAGCACCGTCAACCAAAGGTCTCCACAACCTCTACATGCTCTCGACCGGACCGATGCGCTTCGACAGGAACGTCGTCGACATGGTCGTGACATCGCTAAGCAGAGTGCGTCTGACATAGATGAGGGCGGAGGCCTGCATTTCTGCGATATGCAACTGGTTCTGCCGGCGCTGGGTGGCCTACCGTGCCGATATTACATCAACCTTAAACCGCTTTATTCAGCTCAGCGTTTTTCTGATCGGATTACGGTGATAGTCTATGAGATGGAGAAGACTTCTTTGTGAAGAACAACGTCCATGGCATCTGGTCTAGCGAGATGGCGGCGTTCACTTTGATCGAAGTTACATGAGAGAATGAGGTCATGAGGAACAAGTCGTAGTACTACAAATTCATCCAGCTTGGTCACACTAACCAGGGGATTAACAACACGCTTCGCAATCGCGGGTAGCGCAGTCGGAGAAGGCGCCGGCTGTCGCGTGCACCCGATACCAGGTTCCTGGTTCGGATTTCCCGCCCAGGCCAACCAAGCCCTCCATCCCTCCGGGGTCGGTGAATTGGTACCAGACTTGTCTGGGAAGGATAAAGCGCTGACTTGTTCATCGGCTGGCCACCGCAAGTTATTGTATGGCCGAATACGCAATTGCCACCACGACATCACGTAGAAGTAGAATGCGTGGCGCATCCCAGAAGCGATTGAGTAACGCCGTCCTTCATCCTTTATTCTTTATCCGACCGCATCGCGTCGTCAAAATATAGTCAAGGGCCTGCTCATAGAACAGAGGACATTTATTGAGCCAAAGGTGATATAAAATCATCTTTATTTTTAATGTTTTGCCAAAACCGATTTCTTCCATGAATTATGTAACGCGAAGTGTTTTTTTTTTTAAAGCGACTCAGCAGTTCACTCACTGAAAAGGTGCTCCACCAAAATATCATTTATTCCTTTTTTAAACTAACTTGTAGTTAATTTCTCAAACGTCCTTTCAATGTTTTTGACTTGTAGTTGAACGTCGAAATATGGCAAAAATCGGTATGTTTTCATCGCCCGGGCAAGCTCTTCAATTTTTAGCATCCTTCATTTTCTTTCAAATCGAATTTGTACGCACATCTGAACGTGGTAAAAAAACGTTCAAGATGGTTGTCCTTTTTTAAACTCTTGACCAAAGGTCTAATGGTAAGATTGTTCAAGAAGTCTGTAATATTAGGGGGGGGGGGGCAAAAGTAATGAGACAAAATGAAGAAAAATCTTTATCCCTTTATAACTCAATTACAACTCAACGATGCTGAGGAGTGTATTTGCCATTAAGGGCAGTGAGCTTGCTGCCATCGCTCAGCCAACTTCCTGATCCCATCCTTCCAGAACTGCTTGGGCCTGGTGTTGATCAACTGCTCGACATGGTTGTCAAGCACTGCTTGGGTTCTTGTGTCCCTCCAGACTAGGAAGTCCTGTAGGCTCAAGTAGTAGTGGTAGTCGCGTGGAGAGATGTCCGGCGAATACGGTGGGTGAGGCATGTGAACGTAGCCCAGCTGGGCAAGCTTATCCGTGGTTACTTGTTCCTGACGGGTGCGGCGTTGTCGAAGAGGAGAACCTTCTTGAAGCGCTGCGAATGAATAAGAGCGAGTCGCCGGCCCATTTCTTCTATTTCGTTCACCATGGCCTTGGAGTTTATCGTAGCGCTGTTGGGAAACAGCTTCCGGTAAACCGATCCATGGGCGCAGAACCAAAGCTCCAAAGATGCTTCTCGCCGTGAACATCTCGCCGAACGAAGGTCGGTAACAGGTCACCAGGCCTCACCCAGACTCGCTGCTTGGCAGGGTTAAGGAAGAAGACGTACTTCTCATCTTGCGTGAATATTGAGCACAGGCTGCTCGGGGTTGGGAATTCAGCGAGATTTGCGCGACACAAGTCGACTCGTCGGACTGGGGTTTCGGCATGAGACAGGCTGGGGTTTTGGCATGCTTCTGGAAAAGGCGGAAGTGGTAACTTCTCAGATGGGCTTCAGTAAGTAGCATACAAACATACAAATACGATAAGCACAAAACCAGACTGCAGCCACGAGGTATATGGACACGGCATGGGGTGTTTCATTACTTTTGCCCCCCCCCCCCCTAATATTAGGTTTTCCCATAAGTCGCCGCTGTTTTTGCAACGATTCAGTGTGGATTTCGCTGGCGGTCTCTTGCATAGCTCAATATAGCTATCGAAATAGAATGACGTGCTATATCAGAGTATTTATTGCGATTCTTTTTTCATTCTGAATTTTGTCAATTTTTAGGTCGTTAAAGTGAAAAGTGAAAAAGTGAAAAGTGGCCATCTGCGGCAGTTGCTTCTCTCAGCTTAGGTTTGGATTTTTTTGCGCAGTTTTTCATAGCGTTTGGAAGATAATGCTCTGTTCTACAATAATATCTGTTGGTCCTATTTTCTCACTTGCCCGTTACTGATTTTTAGGCCATCAAATTGGGAGGTCCGAAGGAGAAGATTTATTTTTACCGACAGCTCCTGCTCTGTGGTAGGACTTTTTTGCTCGGCGTTATATGTCGTTCGGAAGAGGATGTCTCGCTCTATAAGAAATTGTGTCGCGTTTTTTGGCTCCTGCTGATTTCTATTGAATATCAACAAAATTCCAAAAAGAGAAAAATCATCTTCACCAACAACTCCTTCTCCTTGTTCAGTTGTTCATATTCGATAGAAATTATCATGAGCCAATAAACGCGACACAAATTCTTACTGAGCAATTCATCCTCTTCCGAACGACATATAACACCAAGCAAAAAAGTCCAACCACAGGACCGAGCTGTCGGTAAAAATTCGGACGGAAAAGTCGGACGTCCCAATTTGATGGCCTAAAAATCAATAAAGGTCAAATGAGCAAATAGCATTAACACATATTCTTGTAGTACAGAACATTGTCTTTCAAATGCTATAAAAAGCTAGGCAAAAAATTCCAAACCTAAGCGGAGAGAAGCAACCGCGCAGGTGGCTACTTATTCACTTTTTCACTTTTCACTTCACCGACCTAAAAATTGAAAAAATTCGTGATGAAAAAGGAAATTCAATACAGGTTCTGATAGAGCAAATCATTTTCTTTCGAATGCTGTATAGCGCTATGCAAGAGACCGCCTGCGAAATCCGCAATGAATCGTTGAAGAAAAAACGGCGGGGACTTACTAACCTAATAAATAGTGGGAGAATTCGAGGCAGAATCCCAGCACGCCAGTTGCTCCCAACTGGAAGACTCTTGCAGTGCCGCAGCTTTCTGAAGCAGCCATTAATAATAGTAGTGGTAAATATTTCTTGGAGGGTGCGATAGCATAGTAGGTGAAGGCGCTGATGTCGCGTGCAGTCGATTCCAGGTTCTTGTCCCAGGCCAGCCAAGCATTGCTTCCGCCTGCGAAGTGTGAAACACTGACTTATCCATCAGTTGGCCTCCGCAAGTCAATGTATAGGCCAAAAGCGTATTCAAATCGCATCCATGATACCCCATAGAAGTAGAATGCATGACGTATACCGCAGGGAGGCAGACGCAAGCCTGCTTTATCCTTTTATTATTGTCTTTGACCCCGAATGAACAGTTATTTAAGATGCAAGCAGAGTTCACGGCAAATAAACAGCGTCGCGTCGATCAATATCGATATCGATTGGTGTTATCGATTTTTGTTCATATTTGATCTGCCACTAAGCCGATGTGTTTTAAACCTCTCAGATAACCTCTCCTAGCTCTGTTTTAGCGGTTTTCTTCATTGTTTGCGACAGGAAGGGTTCCCGTATAGTGCAGCCCAGAAGGATTTATAAACGGCATCCTTTATCCTTTATTTTTTTATTTTATTTACCGAAGCGAACTCTATACTAGGCAAATAGAAGGAAGGAAAAAGAAGAAGAATGGAAAGAAGAGAAGGAAATTAGAAAAAAATGGATGGAAGAAAATGAAGTTTAAAACTGGATATTTATTATCGAACAAATAGGAGCCACGGCGCACATTCCGGGCACGTTTGTGGGAACTTCGGAAAGTGCTTGCGCTTCTGCAATCGTACTATGTATCTGCAGAAGAGCTAGTTCATCAGTCTGCCTTCACATCCTTTAACCCATCCATTGGCGCCAAATTAGTGGCCAGTATTGAGGCTTCACAACAAGATCTGCAGCGAAGTATGTAGACGCCCAAAAGAAGAGGAAGAACAAGAACAAGCAGACCACGAATTGGAGCTGCTGACGACGAAGAACGAAGAAGAAGATTAACTTGGGTAAGGCCAATGTTTGTATAGACAGCCGTATCCAGCCAAGCATCTTACAGTTGAATGCCAACAGTTCTGAGCAACCTGTATAAGCTTGACTTCCCCCAACTTTCTGGGAAGGGGATGAAAGATAAAGGCCATCGCTAATCAGTCTGGGGTGCGCCACGCTTTTTACTTCAAAAGGTTATCGAGGAGGTCGATTGAAAGCGTATTTAACCCATATAATGGCTTATGGTGGCCAGTCGACAAATTACTTTTATTTATTTATTTATTTATTTATTTATTTATTTATTTATTTATTTATTTATTTATTTATTTACTCACACAGTCATTCAACACAACCAACTAAGAACGTAAAAGTTGATACCAAGATATCCAGCTTTGCGTCGAAAAGTAGAAACACAAGGGGGAATTAAATCTACTGCACTTTTCAAACAAAGGAATAAAGAGCCTGCTCTGCAAGCAAATGAGTTAGACCTCGGGCTCGTTTTTTGGAGTGTTGTAGGTGATTTTTACGGAGCTACCTCTAGTTTTTGAGAATGCAATTCGATAAAATTTTGAGTTCCCCGTTTTCAAACCCCATTCAGAACACAAAGACATCCTTGGCTTTTCGACGAGATTCCAGAGAATGCAATGCAAGGTCTTGGTTTCTGCTAGACGACTGAGGCAACCCCATGTAAGTGAGCCCATTCAGTCTCAAGTAAGGCTTCCTAGTGAAATTTCCTTGCAAAAGAAAATTAAGATCTATCCTAGTCCGGGGGCCACATAACTGAAGAGTATGTAAAATCGACTTGGGACTTACCGAGCGACTCCTACAGAGCACCATAGAACCTAAAACAAAGGAAAAAACGAACGGATAAATAAAAAGATAAAATCGCCGCAGTTTGACAACCGTATCGGCGGGCAAAGAGCGACACAATGGAGTCGTGCCGCGTGCTGACCACCGCTTGACATGTTAGAACCAGGATATAACATGGTGAGGAGGGCGTATAACGCCAGATAACGCCACCTAGCGCGTGCTGACGGCCGCCTGACATGTTATAACCAGGATCTAACATGGTGAGGAGGGCACATAATTTCACCCGCCTACAACCGCGGCGAAAACATTTATTTTTTTCGTTTTTTGTTTGCTCATGAGTTATTCTGGTTTACATTCTATCGTGCTCTGTAGGAGTCGCTCGGTAAGTCCCTAGTCGATTTTTATGTGACCCCCCCCCGGACTAGGATAGATCCGAAAATTATTTAGTATTTTATCCTTCCCAGATAAGTCTGGTACCAAATCAGCAACTCCGGGAGATGCGCCGAGAACCTTGATTTGGGGTCACACGACAGCCTACGCCTTCTCCGATTGCGCTACCTCGTGCCTGGCGGATGTTACATTACGACTTCCAGAAGAGAACTGGGAAAGCGATGGATGCAGGTTGAAGTTCCGCCTGAGATCCAGTTTTTCATCGCAGCTTGTCACGCTCTGTCTCATAGTTTGGCGTTTGAAAACCCCTGTTTTAGTAAGTTACCTCATACCTGTGTGTTGTTGGGTTCCCTTCTTTCCTACTGGTGAAGTTGGTTATTCGTCGCCTATGCAGCGTCGGCGCCCCGTTTTTTTCGAGAATTCAAAAAGTCCCTCAGCACGCTGTCTTCGCGATTTTTTCCGCCACTATTACTACGGTCACGGCCGGCGTAAAGAGGGGGGCGCCGTTCGGTTCGTTTTTTTCTGTTCGGCTGGCGCGCGCGCGAGCGGCTGTAATCGCATCCCGACCGTCACGATGAAATAGGTAAGAGACGACATACGCTTGCGCAAGCGTCAAAGTACAGAAATGCGTGCGTGGTATGCGCGCCGGTTTACGCACCGCCACCTCCTCCGCCCGTGTACACACACCGCGCGGCGACGCGTCTGCGTCTCCGACGCTCCGTGGCGTCGTCGTCGTCGTCCACGTCGTCGTCGGTTCACTATATACGAGGAGGTGAGGTCGACCTCGACGCGGCGGTTAAAGTGCTGATGCACTCGGAGCAGAGAACGTTTCGGCTGCTGATGCTGCTGCTGCTGAACGACCGCCGCCTAGCTGTCGGTGCCGGCCATCGGGATGCAACAGCCGGCGAGGAGTTCAAACGACGCATCATCGACCAGGAAGAGGTCATCGCAAGGTCGACAAGGAAGTACAGGCAGACAGAAGACTGTTCTGGGTACAGTATGCCATTTAATGCACACGGATTCTACCGTATACCACACTAGGGGTACTATAACGAAAACCTCTGCTCCTATAGTCCGACAAGAGCTTCCTAGCTGAAGTGCAAGGGGAGTTAAGTGTTTCTCTACGCTTTAACTTTATCGAGCTAACTTTATCGCAGGGCGCATGTAGCGCAGTCGGAGGAGGTGTCGGCTGTCGCATGCACTCAATACCAGGTTCTTGATCGGATTCCCCCCCCCCCCTCCACCCAACCAAGCCTTCCATCCCTCCGGGGTCGGTGAATTGGTACCACGCCTGTCCGTGAATGATAGAGCGCTGAGGTGTTCGTTCGTCGTCTGGCCACCTCAAGTCATTCTATGGGCAAATACACATTCAGAATCACCTCTACCACATCTCGTAGAGGTAGAATGCGTGGCGCATCCCGCAAGCCAGTAACATCGTTCCTTATCTTTTATCCTTATCCTAATGTTAAAGCGCGTGTAGCGCAGTCGAAGCAGCTGCCGGTTGTCGCGTCTAACACGAATCGACTTTTTTTGGTTTGGATCCCGCCCAGGCCAGCAGAGCATTTCCCTCCTGGGTAGTAAATTAGAAGTGGATGTTTCTGTGAAGTACAAAACACTGACTTGCCCATCGCCTGGCCATCGCAAGTCATTTTGGCACCACGACATGTTGTAGAAATATTTTTTTATTTGCACATAAATGCGCACACAATTCGACAATAAAGGAAGTCCATGGACATAACATGATTAGTAACGTAACATGGTAAAAAAAAACCAAGAAACGTCAACAAACCAAAGCTCGATAGCGTTAGATATTATTCGCAGGAAAGGGAAAAATGTCCTTTCCATAATGCGAAAGGCACAGATAGTCTGCCAATCAATTTCGATCAATATTGTTTAGTCGATCGATTTCGCCTACTTTTCTAGGAAGCCGGCTCAGCGGGTAGGATATTGACATGGTCCAATATACTGACGAATTCTATATCTAATTTTCGATAGGCACTCCGTTCCTACGCGATGAGACACCTTCGGCGGCCATTAAAATTACGCGGACGCACTGACGAATCAAAGACAATAAAAGCAGCTCCTTTATATGTTGTGGGAAATTGAAGTGGTCGTGCCAATTTTGAAGGCCTTGTTGAAGTGAGTTCATTCATATAACGGTCGTTAATTTTGCGCGGACTCAGAAACGGACGCCGCCAAGAGAGTTTCATACGTAGTTCTACAAACGCGAGATGTTGTTACCCATATTTAAATAATTAGTTTTAAATAGGCTGACAAGGTGTCAACTAAGCATTGTACTAGAACTACCTTCTAGAATAGTTGCAAAAAATACTGGCAAAATTCAAAAAAGTTTTCTGAACGAATTTCTAAAAATATTGATTATTCGATCGAAGTCGCCAGATTTTCAAGAATCCCGATTTGTAGCCACAATATTTATGTGGTCCTTATCTCAAGACGTGTTTACCATTGGATGATTAGGAGGTGCTTCTATCCGTCCGCTTCAGAATGCGCCATCAAAAAAAGAGAAGTGAAATATTTTAATACAAAGCAAAAAAATGAAGTAAGTACAGTGATAGTGAAGAAGTATAATAGAGTGCGTGGCGTATCCCAAAAGGAATCTGATTGATGCACTTCTTTATCCTTTATTCTTTAATATGTAGTGAAGATCAGGCTGCTTTCTGAATTCTATGAAAGTCGTTGCGTAGGCCATTTAAGCGAGCCTCCATGATCTCACGCTGGAACGGAATGCGTGACTCATTCTTTAGGGACCGTTCTGTGAGGAGCAACGATCCGCATTCTTTAATTTTTCAAATTTTATTAGTCCAAAATGGTCGTAACAGGACCTTTAGGTTTCTACACTTTTTTGAAGCAGCACAAGTGCTGCTGTAAGCTATAGTCTTGGCCGGCAGTACTAGAATGCGCCGTGCATCCTACACAAGGATTAATTAACGCCTCCTTCATCCTTTAGTTATTTAGTCCATGTTGGCACCTCCTGCTATTCCCATGCTGCGGAGAGTAGCGGCTCAAGTTTGGGTATGTGTGCCAATTAGAGCGATGTTCGTGCGCATGGCGCACTCTAAAGGAACATACCTAGTCGACTGACCTTCCATACACCTTCCATGCACCTTCCAGTCTCAGTTTAATGAAATAGTATACACATGAAGTAGGTGTAGATAAGGAGAAAAGGATAAATAATGGCGCTGATCAACCTTTACTAGTATGCGCCATACGTTCCACTTCTACGTGCTATTGTGGAAGACATTTGGGTACATGTCGCGCGGGTGAGCAGCATTGGTAGGTTGGAGCTCGCCAGCCAATGATAACCAAACAAAGCATAGGCCGAACACATGCCAGCCCATCAGGGTACCAACTGTACATGCTCTCTCTGAATGGCATACCGACTCAATGAGGTCTGATTGGTTTGCGCGTTCCCACCTACCAATGCTGCTCACCTACGCGACATATAGAGAAATTTGAACGCGCATTTGGCCTATCGGTGACCGGCTCATACAGAGGTCAATGGTTTATTCCTCTCGACAAGTGTGTTACCAATTTGTCGTCCAACTAGTGTTGGAAGACTTCATTGATCTGGGCGGGAGCTTGAATCGATCAGGGGAGATCAAGACGCTAAAACACTCCTTCTTGCTATTCTGTGATATGCAGTCGCGTGGTAAAACCGAAGGCTGCTATTAAAATCAGCAAAAGTGAGAGACTCGTAAGGGTGGCGATTGCTTTGCGCTTGGTCATCTTGATTTTTCCGTACCAAGATTTATGGCTCAGAGTGTAGACGACCGGGCCTTGTCCGACAACGCTAGCTACCATTCCCCTCCATCAAAGGATTCTTTAATCATCCAGCAAGACCACAACATTTACACTAAACTCCATGGTGGCGTGGTAGCGAGCCGGAGGAAGAGCAGGCTGTCGTGTGTACTCCAATTCGAACTTTTTGGTTCCGTTTCTGCCCAGGGCAACTGAGCTTTCCATCCCTCCAGAGTTGACGAATTGGTGAATGGGGCCGATAGTCGTCTGGAAACGATAAAACACTGACGTGCCCGGCTATTGTATAGGCGAAATGCATAAACAAACGCCTCCACGATATCCCATAGAAGTAAAATGTGTGGCGCATCCCAAAGGGATTCAATCATGTCATCCGTTTCCTTGTCCTTAATGGTACTTCTATATCTGCTGCAGCCTCAGGTGTTTAACAGCAGAAGGCTTAAGAAAAGCTCAAATACAGGATAAAGAATAAAGAACGGCGTTACTCAATCGCTTTTGGGATGCGCCACGCATTCTGCTTCTACGGGATATCGTGAAGGCAAACTGAATCCGTATTTGGCCATACAATGACCTGCGATGGCCAGCCGATGAACAGGTCAGCGCTTTATCCTTCCCAGACAAGTCTGGTACCAATTCACCGAGGGATGGAATGCTTGGTTGGCCTGGGCGGGAACTCCGAACCAGAGGCTGGCATCTGGTGCACACGACAGCTGGCATCTCTTCCGACTGCGCTACACGCGCCTCAAGCTCAAACAGCCAGCCGTCTTTCTTGTCCTATGTCTCTTACGAGATAAAAAATATTTGAAACCCGAAAGAAGCTACTGAAACATTTAAAAAGGTCTAGATAAAGAAGGGGTCTGCCCTTGAAATCTATATGTATACTAATTTTATAATAGAAATTCAACATCCAACCATTGCAATCCATCCACAGCCCTACTATACCTTATTTTGGACGAATTTCGATAGAGAAAGCTCTGTACCACATTAATATTAGGCTGTGCGGAAGGTTTTTAGACTGAAGGCATGGTGATATTCAGAACAACATATCATTGCCAGCTAAAGTGATGAGCGGACAGGACTTTAAGGATGTGTCTTTCATGTCCTATATTCAGGCCGTCTCAAAAAAATGTATACCGCCGCCAGTAAAGGCTTTGAAGAAGTTAATAGCTCGCCGGAAAATAAAAATTTTCTGACATATGACCGGAAGAGATTGCGCCAGGCACTTGCCTGATTTCTCGTTTTTTCCACTCGACAGAGGTTTAATTACCCAAGTTTGAGGCTCTGAAGAAGGCGATCCAGCCGAAACGTTAGCCGTCAATAAAGTCGTTTACCAACCTCGTGAAGAGCTCAGCAACTCTATAGACAGACTCGACAGATTGTATTTCGCTTGAACATTTGCCATAATTGCCGTTTTTTACACTCGACAGAGGTTTAATTACCCAAGTTTGAGGCTCTGAAGAAGACGATCCAGCCGAAACGTTAGCCGCCAATAAAGTCGTTTACCAACCTCGTGAAGAGCTCAGCAACTCTACAGACAGACTCGACAGATTGTATTTCGCTTGAATATTTGCCTTAGTTTCTCGACAAGATGGCCGTACCGAATGATTTGTGCTTGCTTTAATGTTTAAAACCCTGTACACATCTATGGAGCAGTTTTTTAAGCTTCGCGTCCTGTGCTATCGACTCTGCGACTCATCACCCCCCTAGTTATCCGTAATTTATGCGCTTCACAGCACCCCGTTCACTCTGGTCGTTCTTCTCACTACAGCTGTTCCTCTCTTACCCCCCCCCCGGCTGTCATCTGCAAAGAATCGCGAAATAAATTTCACGAGCACAAGGACGTTTCGGTCTGCGTATGCGTGTGTGTGGCGACGGAGTGCAGACGGACGGGCGGGTGTATGCGTCCCGTGTGTGTGTATGCAGCGGAAAAACTGCACTTTTGAGGGGCATAACCGTAATGTGAAGAGTGCTCGACGATGTTGCAGAATCCTGACCTCGATCGGTGTCCGCCGCGGCGGTGGCGAGTTAGAGCTGCGATTATAATGGCCCTGCACGTTTGGATCTTACTTTAAGGCGGCAAAAAATGTTCTTGTAGGCGTGGAACGCAAAGAAGATACAAGTCGCGAACACGCAGCGCTGGGATACGGGAAAGCGCCGCTATTCCGACTGTGATTGCGGCGGTCAATCATGTGTCCTGCCTGTGCGCCTGAGCCGGTACCTGATTGGCTGCCGCGGTTACGGTAGAGGCAACAGCTCGTTCCCGCAACTCCATGTAATGTCTTCCAATTAAGGGTATTTTTCGAAAGTTTTTTGGTCCCTTATTCAAGAAGTGTTAGGTCAAAACGGAATGAAGTAAGGAGGGACGAAATATACAATATTAGATTGTCCGGAAAGTTCTCAGCGTTTTGAGTGCTTTACTTTAAACTACAGGGTGCGGCAAAGTTACCCGCGCACCTAAACATTTTAAAATTTTTCGCTTTTTTTCCGATTTTTTCTGCTTTACTCGCCTGAGGTATGTTTACTAAACATTGTGGGATCAATACGTATTTGAGTACAAAAGGATTAGGCATCGGCGGATGAAGTAGAGTGGAATGGGAAGATGTAAAAGGTTGCTGCAAGGATTCACGGTGGCACGCGCTCGAGACATCATCTTTAGCGATGAAAAGATTCTCACGCTGAATCCAGTCTTCAACGTCCAAAAAGAGAGGATGGCTGGGGACTCGCTTGCTGATGCTGCCCCCAAAAGACGACTTCAGGAAAGTGCGAAACAGCCTCACTCCATTGTGGCTTGGGGAGGAGTCACATCTTCAGGAAAAACTCCAACAGTCTTCGTCGAAGCTGACGTGAAAATCAAAGCAGCGGTTATGAAGGATATCCTGGAAGAAGTTCTCAAGCCGTGGGCCGATTCCCACTTCGGAGAAGCCTACTGGCGCTCTCAACAAAGTTCTGCTCCAGCACACAAAGCGAAGGTGGTCCAGGACTGCTGTGCCGAGCAGCTGCCTGACACCATCAGATACGAAGAATGGCCCTCCAGTTCGCCGGACTTTAACCCAATGAATTATTCTGTAAAGGCCATCTTAGAGAAAAAAGCTTGCTCTACTGCTCTTTGGAATCTCCTAATGAAGCGCTTTCGAAATAAATGATAAAAGACGGCGTTACTCAATCTCTTCTGGAATGTGCCACGCATTCTACTTCTACGGGATGTCGTGGAGGCGATTTGAATGCGTATATGGCCATACAATGACTTGCGGTGGCCAGCCATGAACAAGTCAGCGCTTTATCCTTCCCAGACAAGTCTGGTACCAATTCACCGACCCCGGAGGGATGGAAGGCTTGGTTGGCCTGGGCTGGAAATCCGAACCAGGAACCTGGTATCGGGTGCAGGCGACAGCCGGCGCCTCCTCCGATTGCGCTTTCGAAATCCTGGGACGAAATTGATGACCTGCGTGCCACATTCGAAGCGTTTGTCGAAGGTCTGAAGGACTGTGTGGAGGCTGAAGGCGATCATTTCGAAAACTGTTAGCATGTTTTGAATTTTCATGATTGTAGTAGATAAATGCGGTAGTTAGAATTGATCTGCGAAGTTTGATTTCAAAATGCCATTGAATTTTCAGTGCACGGGTAATTTTTCCGCACCCTGTACAATAACTTAAACAACGCTGAGACATAAATTATTTATTCAGATAGAGTGAAAACTTCTGTACAGAAAATGGCATTCAGGCGCAATGCAAGTTCAATTTTTGAAAAATGAAATTTAAAACGAAAAATGAAAGTGAAAATAGTAACACAAAAAGCTGAGAACTTTCCGGACAACGAAACAGAAACGGAGCTTGTAGCAGGTTTTTTTGGCTTTCTTCTAACTGTAGAGTTCTTACGAAGTTAGAAAGATCAAATTTGCGCTAGATTTTTAAAATTATTCAAAAATAGATGTAGTAATATATGTGCGTGCAGCGAAAATTCCCAGAGGTCGACCTGGTTCGGCCACTCTTTTTCTCGAGGATTATTTCTCGCGTTCAGAGGCTTTAGAGTCGGCACATCATGACGTTTAGGGATTAAAAAGCGCTGATGGATCTATTCTAGTGACCTCTGTAATGAGGAAGGTTCCAGAAAAGGAGCATTGATTTCTTCTATCTGAAACGGAAGCGTAAGGCATGGCGCGGCCTCAGATTTTTCGCCTTCTGAACTGTCCTTGACTCCAAGATTTTAAGATTTCATTAAGATGGAAAATTATTTAAGTAATCTATTTTTAATCTGATAACATTAAGAATTAGAACATCTTTAGGGGGTGGAAAGGCAATTGCATATTCAATCCATTCTATTTTGTTTTTATAAATAAATAAAATTTATTTAAACCGTTGACTGGCAGCTATTATGAATAACCTATTTCTTCAAAATTTGTCAATTTTAATAGGTTTAGGCTGATATCGGGATGCTCAGCATCGCTTAAAACCCTTGAGCTAGGCGGGACTCGATGGGGCAAACATAACTCCAACGCCGCGCGAACTCCCCAGGATGTCGCGCACGGGGCGCGGCGAAATCGGACGAGTTGTCGCGGTCCATATGCTTCCGGCAGGGACGGCTAGTGACGTCATGAGCGCGTGGTAGCCGCGTCTTGCTGCTAGGCGCGTTAGAGCGCGAAAGTATGTTCCGGCGACGTTGACCGCGTAGAAGAAGGAAGGAGACATGAGATGAGGATGATGTCTCCTGGTAGAGAAATGGAAGCGGTTGTTAACAAAGTGCGAGTGGAAAGAATCAATCCGTTTGAAATGAGTGAAGGAAAACAGTCTAGGATTTGGTGAGGAAAATTAGAAACAAGAACTGAAATGGGATCACTAACTATAAGCTTCAAAAGTAAGTGTTTGTATGTTTTTATTGTGGGGGAGGGGATGTGTAAAAACTTGAATACTCCACTCACTCTAGATCTTTATCATTTATTATCTTTACAAGAAAAAACCACGGCCATATGTTAACCGTATGTTTCTAAATTGTATAAAACCCGAACTACAACATGAACTAAGAAAAATTCGGAAGAATCGGGGAAAAAGTGCGATTCAGATAAGACTTGGACTCAGTAGGTAGAGAATAATCCTAAAAAGGAGAAAATAGGATGAAATAGCGACCTAGAGAGCCTGTAATGTTTAAAGCGTCTTTTCCACGGGTTCTCTTTCGTGTCACATCCCCTCGGCGGCTCTTTCTAGTTGAGAAGCTTGAACACTGTCAACATTTCGTGCTCTGCGGCAAATCATGAGTCACCGAGCGCACGTCCGCGTTGCAGTGCCGCGACGTCGCGTGCGGCTAGCGCGCGGCGTCGCGTTGGTGTTACGTACTGGAGCCGGAACTCGAACCCGCTGCTGGTGTAATGGTGCTGGCATTTTGTCCAAATAGCAAGGGATGTGAGTTCGAGTTTCATCTGGTGCTCGAATTTTGATCGCTGGAAACAGGACATATATAGCTTCATAATCAATATCAACGTGCTCACATAATGTGCCATCATTCGATTCTATGCCTTAAATGGAGTTATAGCATATGGGGATGCATCATAGCGCAGTCGGAAAAGATACCAGTTCTCGCGTGCAGATCGAATTGCTTCCAGGCTCGGTTCCGCCCTGGCCAACCAATTCCTTAACCCCTACGCGGTTGGTGAATTGCTAACAGACTAGTCTGATGGGGATAGAGCGCTGATTTGTCCATCGACTATTCGCTCTGTCTGTTCCTTATATTCAAAACTCACTCTATATGAGGACATGTTTCTTAAGGCCGCCACAGACTTCTGCGGCGCCTCGGCGGCGCCGCTGCCCTATGCTTAACCATAGGGCAGAGACGCAGAGCTCGCCTCCAGCGGCGCCGCCAGCGGCACCGGCGGCACCGGCGGCGTCGCTGGCGGAAATGACTTGAATCATTCCACCCGGCAGCGCCGCTCCAGCGTCTGTCTGTCTGCGCTCTGCGCTCTGCCCTTTCGCGGCGGGATCCAGAGCGGAGACGGTCGATGCGGGCGCGCGATCGTCATCGGGGCGCGTTATTGTTAAGCACCAGTCGGTCCCCACTAGAAACAGTACAGTACCTCGACGTCACCGTTCCCACTGATGATGAGTCAAGGAAGTTAGAAATTCTAGAAAGAGGAGAAATGGAATAATATTTTGGTTATAAATAGCAGGGGAAATAAAAATTTAAAAAAAGAAAAAACTATATGCTCCTTATAAATAGCAGGAGAGTTGTATATTTAAAAAAAGGAGAAACTAAATTCTGGTCAGAAACAGTAGGGGAGTTAGACATGTAGAATTCCGAGAATTGTGGATTTCAGGTTATAAATAGCAGAGGAGTAGAAAATTTAAAATAGGGTAGTCAAATACAGATTATGAATAGCAGAGTGGTTAACCATTCAGAGAGGAAGTTAAAAATTTAAAGAAGAATAATTGGATTCAGGTTATAAATAATAGCAAGGGAGTTATAATAAAATTTCAAAAAAAGAAAACGAAATTCAGATTTCGTACATCAGAGGGGTTAAACATTTAGAAAACAAAATTTAGGTTTTTGTTGTAAATCAGGAGAGTTGAAAATTCATTTAATTATAGAGTTTATTAAATTAGTTAATTAAGTTTTCGCAGAATCCTCTAAAAACTAAAGCAGTACCAAAATGACTTTAAAGCCCCTTCTAAGCAGTAAATCTGACTGAATCTTCTGGGGAGGTTGGGAAGATCCTTTGCTGCAGTTTTCCCTGCGCTTCAGCTTCTACTGAACAGTATCTGAGCTATTCAGACTATGGTAGAATCTACAGGAAGATCTCCCAAGGAATGGGAAGGCTCTTCAAATTGCCTAATTTGGCGGCTTCCGTCTACCTCTTTCTAGTTGCTCCTTCTTCAGAAGTATATGCTTCCAGGTATCTTACTGAAGCGTTCAGGTAGACTCTGCCGTCCCGAAGAATCCCCAGATGCCCTTCAAATCCAAGGAACCCGTGATACCTCCACACGGGAATCTGTCAAATCGCCTCCTCACCCTCCTCCTCCTCCTCCTCCTCCTCGACGGAAGCCGCGTTTTTTGATGCAGTCGCTAGCGGCGCCGAGTTGGTAATATCATCATATTTAATCGAATCTGTGAGTCTGTCCGTATGTCCGACCGCTGTCGCAAAATTACTTGTGACTGGAGTTTTCACAGCTAGTCCATCGGTAGTATCTACGCATGCTAGGAATGGTCATTTGAAGTCAGAGTACGAGTGCAGATGGACATATTTCACATCGACTAAACAGTATCGATTAATTATCGATCGATACTGTTGGAACCGGAATCTATTTTAGCGAAACACAAGTATTCTAGTGTTATTATCCCCCCCCCCAAGCAACGAGCAGCTGGCATAGGAACAGTTCTGACCACTAGCAGGGAGCTCGCCCCGGACGTCGATGATATCGATCGATATCTAGTGACCAATCGATACTGTTTAGTCGATGTGAATCATGTCTTCCGGCCTATATTCTGACTTCAAGTGAGCATCCCTAGCATTGGGATGATACTACTGACGGACGAGCTGTGACAAATCTCCAGCCGCAATTAATTTTGTGAGAGCGGACGGACATACGGACAGACTCACGGACTCTGAGAATACCATCATATTTAATAGAGGAGACATTTTACATACATACAAGTACATATTTCTGCAGTGTAGACCACGTAGACAGGCTGATGGATTCTATCACGTTTAGCACTATAAGAAAAGCTGATTTATATTTGTAAAACAACAATATACACAGTTAGTTTTGTAAATTTTCAAGGGCTTCCTCGTTTTTTCCTGCATACCAAAAAATGGAGCAATTATTAAAAATGCAAAAAATGAGAAAATAAAAAATGTAAAATGTAAATGTAAAATGTAAAAAAAATGTAAAAAATGTAATGTGCCCATATAAAATTTGTTCGTATCAACTAAATAGTCTTTGTTGTGTGTTTGTAATGAGTGTGTAGCGCAGTGGGAGAAAAAGCCAGCTCACCGAATTGATTCGTGGTTCGAATCCTGTCTACGACAACCATGCTTTCTGTTTCTTTGAGTTTGATGGAGGATACCTATTGATATTGATTATTTATTGATTGGCTACCGCCGTTCGATTCTATAGGAGAAATACGCTATCAAATTGTCCCCACGATGTTCAGTAGAGGTAGGATGCATGGCGCATACCGTCAACCTTTATAATCGATTTTATGCTTAGCTAACAAAATCAGATAGATGCCTAATAAAATAAGGGTATATAATTAATAGAATATTTAAAAATCGATATAGTACCATAAAGAATAATGTATTATAATATATAAAAGCAACGATGTATTTTTTCACAAAAATTAACATTTGAAATGCATTTCAATGCCAGGAAGCAATGTCGTGAGCGAAGTAGGCTTACTGGAAATTATTGACTCAAAGTACGTAAAAAAGGATTCTCTATATTCATACTTGTATCCCTTCGAGAATGTCACAGCCCTAGTTCAGGCAGGTCACAATACTCGTTCCCTCAAACGTTCCCGAAGCTACAGTATTCCTAGGCGTCACGTAAGGAGCATGTGTGCAACTGCAGACACTCCTCTTACCCGACGCCACAGCAAGCAATAGACCTTTTTAGAGAGTTATTCCAATGTGAGAGCACGTTTGTTGTTAAGGGAATATGTGAAATAGAGCAGGTCCGTGGTACTGTGAGCACAATTTAAGGGAAACAGCTTATAATTTCCGGAGATTGCCTATATATTTTCTATAATTGCCCAAATTGCCCATATATTTTGCATGATTTTATATATTTCTTGCCTTCCCTCAGCAGCATGCGTGTTCTTAGATTCGAATAACTCTCCAAACAGCCCTATTTTGTACTGTGGCGCCGGATAATGCGCGTGTCTGCAATTGCACACATGCTATTTATCTGACGCCTACGGGTTCTGTATGTATCGGGAACGTTCGATGGAAGGAGAATTGTGGTGTGATTTGCTTCCTACTTCCCCTTCATCACGTACTAAACGTTGACATTATGCTTAACGAGCTCAGTGACAGGGAAGAACAACGCACCATAGGCTACTCGGAAAAGGGGTCTATGACGATAATTGATTCATTTCCCTAATTGACATAATTTACTGGGTGAAAAGGAGAGAATGACTGCTAATTAGATGGTAAAGTCAGAGACAAAGGGCGAGAGCTTTGGGTACAGTACTTAATCACACCAACAGCGCTGATTGATAGAATGCAACGTAATGATCTCCTCGACCTATCAGCACTGATGCATGATCTCCATCGTCGAGGTGGGCTAGCATCCTGCCCGGAAAGTATAGGACGCGGAGTCGAGTATAGCCTCCCTTGAACAGCATAGTTATCGTTATTAGGCACTGGTTATTAGGTTATTAGGTATAAAGGATAAAAGGATAAAGGACGGCGTTATTCAATCCCTTCTGGGATGCGCCAGCGCATTCTACTTCTACGGGATGTCGTGGAGGCGACATGAATGCGTATTTGGCCATACAATGACTTGCGGTGGCCAGCCGATGAACAAGTCAGCGCTTTATCCTTCCCAGACAAGTCTGGTACCAATTCACCGACCCCGGAGGGATGGAAGGCTTGGTTGGCCTGGGCGGGAGATCCGAACCAGGAACCTGGTATCGGGTGCACGCGACAGTCGCACCTCCTCCAACTGCGCTACACGCGCCCAGGTTATTAGGTATTAGGTACAAATGAGCTCGTTAAGATGATAAGCATCATGTCAATGACGACAATACTACTTACTCCGAACGTTTCCGACGCATACAGTATTCATAGCCGTCGGATAAAAGACAAGGCGTTCAATCGCAGACGTGTGGCCTATCCGACGCCACTGCACAAGTAGTACTGTGCTTGAACCGCTAGATAACAGCCGCTCTAGTTTTAAGCAGAAGCTCTAGGGTTGTTTTATATAAAAATATAGAAGAACAGCAGTTAGCTGCCAAATTGGATCTGGTTATAAACAGTAGGGGAGTTTGAAATTTAAAAAATTCAGCTTGTTGGATTTACATTAAAGGGAAGTAATTAAACTCTCGTTATAAATAGCAGGGGAGTTGAAAATTTGAAAAAAGAAATTAAATTGCAACTCCAACCAGTAGAAAGGTTCAACGTTCAGAAAGAAAAATTCTGGTTGTAAATATAATAGAAGGAAAGTTAAAAATTTAAGAAAGGAATAATTAAATTCTGATTATAAATATGAAGGAAGTTTTAAAAAAATTTAAAAAAGAATGATTAAATTGTGATTATAAATAGCGGGAAAACTAAACATTTAAAAAGGAAAAGAAAATTTTGGTTGTAAAGAGCAGAAAATTAGAAATTCTAAAAAAAGGAAAAATGGAATTATATTTTGGTTATAAATAGCAGAGGAGATGAAAATTTAAATGAAAGAAAATCTATATCCTTGTTATAAATAGCAGGAGAGTAGTATATTCAAAAAAGAGAGAAACTAAATTCTGGTTATAAGTAGTGGGGAAGTTGAAAATTTGAAAAGAAGAAATTAAATTGCAACTCCAAATAGTAGAAAAGGATCCAAGTTGGATCTATCCTAGTCCGGGGGAGGCCACATACTAAAGAGTATGCAAAAAATCGACTTATAACTTACCGAGCGACTCGACAGAGCACGACAGAACTTAAACCAGAAAAATTCACGAGCAGAAAAAAACGAAAAAAATGTTTTCGCCGCGGTTGTAAGTGGGTGAAGTTATGTGCCTTCCTCACCATGTTAGACCATGGTTATAACATGTCAGGCGGTGGTCAGCACGCGCGCTAGGTGGCTTTATGCGCCCTCCTCACCATGTTATATCCTGGTTCTAACATGTCAAGCGGTGCTCAGCGCGCGGCACGACTCCATTGCGTCGCCCTTTGCCCGCCGATACTGTTGTCAAACCGCGGCCATTTTTAATTTATTTATGCGTTCGTTTTTTTTTCTTTGTTTTAGGTTCTATCGTGCTCTGTAGGAGTCGCTCGGTAAGTCCCAAGTCGATTTTTTACATACTTTTCAGTTATGTGCCCCCCCCCCCCGACTAGGATAGATCCGAAAAGCTCAACGTACAGGAAGAAAAATTCTGGTCGTAAATAGAAGGAAGGTTAAAAATTTAAGAAAGGAATAATTAAATTCTGGTTATAAATAAGAAGGAAGTGGAAGAAAATATTAATTAAATGGTGTTTATAAATAGAAGGAAACCAAACATTTAAAAAGCAAGAGGAAATTCAGGTTATAAAGAGCACGAAGTTAGAAATTCTAGAAAGAGGAGAAATGGAATAATATTTTGGTTATAAATAGCAGGGGAAATAAAAATTTAAAAAAAGAAAAAACTATATGCTCCTTATAAATAGCAGGAGAGTTGTATATTTAAAAAAAGGAGAAACTAAATTCTGGTCAGAAACAGTAGGGGAGTTAGACATGTAGAAAGAAACAATTTCAGGTTATAAATAGTAGAGGAGTAGAAAATTTAAAATAGGGTAGTCAAATACAGATTATGAATAGCAGAGTGGTTAACCATTCAGAGAGGAAGTTAAAAATTTAAAGAAGAATAATTGGATTCAGGTTATAAATAATAGCAAGGGAGTTATAATAAAATTTCAAAAAAAGAAAACGAAATTCAGATTTCGTACATCAGAGGGGTTAAACATTTAGAAAACAAAATTTAGGTTTTTGTTGTAAATCAGGAGAGTTGAAAATTCATTTAATTATAGAGTTTATTAAATTAGTTAATTAAGTTTTCGCAGAATCCTCTAAAAACTAAAGCAGTACCAAAATGACTTTAAAGCCCCTTCTAAGCAGTAAATCTGACTGAATCTTCTGGGGAGGTTGGGAAGATCCTTTGCTGCAGTTTTCCCTGCGCTTCAGCTTCTACTGAACAGTATCTGAGCTATTCAGACTATGGTAGAATCTACAGGAAGATCTCCCAAGGAATGGGAAGGCTCTTCAAATTGCCTAATTTGGCGGCTTCCGTCTACCTCTTTCTAGTTGCTCCTTCTTCAGAAGTATATGCTTCCAGGTATCTTACTGAAGCGTTCAGGTAGACTCTGCCGTCCCGAAGAATCCCCAGATGCCCTTCAAATCCAAGGAACCCGTGATACCTCCACACGGGAATCTGTCAAATCGCCTCCTCACCCTCCTCCTCCTCCTCCTCCTCCTTGACGGAAGCCGCGTTTTTTGATGCAGTCGCTAGCGGCGCCGAGTATCAGCGGGGCACGAATCCCCCGGGAAGCCACCCCGACCCGTGCCTCGTCGTCGTGGTGTCTCGATGCTAAGGAATATTATCGAACAACGGATTCGCACTGCGAAACAATGAGCCCGGCCATTTTTCAGCCGAGATGGACGTTTCTTCAGAGCTTCAGAAGGCCTTGGAGAGCGAAACGAACTCATTTCTAGGAATGATTGCTCATTCGCACCCTGTCAGGGCGAAAGTCTGGGCCACGCCATGAAGAAGGAATTGGCCTCCCGATCAGTCTCCTTCACTGAGTGCGAAGTAGGCACGAAATCTGCGGAAGAAGGACTGCATCTACACGCGATGGACTCGAAAGAAACTTAGCCGTACTTCTAATGAACGGGAACAAAGGGGCCATGGGAAAGAATTGTGATGATGGACTAAAAGCTAGCTAATGCTGTGCGGATTACAGTCCGACGTTTAGTGCAGTCGAAAGAGGCGCCGATTCTCGTGCGCACCGTGAATTGATTTATGGTTCGGGTCCCGCACAGACTTACCAAAGCTTTGCAACCCTCTATGTCTATATGGTATGGAAGACGATGTCTAACCAAGTCCAATTTATTTTTTAATGAATAATTTGAAGAATTTTTGCATTGTCGAGCAAGTTTCCGGATCTGTTAAACGTCGTATGGCTAAAAGCAGTTGCTTCTCTTTCAAAATTTTTATAATTATGTTGCCGTTCTTGTTTAGTGCCGTGGTGTTTCTAGCGTATGTTTTATACCAAGTGATGTCGCTATTATTAGGTTGTCGCAAAAATAATCGCCGAAACGGACCGCTTATTTCAAACTGCTCTGAATCAGCTTATAGACAACTTTACTAATCGAAGTAAATGCCACCAGATTCTCTTCTATTTTATATACAAAATGACCGGTAAGTATTGTCGTCGCGAAAAGCGCCATACTTTCAACAATACGCGAGATTTTTCAAAAATTGTTTTTAGGGTAAAGGTCGGGTTTAGGAAGCATGTTGGAGGAACGTCGTTATCTACCCAGACAAATCCCCTCTCCCTGTTATTGTGAAGGACCCGTTTCTCATCTACAGTTATTAAACGGCTTACAAAAGGCCCATTTTTAAAGCGAACTAGCAGGTTGGAGCAGGTGTCGAAACGTTCCGGACGCTGCTCATCGGTCAGTTCGTGAGGCACCCACTTTGACGTCTTCTTCACCCTGCCGGTCCTCGCCGTTTGTCCTGCTACCGTACTATGATATGCGCCAATGTCCTCTGCTAATGCACGTGTATTCGTCTCCGGATTTGCTACGACGGCTCTCCCCAAAACTTCATCGTCAAGCGACGGCCTGCGCCCGCTTCGAGATCAAAATCACCAGAAGCGAATTCTTCGAAGCCGAGCCTCACCGTTTGTTCACAAGGACATTCCGTCCCGTATTGTCGCACTGCTAAGGTTACGGGATGCCTCTGCCGCAGAATGCCCCAATTTGAATTCATAAAGCATGATGGGGTGCGTGTGGCGCAGACGGAGGAGGCGCCGGCTGTTGCCTGCACCCGATACTAGGTTCCTGGTTCGGATTTCCCGTCCAGGCCATCCATCCCTCCGGGGTTCGTGGATTGGTATCAGACTAGTCTGGGGAGGATAAAGCACTGACTTGTCCATCGGCTGGCCACCGCAAGCCACCGTATGGCCAAATTCACATTCAAATCGCCTCCACGACATCCCGTAGAAGCAGAATGCGTGGCGCATCCCAAAAGGGATTGAGTAACGCCGTCCTTTATCCTTTATCCTTTAAAGCATGATGTCTCGATAGTCGCGTAGGTTCATGATTTCACGGGAAAAGATCGTCTAGAAAAACTAGGGCGACATCCACATTTTTCTGTTGAGAGTGCGGGAAAAAACCTACCGAGCGCTATGCGTGGCTTTCCCGCAAAATGTTTGAGGGTAGAAAACATTTATTTATACATACACGTCTCGAAACGGAAACTAAATTTGCGACAGCCTAATACTCCCAGTTTAAACGCTACACTTTTCAAATAAATTGAGCAAATTAGAATGCTAGAGTGTCGGTGGTTCAGAATATGCCCTTTTGTACACACATACACCAGTTGTTCGACACCGTTTACCTCAAACTTGGGTAATTAAACCAAAACTTAAATATAGAAGTACAGTACATATTAGAGCGTCCTAAAAACATCTTACAAAAGAATGAGGAATAGAAAAATGAAACATGATAAGAGCGCCATGTGAGTTTTCCCATATGACTCTTTTATAGGGAGTTTTTTGTTTGCATAGCTGCACAATCTGATAAAGCTCTAAGCTAAATTCCTCACAGTATTCCACGAAATCGTCCTATGATCGCGAGAAAGTCGCGATATGGAGAAGCGGTTTTCAAATCAAAGCAGACTTTTAAATTGAACACGTTGATACTTCGCTTTAAAAAACGTGCTTGAAAATTCCGTATACGGTTGTTCAGAATAGCCGTTCAACCGCTGAGGTGTTAAATTTTCTTTTCAGACTTTTCTAAGGAATGTGTTTGGGCTTGGTAGCGCAGTCGGGAGAGGTGCCACCTGCCCGGGCACTCCACGAATTCAGGCTGTTGGCTCGGATCCCGCCTGAAACATGTCAAGAGGATCCAAACAAAAGTGTCGGACTTGCTTAGAAAGGAAAAACGTGGTCTATCTGTTGGCTCCCTCTAGCCGTTATGTAGGCCAAAAAGCAATCAAACGGCTTCCAGAATAAACAGTAGAAGTAGAATGCGTGGCGCGTTGGAGACACTGACTAGCACCGATCTTTATCATTTATCATTTATGCATAAAAAATGCTGACAATTTTTATCGGGGATTGCACGATCTTCTCAAAGATCTAGTCTCACCAATTACAGTTGTTTTCCTAAGAATTTTAGAGGAAACCTAAGTAAATAACTGATCCAGTAAAGAACTGCACAGATCATAGATGATAGAGTTTATACTTCTAGCAGCCCAGAGATCCATTAGGTAAGGTTCTTCAGACAACTGCAAATCCCTCGAAAACCACCGCGGGAGGCCGGCGGTGGTGGCTGTTGCGCGCGCGATTTTTTCCGCCGAGTCGACCGCGCCTCGCCGTGATTTTCACCGGTTTCGCGTTGCGATTTTGCACTTTTTCAGCGATTTTCGATGCACTTAAGTCGCGATCGATTAGCCCCGACGACATATGGTTCAGCGTAAAAAACGAGCAGTACGCCGTCGACGGGGCGAGAACCCGTTCGGTCGATCGAAACGACGAGAAAAAAATGCTCCGAAGGGCGACGAAGAAATCGGGGCGAAGACGACGTACCTGTATGAGCAGCGGCCAGAGGAAGCAGGGTCGTGGTCGGGAGACGAAGGCGAACGGCAGCGAGACGGCCAGCGAGATGATGTGCGACACGCACCACGCCAGTCTTCCGAAGCCGCCGTCCAGATACTCGGCCACGCAGCCGCGGATGCCCCACAGCGAGTGGAAGAGGCCGATGTCGAAGATCACCGCGTCGGCCGCCTCCAGTGGCAGCGAGCCCTCAAGGAAGTCGCAGTGCAGGATCTGGAGAAGAACACCGTTACTCCAGCTCGGCCGCAGGAAGGGGACCTAGCCCTAGCGCCATGTGGGCGTTGATTAGATAGCTATCGATCGGCTTCAAAAGGCTTTTTCGGATGGGACGAGGACAAAGGACAAACAAAGGACAAAGGACGGCGTTATTCAATCCCTTTTGGGACGCGCCACGCGTTCCACTTCTACGGGATATCGTGGAGGCGAGTTGAATGTGTATTTGGCCATACAATGACTTGCGGTGGCTAGCCGATGAACAAGTCAGCGGTCTTTCCTTCCCAGACAAGTCTGGTACCAATTCACCTAAACCGGATGGATGGAAAGCTTTGTTGCCCTGAGTAGGAAATCCGAACCAGGAGGCTGTTGTCTGGTGCACGTAACAGTGGGCGTCTCCCCCGACTGCGCTACACGCGCCCAGGGACGAGGCCTGGACACAATTAACTAAATGTTTCGAGCTTTTGATGGCCTGAAAAGCGCTTCGAAAAAATGCTCGTCGTCGATTTTTTTACGAAGGCAGATGCTCGACAGGCCTAAGTGAAAGGCCTAAGTCCTTGGAAATTCTACGGAACCCCTCCAACAGAGGCCACCAAGACGTGCCAGCAAGTTTGCCATAAAACACGGCCGGAGCAGCACAGTGCGCTGCTCCTCGAAGCGTCATGACAAATGGTCCCCATAGAGCACCGAAGGATTACCTCTAGAGGGAAAAAGCAGTGGAAAAGAAGGAAATTGATTGCGTCCGAACGAAACGTTAGACCCGTTCTTGCCTTTTCTGGGAATTGCAACGCGGGCTGAAGACATTGTGCGGATCTATCCTAGTCGGAGGGGGCACACGGTGTTTTTACTCAGAATTCCTCTCCTAGAAGTTGTACAAGAGCTTCACCTGCTGCCCCATTGCATTGACGGCTATTGGCCAAATTTAGGTGAGGTGGCGGTGCGGCATGATGGTGCAAACCCAACTGTCACTCTAGGTTGCCCCCTCCCGACTAGGATAGATCCGATTGTACTACTCGGTATACGCCATGCATTCCATATTCTCTCACAGTTTTCACACAGGGAAGCCGATTAGGTTCCTAGCAATGGTTTCAGAAACGATTTTCTGAGGCTATTAGCTGGTCTTTTCCTGGACCTGCTGGAGATTGGCTCAACGATTCGGGAAGGACACGATGCTTCCAAACCTTATTCTTTTTGGAAATTATTTGCTCTCTTCTAAAAAAACAGCTCATACAGCTCTGGACCTAAAGATTCTATTAGCTGTTGGTCTCATAGTTAAGACATAAACCTGGAGGTGGAGGTCTTGCCTTAATTCACACTGGGATGAGACGCGCATTTTACTTTACTTAGAGGAATTTTGAACAGACTAAGCCATGACTTGCTTAAAAATTCCATAAGCTTGATGAATGGTTTTGCTAAGGCGACCAAACCGGCTACACAGTTAAAATATGAAGAATAACTAAATAGCCAGCTATTTTTCGTCTAAAGGAACTCAATCTTCGATAGACCTCCGCGAGAATCGATCCCAAAATCGACAATTTAGGTGAGTTGAAAAACAGCGCCTCCCCTTTCTGAGCCAACTGCACCTATCTCTTTCTCCTACTAGTACCTGGCAAATACATTCTGAAGTGGAAAAGATACTCCCAATTTCAATACATGTAGCGAATTTGAGCATCGTGGGGTGATGGGAGCGCGCCAGCCACGCATGGCCAATGAGAGCATCGACCGAACATACGCCAGCCAATCAGTCTACCGTCTTTGAATTGAATTTATGTAGTTTTCATCTTAAACTGGAACTAAAACTAAAGTGGACACTTTTTAAACAAAATTAGACATAAGATGTCGAAAGTTCAAATAGTTTCGGTCGAAAGAGATTGAAATCATTTTTAATGGAAATCTGGTCTGAGTCACGAATGTGGGCAGCATTGGGGGGTGGGAATGCGCCGGCGAATCATAACCTATCAGAGCGCCGATCGAAGGCGAATCTACCTACCTACCAGGCTGCAGTACACGCCTTCTCGGACTGCCGTGTCCTCTTGGTGCGGTCTGAGTGACTGGAGAGTTCCCAATTTTTACTGCTGCCCACATTCACGACCAGGTCCCCAATTTTCTATTAATGGCATAAAATATATTATATTACATTTACATTATATATTTTATGATGGCATACTGATACAGATGCCGGAGACTCATCTCCATCAGGAATCGATTTCAAGTTCTACTTTCGCACCCGACGAGCAACCTGCTTTCCCCTTAGTGTGCATAGTTTAGCGACAAAATGGCCAGCTAACCTACTGACTGCCTTATTGAGCTCTAAATAAGTTTTTGAACATTTCTTCTGTGAAAAATGATTAGCAGTTGTTAATATGGCCTAAATTGGGAGGGGGGAGCGCAGCCAATAACATTAAGTACAAACGGGCCTGCCACACTCGGATATAGCGGGTGACTAGTACCAATCATTGTAAATGCTATTAAATTTTTGGAGCATGTCGCGAAGACGCACCGCAGGGGGTGCGGGAACGCGCGTCCTTACCGTTACCGCGGCAGCCAATCAGGCACGGCAGGCGGCTGCCGCGATTACGGTACTACAACAGCGGGTTCCAGCACCCACTGCGATACGAGGCAACATGTTCCAAATTTTTAATTCTGTAAATAATTTCTTCAGCGCGGAGAAATCGGTGCCAAACCCATAAACCAGGCACTTTCTTGAGTTTAGGAAAAACAATAATCAAAGAATTCAAATTCAATTTTTTTCCAGTTTTTTCCACTTCGAATCACAGCTGAATTTTCTTCTTCTTAAACTCAAGAAACTAGCCTTGGACGTGCAATCCAGAGGGGAGAGTGCATGGCCAGTACCATGATTGCCTGACTAATATAATACCTCACCATGTTAGCGACATGTGTTAAATTTTGTAACTGTAATTATTTTTTTTATTAATGCAAAAATCTTGAAGCATTTCCTCCTATGCCCTCCCACATTAACTGGCGAGTTATGCTGTTTTAAGGATATGTAACGTCTGTCCTAGTCGGGAGGGGCAGCGCTAGGATGCCATCTGCATGCAGCATCCGACGACACCACACCACATGAGTACGATCTTATCGTTTTTCAGTAGCTGAAGCTCTAAGGCAATTTCAAAAGGGCAAAATACTGTATGCTCCCCTCCGACTAGGATACAGAAAACACGTTATAAGGGTGAAATAAGGTTGTATTAAGACGGCAACATATAAATTAGTTGCTCTCTTCAAAGGATGCTAGTCAAGGATAAGGATAAAGGAAAAAGGCGGCGTTATTCAATCTTTTTGGGATGCGCCACGCTTTCTATTTCTACTGGATATCGTGGAGGCGATTTGGATGCGTATTGGGACATGCAATGACTTACGGTGGCCAGCCGATGAACATATTAGCGCTTTATCCTTCCCAGACAAGTCTGGTACCAATTCACCGACGCTGGAGCGATGGAAGGCTTGGTTGGCCAGGGCGGGAAATTCGAGCCAGGAACCTGGTATCCGGTGCACGCGACAGCCGGCACCTCATCCACCTGCGCTACACACGCCCAAACGGAACCATTGTTTGATTTTCACTTTGTTAATCACATATTTTCATTTTTATTTTTTATTTTTCATTTCCTAGTCGAAACAGTTCAAACAGTTTTTCAATTAATTTGTGGAAAACTATACATTTTCGTGAACTCTCGTCGAAAAATCTCTGCATTTTCAGAAAAACTACCCCCAAATTTTCTGTGCTAAAATGTGAAAGTACAGTAAAATGTGTGGCAAATCCTCCCCATATGAATCGAAAACCGTCGACCTTTATTCTTTGTTCTGAATTCTAATAATTATGGAGAGCTTTCAGCAGTTATGCACGTTCTGTTGTGCAGAACACGGTGACGGGGCAACTAATCACTTCATGGGCCCCTACGGGGTTTAATTCATAGAATCACGTAGCAACGAGGTGTCCTATAAACACACATACTAGTCCTACTTTCGATGTTCGGAAATTAGCCGATGGCAAGCAAAGAGCCGAAGATCCATGGATTTAACAGTTTTTGCTGCAAAAAACACACGCATTTTTTCGCTTCAAACTGGAACAGAATAAGGCCAGCTAGAGTCGAAACAAGCATACTAAACCTGGTTAGCACAAATGATAGTTCTAGTTCGAGTTTGTAACGAGAAAATGTGATTTTAAATAAGAGGTTAGACTCTTTATTAATTCCACTAAAAATAGAACAGCAATAGGGTTCAATCAGTAAAAGACCCTGGTCAGCAGTGATCAATCTCCTTGTGGGATACGCCACGCATTCTGACTCCACAGGATATCCGAGCAAAATCCTCTAAACAAATGTCAAAACGAATGGCTCGTTGACAAGTATGTATCTCCAAGGGGTTCCTAGAATTGTATCGCATACAATTTGTGCCTACCGGTACATGTCGCGTAGGTGAGCAGCATTGGTAGGTGGGAGCGCGCCAGCCAATAGTAACCAAACAGAGCATAGACCAAGCAGATGTCAGCCTATCAGGAGGAATGGTATGTCCATTCAATGCTGTCCTATTGGTTGACGCAATACCACCTACCAATGCTGCCCGTCTTCGCGACATACACCAATATGTATATCATTTCCACGTCAAACGTTTGACACTCTTCTAAACAAGCCTAACGCTTTGGAAATCAAATTGAACATTTTTCAAATCGAAACAAGCTTCTTTTGCAACAAAATAGAGAATCCCTGAGTCATTTAGAATACATTTTTTGTCTGAGGAAAATTTAGAATGGCTTCTAAGTTTTCAATTTTTTTGTCAGTGTCTTATCGTAAGCTTCAGCTCACCTACCCCACATATGAACACGTTGCTTGAAGGTTTATGAAAATTCTCATTTTCCAAGAAAAAACAATAGTTAAAAGCTCGTTTTAAAGAGCAGGAAATCGGCCATTTTTAGTGTCAAAAGAAAAGATTGCGAGACGATTTTTATTTATTCGATTGAGAAACTTCTGTTTGCATGGAGCTTCACACCTGTAAATGATTCAAGGGGCGCGTGTAGCGCAGTCGGAGGAGGCGAAAAAGGCGAATGAATGAGCGAATAAATTCGACGTCAAAAATTTTCGAAGAAATTCATTCGCTCCTTAATCTTTTCGAATGATTAAAAATCCAATAGGCCCCATTTCTCGTTTGTTCGAACATTCGATTAGTCGAATAATTTGTTCGAATGAGGTTCTGTGCTTGAAAATTTTGAGTTCATTCGATATTCGACTAAAATTGTCACATGATTTTCGAATGAAGCTGAATTATTCGATTTTCGAATAATATTCGGTTATGGATCCCATTCGATCTCAAATTCGAACGAATATTCGAAGATCCAGATATATCGAATATTCGACTTTTCGAATAAATATTAGAATATTTGCATTCGTTCGTTAGATCACAACTACCGTATATATTACGTCTTAATTTTTTTTGAGGAAAGCAGATAAGAAAAGGAAGTGGAAATCGCCATGTGCCGTACGAGTGCATTGCACGATCTGTTCTTGTAATGCACTTTAAAATTTCTGCATTTTTTGCACCGTAGAGCAGGTTTAAATCCATTGCTGCAGCTGAAACTTTTTTCACTGCAGTTACTTTTTCTAGCAGGTGAATTGTAAATGTTCAAGGAAGGTCATGGTAAATTCTATTAAGGAAGCAATTTATTTTTACCTTTTTAGAGAGCAATAGGTTCTCTTTTTGGTTTCGAAGAAGTTCATTTTGATTTCAGAAGCGTAAAGCTTGCTTAGGGGAGTGTTCGGTTTGATTTCAAAAGTGTCCAACTTCATTTTTTTCAAAGTGTCCACTTTGATTAGGGCGCGTGGAGCGCAGTCGGAGGAGGCGCCGACTGTCGCCTGAATCCGATGCTAGGTTTCTGGTTCGGATTTCCCGCCCAGGCCAAACAAGCCTTCCATCCCTCCGGGGTCGGTGATTTGCTACCAGACTTTTCTGGGAAGGATAAAGCGCTGACATGTTCATCGGCTGGCCACCGCAAGTCATTGTATGGCCAAATACGCATTCAACTTGCCTCCACGACATCCCATAGAAGTAGAATGCGTGGCGCATCCCAAGAGGGATCGCCTAGCACCGTCCTTTATCCTTTATCCTTTAAGTGATTCAAGAGATACAGCTCCAGCATACAGCATATACCCTCACTTTGATGCATTGCGTGATTACACTATTAATTAAATAAAATAAGCGAAGAGCTTTTCAAGCGTATGGCACAACCCGACTTTTAGCGTATTAAATGGTTGCTGCTTTGTCGTGCCTTTAAACAAAACACAGTTTGATCTTTTTTGCTCAAAAAAGTTGTAAAATCATTACGCTCCTTCGGGCAGATGAACTAGAAAATCCCAAAAAAAAAGGTGCACCAAATTTTCATTGAATAAAAAATTATCTTAACCATCTTGGAGAGTCTCTAAGAGGGTCGTTTCAATTAGGAAGGCATTTACTTTGATTTCAGAAGCATCAAGTTTGGTTAGAAAAGAATCAAATTTGACGTGAAGACAAAAAGTCGTTACACGTCACTTGTTGCGCCACGAATTTCTCCTTTGTACCACAATGTTCACGTGATTGATAGTGTGAATCCGCTTTAGGTGAAGAGCATTTTTTAAACTTGCATGTGTTTTATGGTTTCGATTTGATGAGCATTCATCTTGAGTACTCTCGGTTTTTTTTTACAATTACCCACAAAACGCTCGTCGACCACGCCTTTGCCCTAGTTTATACTTTCGCCGCCACGCGGCGCGCTCCCACGACCGCCATAGATATCGATTTTTCGCGCAGCCCGATCGATACCTAGTCGGACTCTGCGGCGCAACTATAAACTAGGGCTTATGCTTTGAACTGAGATCAACCAAAACATTTGGTCGGTAGTTTATTCCTCGGGGGAATCAGCAAAACATTTTGCGGGAATCAACGCTCTGAATTACATACCCTGTCGTGCCAATACTTCGTCATTCTAAGCTGTACTTTGAGTCTTAAAGTTGTTTCAGCCAATCTGCATCCTCTTTGTGGTTAGACGAAAAAAGTTAATCCAGTTTCTAGGCTCATTTCAAAGCCCTAGTTTGGGCTGCAGATTTTGCAGGTCATCTCGTATATTGCTCGAACAAAAGTGGTAAAGAGTAAGGAAAAAGGATAAAGGACGCCGTTTCTTAATCCCTTTGAGGATGCGCCACGCATTCTACCTCTACTGGATGTCGTGGAGGTGACTTAAGTGCGTATTTCACCCATACATTGACTTGCCGTGGCCAGCCTGCGGGTAAGTCAGCGCTCTATCCTTCTCAGACAATTGGGGTACCAATTCACCAACCCCGGGAAGGGATGACAGGTTTGATTGGCCTGGGCGGAATTCCGAACCGGGAACTTGGTATCGGGTAACAGCCAGCTCCTTCTCCAACTGCGCTACACGCGTCCATTAATAAATAATAAACGAATAAATGGCACCGATCTGATTTCTTTCTTCATAAAGTTCTTTTACCCGGGAAAACTTCTGGGAATAAGTCGTTTGCAGTTCCAGAAGTCAGCTTTCCATTGTTCTACCCACTCAGAGATAGAAAATTGAATTCCGAGGCCGGATTCACCTACGACTTACAGCAATTTAACGGATAAAATACAGCTGAAATTCCAGCTTATTAACAAGCGATATTGTGAAGTGTTTTACCGTATCGCTTGATAAGCCGCACTATCAAGGATTTCGGCGGTATTTTCTCCGTTAAATTGCTGTAAGTCGTTGACAAATCCGACTACAGGTGAACTATTGCTGCGTATTGCTGGCACACCACGTAATATCGACACTGATTGGCCAATGTATGCCTCCTCCTCGTTGCGAAAATGGTGACCACTTTTGCATTTTCTCACGTGTCCCGCTCGAAAAAGTACACATATCTGCATTGCACAGCTCTGTTAGCAGAGGAATGTGGGCGTGTTGTCGTTTTTTGCACCGGTGGATTTGTATAAAAATCGCTTTTTTGTGATGAAAAATAGCCCTGTGCAAACAAGCCGTAGTCAATCATTGAATTGACAGCACTTCACTTGCACTTTGGCATGGTTATCCCTCCTCCCCCCCCCCCTTCTCGAGAAGAGCTGAGTTCTTGTCACGTGGAGGTGTAATAGTCTGCAGCCGGACATAGGTAGCGCAGTCGGAACGGGCGCCACCTGTCGCGTGCACCTTGAATCGATCCACAATGTTTGGGTTCCGCCCAGGTCAATCAACAACGAATCAGGACTTTCTTTAGTCTCCTCCGGGCGATGAATTGGTAGCAGATGCGATTGGTAACGGATGAAACGCTGATTTTATCCATCGGCTAATCCACTCCATAAACTAATGTCGTTTTCGATTTGCCTGCCCAAGGGTTAGACAATACCCACCACCTATATGATTGCCATAAATGGTGCCATCATGTGTTATAAACATCGGTTTGCACTACAAACAGCCTACTTACACAATAGGATGACGATGCGCTTCGATGAGAACAGTGCTCTTCCGAAGCACATGAGAGTTAGCGCTTTCATTTGATTACAAAGCGTCGGCCACAGAAATCGTAAACCTCCCTCAAAGTACGGTCCGAAGAAAGAAAGGGTTCCACAAGTACTAGATGGTCGGTTCAGGAAATCCTTTGTGGAGCAGTGGTCGTTGATTCAGTAATTTGAGCAAAAATTTGAGTGCACGGCGCGACTTCGGAAGGCAAGCAGACCAAGGTGTTGAGCAGTTCCTCCCATAAGGCTTACTTATATGAGTCTCTTTGGATTCTCCTTGGATTTACAGCGTTCCGACTGTGACCGATCCGTATTATGGCTGTTGATTATGGCGCAGTCGCAGTAGGCGCCTATTCTTGCGTGCACCACGAGTCGGTTCAAGGTTCGAGTTCAGCTCGAGTCTTTCATCACTCAGTTGTATGCTACTCGGTACTTGACTTGCCTGAGAAAGATAGAACTGACTGAATTGCGCGTCAACTGGCAACCGCAAGTCATTGTTTAGGTGAAACGAATTCTTCCGTAGAAGTAGAATGCGTGGCTCAAACCGAGAACTACTAACGCCAACCCATCTCTTATGGCATCCCATATCATCTGGGGCTGGATTCTTCAACGACTTAGAGCCATTTAAGGAAAAAAATACATCCGAAATCCCTGATAGCGCGGCTTACCAAGCGATACGGCGAAATATTTCACCGCGCTATCAGGGATTTCGGTTGTATTTTCTCTGTTAAATTTCTGTAAGTCGTTGATGAATCCGGCCCCTGGTCGTATCCGGTTTGTCGCAGTTAATAACCAGATCGGAAGAATCTTTTTTAGTTTAATTTCAAGTTAACTGCCTTTTACTTTTTCTACTCTTTATTACCTTTACCTAAACACTAATTGACTTTATTATACTTTTTTAGGGCAGGGATGGTTGGTGCACCGAACTTTTTTTGGATTTTGCCAATAGACCCTTTAAAAGGATAAACGACGGCGTTTTCAATCTTGTTCTGGGTTGCGCCACGCGTTCCACTTCTACGGGATCTCGCGGGGGCGATTTGAAGGCGTATTTGGCCATACAATGACTTGTGGTGGACAACCGATGGACAAGTCCGTGTTTTATCCTTTCCGGAGAAGCCCGCAACCAATTTACTCCCCTCGGAAGGACGAAAGGCATGATTGGCCTAGGCGGGATATCCGAACCAGGAACCTGGTGTCGGGTGCACGCGTCAGCCGGCGCCTCCTCCGATTGCGCTTGCTCTATACTCGCCTTCCGATCTACATAATTCGAAATATTTCATTTAAGTAAAGGTTACTCTTCACACTTAAGCTGCAGGTTATTCCTTTCTCTACAATAAAGAAAAATAACAGTGAAAAACTTGAATCTAAAGTTTTTCCCTTCTCCAGTGTGGTTCGTCTCGCCACCTATCCTCAAACGAACTTTTTTTGTTATATCACCTCCTCCGAGAGAGAGCTGTCATAATTTTTGGATTTGAATGAATCATGAAATTTAATTCAAGAAAATTTTACGTTTTTAAAGGAAAATTGCTTTGAAACCTAAATTTTATAAATATTTATTCATTTAGTATGTTCAGGTTCGAAGAATTTGTAGTGTTTTCCCGAAGATGTTATCGAAATGATCTATCAAAATGCTCGAAGTTGATGCTGGAACTACTTGAATCAAAAACAGCACCGAAAGGGCTATTAACAAGCAGTGTTTGGAGCGAATGCAGTCAGCGGTAATGAGCAGCAGCCCCGTCTGGATGGGAGAGACTGCAGAAGAATTAAGTGCCGTGCGGGGGAATTCAGAATCACCCGCCCGCCTCTCTGTTCGTCGGAATAGATGGCTCGGCGTCTGTCTGATGGCTGGCTGTAGGCGAGGAATTGCATTTGGAACGATCGAGCGCGAACCCTTAGGTGGAACGGGACCAGCCTGTGCTCCCACTCCGTGAAGGCTGGCCGATTACCTGGTGATAGTGGATGACAGAATGGCAGTGCTGGGCGACGCCCCAGATGCAGACGAGCGCCTGGACGAGGCCGATCCACAGGCAGAGCTGCGAGTTCAGGAAGCGATGTCCGACCAGTTTCGTCCACTCGTCGCGCACCGTCACCAGGCCCATCAAGCGGGCTGCTGATGCTCGAGCAGGACGAGGAGGACGAGCAGCAGCGGCAGCGAGCGAGAGGACGACGAGAAGGATGCGCGGCTCCTCCTTCTCCTCATCCTCCCGCTCCTCCCGCTCCTCCTCCTCCTCCTCCTCGCCATATCTTCCAGTCGGGTGTGGCCTACGCCGCCGCCCCGCCGTCGGCTAGTCTGCTGAGCTGCCAAATACTCCCGTGGGACACAATAGAATTTATCTTATCACACAATTCGAGCAGCGCGCACACACACACGGAGAGAAGTTATAAAATACAACACAGTGAAACCTCAGCAAAAAAAGACAACAGAAGAACAGGAAAGAAAACCAGAAAACAATGAACGAAAAGATCGACAAATTGAGACTCATATTATTAACAATTATGTTGGTGACACGGTGGCGGGTTTCGACGACGAAGAACATCGGCCCAGAACGGCGGCGGCAGTGAGAAGAAATTGGAAAGTTTTCCCGTTCTGACGGCCAATGCCCGTCGCTCGCTCGAATCCCACCGAGGAGGATATGTACAGGAAAGATAGTGTCGTCGCGGCGGGCGGCTGCGATCATTCCATCGGTTCCGTCTTCAGGAGCGTCGGATGCAGCTGCTGGTCGTAGCTGCTCATTGAGAGCAGCGAGCCGTGCTCGGACGAGTCGAGCTGTTGCTGCTCGGTGTTGCAGAGCTCGTTCAGCACCGGCAGCTGGCCGTTGAGCATCTGGAGGCCGGGCGCGATCAGCGAGCTCACCAGACTCGTCGCCGTCGCTGCCGCCGCGCCGGCCGCCGCCGTCGTCGTCGGCAGCAGCTGCGACGCCAGCGTCGCCATCGTCAACGTCGTCTGCGCGTCGCCGGCGCTGGTGAATGGCTGCTGGCCGGCGAGGTTCTGGCTGGCCGCCAGCAGATGCGACGCCAGGGTGGCGATCGGCAGCGACTGCGAGTAGGACGAGTCGACCGAGGAGTCGCCGCTGGTGGTGGTGCTCGTGGCGGCTGCGGCCGCCAGCTGCGGGAAGGTGATGCCGAGCTGGGCGGCCAGCGCCACCACGTCCAGCGGCCGCGTCTCGACATCCGTCTGCTCCATCGTCTCCGCTTCCTCCATGATCGGCGACGGCGTCGAGCCGACTCCGGAACTCTGCAATAGCTCGGCTTAGTCTGGCAGAAGATTTAAGTCGTCTGTAGCACCTACATAAGAACCGTAGTCCAGTTAGCTAGAATCCTCGAAAAGATTCTTCAGAAAGGAATAGAACGATATCTGGACTACAACGGCATTACCTCGGATTTTACAGCCTTGGGTCAGATTCATCAACGACTTACAGCAATCTAATGGTAAAAATACTACAGAAATCGTTGACAGCGCTGCTTATCAAGCAATACGGTGAGACATTTCACTATCTGGGATTTCGGCGGTATTTTTACCGTTAGATTGCTGTAAGTCATTGATGAATCTGGCCTCTATTTTCAAAGAAATAGGCCGACTATGGTGGCCACGATGGAGTTGCTAAATGAGTAGAGAACATTCCTTGATGACGGAAAAGGTGTAGATGTATTGGGTTGTTCGATGATTAATGTCGTTTTTTTTCTCATAGATGGTCTGAACCGTATATTTTTATGCAGTAGTGAATGCGTGGCTTAGAAGCGTGGTTTGAAAAAAATGAAAACAACGACATTAATTGTCGAACAACCCAGTAGTACCTGTGGTACCGTCACTTCACTATCGAATATATCAAATGGTTGGAAGCAAAATCTCCGCCTTTTTTAAATATTTAATGAATTTCGATGAAAGTTCTTCGCATAGAGCTATATACCATGCAAAACGTAATAAATTGCTCCATCAGAAAACACGTTCTGCTTTTTCCACATTTCGATTTTTGTCAATTTTTAGGTGACTGAACTCTGAAAACTCAAAAAAGGAAAAATAACTCTCGCCGGCATATCTCTCTCTCTCCTTACATTTTAGATTTTTCGCACAATGTTATAAACCATTCAAAAGAAGATTATTTGCCCTACAAGAACTTGTGTTGGGCTTTTCGTTTATTTTGATTTTCGTTATTTTTTTGTGGACATTAAATCTACAGAAGACATACGCTATTTGTTCCGACAACTCCTACTTTTAGATCATTTTTTTACCTAAAAGTTAGTAAATAAATAATGTGAGAAAAAATTAATACAAATAAGTTCTGAATGACAAAAGAACAAAGCATATATTCTGTTAGAACCAAAAATTCTCTTTCAAATGATGTATGACACTGAGCGAAATAATTGGTAGAGGTCATTTTTCTCGTCTTTCTATATTTTGCTGAAAACTGACAAAATTCAACACGAACAAATAAACGCAACACAGGTTTGACAGAGCAAAACATCCTTTTTCTAATGACATATAAGCTGTCTGGAGCGTTGCTTGGATGAATATCAGCCAGTGGAGCAAGCAGGGTTTCGCAAGGATTTCTCCTGCATGGACCATATTCAGACTGTCTCACAGCTCATCGAGAGGAGCCGCGAATACCACCTCCCACTTGTCCTTGTCTTCGTGGATTACCGGAAAGCGTTCGACTCTGTGGAAATCAACGCCGTTTTGAACGCACTTGTGCACGCTGGTATACCATCGCCCTACATCCGACTTCTCGACGAATGCTTCTCGAACACATCGACTACCATCCAGTTGTTCGATCGAAAGCTTAAAATTCCTATTAATTGGGAAAGGAGTACGGCAGGGAGACACGATTTCTCCCAAGCTATTCACAGCGGCACTCCAGGATGCCATGAAAGACTTGAACTGGGACGATAAAGGCTACCTTGTCGACGGTAAACGGATCAGCAACCTTCGCTTCGCCGACGATATTGTTCTCATCTCTACCAGCACGGCAGAAGTCGAGGAAATGCTGAACGAGCTCAATGTGGCAGGTATGAAGATTGGATTGGACATGAATATGTCCAAAACGCAATTTATGGTCAACCAGTGGTGTGACACGGGACTCGTAAGGTTAAATGGAGTCGCTCTGCAACAGGTCGACTCCTACGTCTATCTGGGAAGAGAGCTGAACATGGATAACGACCTCGCTCCTGAAATCGCCCGCAGGAGACGCGCAGCATGGGCAGCCTTCAGTTCGATTCGCGAAGCCACCGATTAGGTCAAGGATCCCGGCCTCAGGGCCTCGATATTCAACGCCTCTGTACTGCCTGCGATGTGTTACGCGACGGAAACCTGGCCCGACAACAAGACAATCGCCAGAGCGATGCAAACTACGCATCGTGCACTGGAGAGATGTCTTCTAAGGACAAGCCTTCGTCAGCAATGGCAAGAAGGCCTACGAAGCTCGGAGCTACGGGAGAAGTCGCAATTAGCAGACTCGCTGCAGTACATGAAGAAGTCCAAATATCGCTGAGCCGGACACCTGCTTCGACGAAAGGACGATAGATGGAGTCTCCGTGTCACAGAATGGCTCCCGAGAGACCATGGAGACCACTGGGACGACCGCCAACGCGATGGGCAGACTCATTCTCAAGATCTTTCAGAGAGCGGAGTCTGCCTCACTGGATGCAAGCAGCCAGAGATCGAGCGGTCTGGAAGAGTTGTGGTCCCCGCTGAGAGGACCTCCAGCCGACAAAGGACCATCAAAGTATCAAAGAAAAGAATATAAGCTGTCCAAAATAACTAACAAATGAGTAGAAGCTTTTTGTAAACGAAATTTATGTCTTCAGGACACTCCGTTTAATGCCCTGAAAATAAAGGAAAATTAAAACGTACAAAAATCCCAACGCATGGTCTTATAGAGCAAACCATTCTCTTTCGAATGGCATAACATATTCTGCAAAAAACTTTGCGCAAAATTCGGAATAAAACGTAAAAAACTGAAAAAAGGATTGTATCGATTCTGTGGTCCTGCAGGGAATGCTCACCGTCGCTTCCTCGCTAGTGGCTTGAGCAGGAGTGTTCGGTTGACTGGAGGCCGGACCGGCGACGGTGGCCGCGTGTTCGCTGGCCTCCTGAGATCGTCGCCGGAGCTCCTTCCGTTTGTTGGCGAACCAATTGGCGACCACTTGCGGCGAGACGACCTCCTTCGGCATCAGACCGACACCTGAACGGGTACTGTAGCCGTATGTATGCCTGACCGCTTGTCACTGAATCTTTTCAGCAATTTTTCCAAACCTCCAAGCCGTTTGTCTAGGATGAGCTATGTCTGTGAATTCCCTGGGAGCTGCCGGAAACAATCTATTTCCGTTTGAAAACCAAAGCGACTGGCCGGTCATATGAGCCATCAACCATGGCAAAAGCTGTTCCAATTTCAGCCTCGGCTCAATATATGAAGAAGAACCTATGAAGAACATAGAAGAACCTCCGCCTCCTTCGGACTGGCTGCCACAACTGATGGCGAACCAGCACAGAGCAGCAGCAGCAGCCTCAAGCTGAGGGTTCTTCTATGCGGGGCCAAAACGAAAGAACGAAAGGGTTCATCAGCCACAGAAAGAGGAAACCAAGGTGTTTTCCAACGAAGAGGTACTGAGATCGAAGCTCATCAGGGAACATATTGGGTTGTTCGATAATTAACGTCGTTCTTCTCATAGATAGTAGTGATTGCTAGACTATTTCAAAGGTTAGGCTTTACACTCCCTTCTGACAAAACTGAACATCATTGGTAGAAACAAGTAGGTAGAAATTTAAGCTGAAAATGTACAATAAAAATAGCACTATCGGCATATTTTGTTGTCGATATGGTAAATATGGGGCGCGAGGAGCGCAGTCGGAAGAGGCGCCAGCTGCCGCCTGCACGCGATACCAGGTTCCTGGTTCGGATTTCCCGATCAGGCCAACCAAGCCTTCCATCCATCCGGGGTCGGTGAATTGATACCCGACGTGTCTGGGAAGGACAAAGCGCTGACTTGTTCATCGGCTGGTCACCGCAAATCATTGTATGGCCAAATACGCATTCAACTCGCCCCACGACATCCCGTAGAAGTAGAGTGCGTGGCGCATCCCAAGAGGGTTGAATAAAGCCGCCCTTTATCCTTTATGGTAAATATGTCATAGATCAATTTATATTGTTAACAAGTGCTCCGTCACGCCTACCACCGTGCCTCCTACTTGCGCGCTTCGCGAGATGTTGCAGTGTCACTAAGGGCCTGTTCGTACTTCGCGACAAGAGCGACAAAAGCGACAAGAGCGACTGGAGCGACTGGAGCGACAAGAGCGACGGACATAGTGTGGTGTACGTAAATAATTGCGTACTTCACACTCCGTCCGCGACGAATGTAGTGTGAAATGCGTAATTACTTACGTACACCACACTGCATCCGTCGCCCCAGTCGCTCTTGTCGCTTTTGTCGCTCTTGCCGCTCTTATCGCAAAGTATGAACAGGCTCTAAGCTAAGGACAATCACATCAAGCAAGCTGCTCTACTTGTACAGCTGTTTCCTTTTCCAAAGAGTGCAAAAGGCTCGCAGTACGTACAGTGTATAGTATGATAGGGCGATCTACTGGTTCCTCACCGCTGGTTCTCCCTTAGTGAAACGGTCCCCCATTACTGTCACTGGTCCCCTCAATAATCCCCCTTAGCGGATGACGTCTTCGTCACGTCTCCCCCAGGCACGTCATGCTACGTATTCCGCACGTCTTCTGAATCCCCTGGCACGTAGAAGACGTCTGGATATTTTCCGCTATTTTCGCGCCCCGTAATTTGATCAGTATCGAATGACGGTGATCGACACTACAAAAACGAAGTTCAGATTCGTGATGAACGATCTCGACTACTCCCAGGGCTAAAGTTTCGGACCGCCTGGACGACACCCACAAAAATCGATAGTTTGATCAGTATCGATTGACGGCGATCGATACTTCAGAAACAAACTTCAGATTCGTGTTGAGCGACCTCGATTGCCCCAGGGCTAAAGTTCCCAGGAAGGGAGAAGACGTCTGGGTATTTTTCGCTATTTTCGTGCCGTAATTTTCCCCCATTCCCCCCCCCCCCCCCCCCCCGATTTTCCCCCTATTTTATGACAAATTTCTGCGACGGCGTCGATCGATAGTATGACCACGCGCTTAGCGTGCTATTATTGAGTATATGATAGTATGATACATATAAATAAATACACTTGTAAAAATATGAATAGATGACATGAGACATCGAACAACCCAATAACTGCATGAACGACGAAAGGTATAAGACAGCTGGTTGGAAGTGAACACCTGCTTGGAGTATGTATCCACTGGAAGGTGCTGGTAGACGTTGCTGTCATCGTAGAAGGGGGAACAAAGAATAAAAGACGGCTTTTATCAATCCCTTTTGGGATGCGCCACGCATTCTCCTTCTACCGGATGTCGTGGAGGCGATTTGAATGCGTATTTGTCCAGACAATGACCTGCGGTGGCCAGCCGATGAGCAAGTGAGAGCCCTATCCTTCCCAGACGGGACTGGTACCAATTCACCGACCCCGGAGGGATGGAAGGCTTGGTTGACCTGGGCGGGAAATCCGAGCGAAGAACCTGGTATCAGCTGCACGCGACACCTTTCCCGACTGCTCTAAAAGATGAAACGATGACTGACTGAACGGGTAGACCTCCGTCAGGATGTGCGTCAAGCTGTGAACAAATCACAGTTGATTTTTGCCCGGATGTCCATTATTCGAGGTGAGTCCTAGTTATAGGAACGAGGATAGGCAGAACAAAGGTGGGTGGAAGGAAGTGGATCCCTAAGGCAGCTTCCATCTGAACCTTTATTAGAGTGGGTTTCTGCTGGAAGTATGTACCCACTGGAAGGGACTGGTAGATATCCTTATCATTGTAACAAGATGCGAACATAGAAGACGATGGCGGCCACCCCAGCTTTGACGACGAGTCATTTACGGATGTCCATGGACGTCTTTGGAGAGTCCCGAGGGGTATCTTACCCCAGGGCGATTCCTCTACTTCGGGCGAACTTCGACAGCGTCCGCCGGCTTTCTAGCGATCCTTCTGCTTCGTCAGAAACAGCACATAGCCTTCCGTTTATGGAAATTCGCATAATGCACGTGTCTAATCGTACAAACACCAGAACTACACGGCCCCCCCCCCCACAGAACTCTGGTCATCATTGGTTCCGTGTGTATATTCAGGCGAGCGTACGGTGCTGACTATGCGACAAAGTACGCGCGGCTATTGTGTTCGTCCGGAAAAAGTGCACAACAACATCAATTGCAGCGGATGGAGCGCTTCGGATGTGAGCGAAAAGGACCAGAAATAGCAGCTGTTCATCAACGCCATCACCACCACTACGCAATGTCAACAGTGCCGCTGCACCGGAGCGTGCTTTTCGCTTGGAGATCATCGGCTGAAGCCCCGCCGCCGCTCACCTCGTTTCTCGATCTGCAGCACCTGATTGCAAGCAGTGGCGATTTCGACGCGCTTGTTGAGGTCGGGGAACGGCGACTGCGTGAAGAATCCCTCGAGGATCTTGATCAGAATCGGCCGGAACACGTAGCGCTCGCGCCGCTGCGGCACCAGCTCGCCGTCGCCGTTTGTCTCCAGTCGTGTCGCCGGATCCGCGAAGAAGACCGCTGAAATGGGGAGACGTCAGGGAAGAGCTTTAACAGACCCTATGGTTCCGGTCAAGTTTTTGCGCGGACGGAGGGACAGACGGGCTGGTCAGCTTTTCTACATATCTGACGTTTAACGAGCGATATGGGTCTTTCCGTGTCTCTCGATCGAGGGGGATCCATTGGAGCACTCTGTCACGCGCTAGGGACAGATGGAGCTGCTGGTGGCGCCCGCTCTAGCAATTTCATGATCAACGGTATGACAGGCGATACAGGTGACCACTAAATGACCGATCGTTACTGTGTCGCGTCTCCTGTACCCTTCTGACGCGTTCCCGGCTGCCTTATCTCCCAGCCGTTCGGGCCTTGGTCGGTGTCTAGGGTAGTCCTTCGTAGAGCTTTATTAGTAGAGCCGCTACTCGCGGTCCGGACAAGCACAGAAATGAATCCTAACTGCTGGGGGACGCGCTTTTTATAGGCGCTGGGGTACGGTAATGACTTGCAACTAAGGGAATCGTTTCGGGACCTATGCAACATATTACAAAATGGGATAACAATGACACCGAATTATAGAACCTAGCATTACGGATTCGTTACAACTGGCTATTTTTTGTGACTACTACTAGCGGCCATTATTTTCGCTTAATTCCCGTCTCAAATGGGGTTAACTCTGGTATAAAGTCTGTAATATTCATGGACAGCCCCGATCGATATTTCATTCACTCCATTCCAGGCCATGAATTTCAGGAAAAAGTCAATGATGAAGCAGTGATAAAAATAAATAACAAAATAAAATAGTAACTATTTAATAAAACAAAAATAATAAAATAAAATGAACAAACAAGGATAATAATATAAAATGAACAAATAAAAATAATATAAAATAAAGTAATGATATAAATATAAGCAATAATGATTTATGAGTAAAAGAATAGGAGAAAAATAAAATAATTATCAGCTGGCCGTCGTCAGGCCTAGAATAAAGTTTTCCACCTACCAACCTCGCTGGCACAGAAGCAAAAACATCACAGCTGATGACGATGCCGAAGTTTCAAAATGAGAGAACATGGAGACTAATAAAATAATCATTAAAAATTGCTGCCATTGGCCTGGCTCCCTTCGAAGGAGTCTTGGAGGGAGCCAGGCCAATGGCAGCGTTTGCAGTCCTGAACCTACTACCATCATCGCTGGTGACCTGTTGTCCGTTACCGTAATACATACTCCAAGGTACAGTATGGCCAATACATCAGGCTAGGAAATGGACTATTATTTAGCAGAGTGTACTAGTTTGTTCCAATCGGGGTAAAGCCTTGTCCCTATTTTCCGGCCAATCTATTATTCAATCAGTGTCGTTGGCTAATTTCGGCACCGTTTTTACGCTGAATTAGCGCACCCGTAATAGAAACTCATAAGCGTTTGTGGCCACGAGGACGAAGACCGCCCATATGTCCATCTTATGCAGTAGCACATGGCTTTCCAGAATACATTACAAGATCATTAGAGGTGTATCCTCTCACAATATTAACCATACTGACGAGTGTGTGTGTGTGTGTGGCTTGAGCAACTGGCCCCCAAACTCGCTTAAACATCGCCATAAACATGTATAAATTAGCGTTTTTAGGAGACTTCATGTGACAGTTAGTCGTCTGGGTTGAAGAGAAGAATACGGCGAACCTTACTAGTTAACGGCCTTTGCTACTGTTCCAATCGGCACGTCTTCAGTGGAGAAAAAATATTTTTTCGACGTGTCCAGGTCATTGCAGTGACCATCTCCGAATGCGTGCAGAAATGGAACGCGTGGCGCATCCCTCAACGTGATTGATTGAGACCGAAGCTTATCCTTGATCCGTTAGTAATCATCTAAAGGAAAACTAGAACCAATTTGTTGGATGTATATTTATGCTTTCCCAGTTGGGTGGGGCAAATGTGAATGTGTGCAGTTTCGCGTACAGATGCGTATATTTCACATTTTCTCCCCATTACACATTTAGTGGAACCAACACTTATCGATAGCAAAATTGTGTAGTGCTCACTTCGGGCCTTTTTCAGCAAAATTCAAGGAGATGGCGGGTCAAAAGCTTCGACTGGTGAACAGCTCAGAAATGACACAATACTGCACACATTTAGTCTGCCCCACCCAACTAGGAAAGTGTCTGAGCGTGAACTGACCCAATACATTAGAATATACACCATTTTCGCTACAAACTGCACCCTTTTCAGTCACATATATCGCATCTGAAGTCAAAGTAAACAGTTTTCAACAAAGGTGAATCACAATTTTGTTTTACAAAAAATTGTATTGACCGTTATTCTGATCGTTGTTGGCCGTTTTTTGCCGCTGAAAAATGAAAATTCTGAAAATCGAGAAATCGAAACTATGTAGAGATATTGTTTTTTCAATAGGGTGTTATTTAAAAATCAGTTTTATTTTAGTTACATCCATATTTACCAATTCAACGTCTCTCTAGCGGTTATGAACGGCGGGAATACCGACACTTATCCTTTATCCTTTAATGTTTTTAATGGTAACTATTTAAAAAAAACAATTTTAATTTCAAGTGTAATTACCTCCAGTAGAAAGCGCCAGTGACGGTGTGCACCCTGAAGAATGTTGAATGCGTGGCGCATCCAGTAAACGCATGTCATCGCTTAGTTTTTGAAAAGCGCGGAAAACTGTGGTGAAGTCATAAAAGGATGGCAAAGAGCCGACATGGCAATCTGGGTAGCGTAGTCGGCAGGAGGTCGGACATCATCTAGCACACACAATCGATTGCAGGTTCTAGTCTCGCCCAAGCCAAACAAGCCTTCCTTCCCTTCGGGATCGGCGAATTGGTGCCAGACTTGTCTGTGAAGGATAAAGCGCTGACTTGTTCATCTGATGGCCACCGAAACTATTGTAGGGCATGAATACGCATTCAAATGTCCTCCACGACATCGCGTAGGTTTAATTACCCAAGGTTGAGGTACGTAGAGTAGAATGCGTGGCGCATCCGAAAAGGATTGAGTAACGCCGTCCTTTATGCGTGGATTTTCAAAGTTCCAGTTAAACGGTTAGTACTCGTTGTCGACGAGCCAGAGCTGTCCGCAAGAGGAGCTGAAGTCGAGTACACCTCTTGTCGGTTTTAGGTTCGAATCCGCTACCAGGGAAAACGAGCCTATCATCTCTACGACGTCCTTGAATAGCCAACATGTTGTCGAGGAAGAATATAACACTGGCTTCTTCAACGCAACGGCTGTTCGTTGTATAAGCACTCAGTGCGCCAAAGATATCACTCAGAAGTAGAATGCATGGCGCATCCCACAAAGGAGTTGATTAACGCCTACCTACATATATCCTTAAAACTGCTAACCTGGTGCGTTCAGCTGTTGAATCAAACGCAAAAATTAAAGGGTAGAGGATTAACGTAAGTGCTAATCAATCCCTGCTTGGGATGCGCCACGCATTCTACTTCTACGGAATATCATGGAGGCGATTTGAATGCGTATATGGGCATACAGTGAATTTCGATGACCAGCTGTTGAACAGATCAGCGCTTTATATTTACTTCCCAGACAAGTCTGGTACCAATTCACCGACACGGAAGGATGGAAGACTTGGTTGGACTGGGCGGAAAATCCGAACCAGGAACCTGGTATCGGGTGGACGCGACAGCCGGAGCCTCTTCCGACTGCGCTACACGCGCCCAAATTTCAAATACCAGTAGATTTTCGATGATTTGAAGCTGAATAGAGTCAAAAACGCGACTTCTTGAGTAGTCGAATTCAAATATTCGAAGAGTCCGATACTTCAAATATTCGAATTCATATGTAAAAATTCGAATAAATACATTCGAATACCTATTGGAATAGCTCAACCGGGAATATCTATAGAATTTGATGGTATACAATTTTGCGCTTAGCATTCGAATGTCCGCTTTCGGATACTTGACCAATTGTGACCTTCTGAAAGTTTCTGACTACTCAAATGATTTCCAATACCGAAATTTTTCTAATATTCGGATTTAATGATGCTAAAATACGTGATTTTTCTGAACGCTGGAGTTCGAATACATTGGGAAAGCACATTTTTTCGAATAAAATTTTTTTCGAAAGTCGAAATTCGAATAAATTCGAATAACTACGGAAAGAGATCATTCAGGCGTAACTATGGAAATAGGACATTACCTCACTGAAACATTGGCTGACCAAAAGCCATGAAGAGACCATAAGCAGCTCGAAAATGGGAGGAATCTCTGAGAATCGCCATCTGTTCAGTACAGGTCAACCCTGTGGAGATTATTCCTACACTTGACTGAACAGTGCGCTTACCCCCTGCCGTCCCTCAGCGTCCTTCGTGCTCGCCTGACATTTCGTTTCTCGTCTTTGACTTCGTTCTTTCACCGTCATCACCGTCAACATCATCGGCCGTTTGCACTAGTTAACGTTCCACGCATATACACCCACCCACACCACACACACAGGCAGAATGCCCCCCCCCCCTCGCTCTCCTACACATACATTACGGAGAGTATCCGCCGAGTAGTCATATGGATGTACTTTCGACATATCGTCACAGTACAAACCCGCATACCATGCACATATTCAAGTCGGGGCTGCGAGGGGAGGCGGGGATCCCCCCCCCTCCCCTCCCAGTCGCTCTATCAATCACCTTAACGATAAGTCGCCAAGGTCGTTTCGAGTTCGACAACTTGAGGACGACGACGACGACGAGTTTCACGACGTTGACGATGGGAAAACGATGGTGGGGAGGAGCACACTCTGGGAGTGGATATCGATCGGCTAGTCGGATCGATACGAACCTAATCGACGACATGTCTACGACTACGGTAGCTCTTCTGAACAGTGTCGAGTTAATCGCAGCACACAACACAAATCAGATTCGACGCGGTTTGGCAAACAACTCGGCAAATCGACGCCACGTGACACAGTGGCTCGTATTCGCCCTGCCTCGAGTCGCATCCCATTGAAAAGGGGCTGTTTAGGATCTTGCTGCAGTGAAATGGGACAGTGGCACATGTCGGGAAGACGTACCGCAGGAGTGCGGGAACGCGCCGTTGTTCCTACCGGAATCGCGGCAGCCAATCTTGTGCCCTGTCTATGCGGTGGCGGGAACTCTGATCATGCCTTCTTGAGGAGGAAAACGATGCGATTTCGAGTGCTCCTAAGGCCCCGTTTATACTTCATCGCCGCGCGACGCGACGCCACGTATTGTGGCCATTCTGCGACGCGATCGATCAATTTGGCCTTATAGCGTGGCCATCGCGTCGCGCCGCGACGAAGTATAAACGGGGCCTAGGGCCTGTTCATACTTCTTGACGAGAGCGACAGGGCGAGGGATACATACCGAGGGGGAGGGGAGGAGGGGCGTTGCCTGAGAAAAATCGATAGGTATGCTTTACTTTGTCGCCCCTGTTGCTGCCGTCGCTCTCGTCGCAGAGTATATACAGGTCCTGAGTCGTACATTTTGCTAGTGCCTCAGAATCTTCACGCCTTCAGTCAAATCTGAATCTCCCTATCTTGGCATCATTCTGAAGTCTAAGCGACCAGACTTATTGCTCCACACAAGAGACACACCAGCGCCATATCGATTGAGCGTCGCCCGGCGGCGCGAAAAATCGATATCTATGCCGACCATAGGCCTTTGTCATACCATCGCTCACCCCGAGCGACGCCTAATGATATGCTCCCATATCGATTCCATCGCGCCGCCCGATCGATATGGGAGCATATCATTAGGCTTCGCTCGGGGTGAGCGATGGTATGACCTAGGCCTAAGCCTGTTCATACTTTGATTGCTCGGCCGAGCAAATCATACGTATCGATTTTGCTAGGCGATCGCTCGGGGAGAATCGATACGTATGATTTACCTGGCCGATCAATAGTTACCGTCGCTCCCGCCTCGAAGTATGAACAGGCTCTATGATGCAGCGTCGCGTGGCTCTGCAAGCGTAGACGGTACATGTCGCTAAGGCGCACAGCAGGGGCATGGGAACGGCCATTATAGCGACCGTAATCGCGTGTATGAGGCGAGATCGGTGCCTGAATGGCTACCGCGGTCACGTTAGCAGCAACAGTGCGTTCCCGCACCCCTTTTTTAAAAATTCAATCCTTTAAATTATATAGACTTTTAATGCAATTTGAATTTTTTATTATAACGATTGCCTTGGGCGCGTGGAGCGGTGCGGAGGAGGCGTGCACCCGATACGAGGTTCCTGGTTCGGATTTCCGCCCAGGCCAACCAAGCCTTCCATCCCTCCGGGGTCGGTGAATTGGTACCAGACTTGTCAGGGAAGTATAAAGCGCTGACGTGTTCATCGGCTAGCCACCGCAAGTCATTGTATGGCCAAATACTCATTCATGTCGCCTCCACGACATCTCGTAGAAGTAGAATGCGTGGCGCATCCCAGAAGGGATTGAGTAACGCCGTCCTTTATCCTTATCCTCATTATAATGAATGCCTTATCTTATGTACATTTCTCCTTCACACCAGCGTAATCACCTGTTAAACCGTTGTCGAATGCGACTCCTAGTTGATCTGGGTGGGAACCGAACCATAAATCAATTCGTGGTGCACATGAGAGCAGCTGCACCATCGCCTATGTCACATGTGCGTCTTTTGTTCTTTGTGAACCTATGAATTAGAGCTTCTGATTGCTGAAGAAATTTAGATGAGGGGCAAGGGCTAACATCAATCAATATCTTTGTGGAATGCGCCATGTATTCAACTTCTTCATGCTATGGCGCTGTGCCATTTCGATCCATTATCTGGCTTCTGCCAGTTAAAGCTCGAACACCAAGTTTCGCGACATTCCATCGGAAGGAAGCTTCACTAGGCCGTGGCTGAAATCAGTCAGGATGGGTAGGAGGCCTGGCATCTCTAACTAACTGCACCCCATCTGTCCTTATGGCTTTACAGTAATACTATTTGCGTGAGTTAATTGCTTGCACTTATTCTGCGCCATAACCTTAGCCAGCAAGACGTACACGTTCCCTCATGCTGTGACAGAAAGTGTTAATTCGTACTAGGAATCAGAAGATCGGGGCGAAAAGGCGACGTTCGATAGTGGAGAACAATGGGATAATCCGGTTAATGGGTGGCAACTCCAAGGGCTTGCTACAAGATGAGCAGAAAGCGCTTCGTGGGGGTTCTTCACTAGCCAAGTAAGGCCTAAGATGTCTTATCATAATGAAAGGCTGTGTGCGATAAGCTCGGATGAGTTGTTTTTTTAATAATGTTGGAATTATCTAAATAAATGCAATGCTTGCAAGGAATTTATAAAAGAATAACTTTATAACTTTTTATTTATTTTAGATGAATTAAATGAAAATGAGCGAATAAATGAAATAAGGATAAAAGATACCCCTTATCCCCGCCCTTTAATCACACCCAGGGAGAGTTCTGGAACAGAACCGGTTAAGGTAGTGAAAGCTAAACATTTCAAATTCACTCGAAGTAAGGCTTACTAGCCGAAAAAATAAAGAACGGCGTTCGTCGATCCCTTGACGGGATGCGCCACGTATTCTACTTCTCATGGAGACGATGTAGATGCCGTGTTTGGCCTAAACAATGACTCAGGATAGCAAGCAGATGGACACGTCGGTGTTTTTCGTCGTCGACAAGCAACTCGGGAGGAATGGAGGCTTTACAACCCTGGATGGGACTCGAATCAAGAACCTCGATTGCAGAGGATGCACGCAACAGTCAACGCCTCTTCTGACTACGCTACCATACGCCCAAATAAACGAATAAAGTGAATAATGGAATATTCTGTAAAATATTTGTAATTTTTGGGCGCGTGTAGCGCAGTCGCGCCTCCTCCGACTGCGCTACACGCGCCCGGCGAAAGATAAACATTCAAAATAGTACTTTATTAAGATGAAGAAGTTCCTTTAATGTGGAAAAAATAGTGGCATCGAATGAAGTCCTCAACGGCATGACGCCGTGAGTCGATCCGTAGACACAATGGATGTTTACCTAATTTTGAATGCGTACATATTTGGCCTACAACATAATTTGCGGTGGCCAGCCGATGAACAAGTCAGAGCTTTATCCTTCCCAGACACGTCTGGTACCAATCCACCGACCCCGGAGGGATGAAGGGCTTGGTTGGCCTGGGCGGGAAATCCGAACCAGGAACCTGGTATCGAGTACACGCGACAGCCGGCACCTCCTCCGACTGCGCTACAAACGCCCACTTCACCAAGTAGCCAGCAATGCCTATCAGAAGCTATTCTCTACTCCTATCTGGCTGATCCATCTTCAGAAGATCCCTGGCCTTTACGGATCTGGTGGACCTGACTAGGCAAGAGTATCATCCACATCGGAGCGGTTCCCAAATGGTCTTGTTATCTTCGACAGTGCAGGCGATAAATCTGCGCTAACAAGGGTTTTTCTGCGGTTCGTGCGGTTCGTGCCTCACCATCCCTCCTCCCCCTTCTGCTCCGATTGTGACAGGCGTTTCGTTCGCCAGCAGCAGCAGCAGCAGCGGCAGTGACACAGAGCATGTGTGCCTGAATACATTTCTAATCTCGGCAACTATAAAATTCAAGTCAGGTGTTGTTCTCGTAGTGCACGCGCCGCTGCCTAGCCGGCCAGCCGGCCATACGCTCTATGGCCTATGCACTATGGGACACCACCCCATCATCATCATCATCGTCGACATTATCCCGTGCTCTTTCGTTCTTGCCGAAGAGGCGGAGAGCTCTCGAAACTGTCCGCGTCCTCCCACCCGTTAGCGCACGAGACACGGAGCTGTTCAGTGCTGTGCGTACGGATACAGCAGCACTTGAGGAGCTGAAAGGGGTCGGATCTATCCTAGTCGGGGGGGGGCACGATATGGTCACAGTTCAGCGATACGAAAGCACATTCTTTGGGATCGCGTGAGCGCTATCGGGTAGTAGCTGAAGCTCTGGGACAAGTTCAAAGAAGAGTTGGAGAGGCGAAAGACCATATGCCCCCTCCGACTAGGATAGATGGGGAGGTCTCTTCCAGAAGTTCACTGAAGTCATCAATGAGCGGCGAATAATTGGGCCAAGATTCGGTCCATATTGTCAAACAACGGAGCGAACTAGGGTTTGCAATAAGGTCTCCGTGACATACTTCAGAGGGGCAGAAAACAACAGACATGAGATCACTATAGAGCCACGCCCATTTTATGTAGAACCCCGCCCATTTTTAGTGAAACGAACGGCTAGTATCACACTATCTGTTGAAGCCGAAGCCATTTTTGCTATGAGTATGCCTATCCCCTAATATACGTGGTATATAACATTTTCACGTCGAACTGGGCACTTTTAGACAATTGTCGAATCAAAGTGGATAAAGGATAAGGATAAAGGGCGGCGTTATTCAATCCCCTTTGGGATGCGCCACGCATTCTACTTCTACGGGATCTCGTGGAGGCGAGATGAATGCGTATTTGGCCATACAATGACTTGCGGTGTCCAGCCGATGAACAAGTCAGCGCTCTATCCTTCCCAAAAAAGTCTGGTAGCAATTCACCGACCCCGGAGGGATGGAAGGCTTGTTTGGCTGGGCGGGAAATCCGAACCAGAAACCTAGCATCGGATTCAGGCGACAGTTGGCGGCGCCTCCTCCGACTGCGCTCCACGCGCCCTAGTCAAACTGGAGACTTTAAAAAAATCAAGTTGGACACTTTTGGAATCAAACCGAACACTCCCCTAGGCAAGTTGTACGCTTCTGAAGTCAGAATGAACATCTTCGAAACCAAAAAGAGAACTTATTGCTCTCTAAAAAGGTGAAAATAAATTGCTTCCTTAACAGAATTTACCATGACTTCCTTGAAAATTTACAATTCACCTGCTAGAAAAAGTAACTGCAGTGAAAAAAGTTTCAGCTGCAGCAATGGATTTAAACCTGCTTTACGGTGCAAAAAATGCAGAAATTTTAAAGTGCATTACAAGAACAGATCGTGCAGTGCACTCGTAGGGCACATGGCGATTTCCACTTCCTTTTCTTATCTGCTTTCCTCAAAAAAATTTTAAGACATAATGTATACTGTAGTTGTGATCGAACGAACGAATGCGAATATTCTAATATTTATTCGAAAAGTCGAATATTCGATATATCTGGATCTTCGAATATTCGTTCGAATTTGAGATCGAATGGGATCCATAACCGAATATTATTCGAAAATCGAATATTTCAGCTTCATTCGAAAATCGTGTGACAATTTTAGTCGAATATCGAATGAACCTAGAATTTTAAAGCACAAAACCTGATTCGAACAAATTATTCGACTATTCGAATGTTCGAATAAACGAGAAATGGGGCTTATTGGATTTTTAATCATTCGAAAAGATTAAGGAGCGAATAAATTTCTTCGAAAATTTTTGACGTCGAATTTATTCGCTCATTCATTCGCCTGACAAAATTTCTCAAAAGCACAGTTATAGTATGTACTTTGTCCACCACGCCGCACGGCACCACTATCGCCATAGATATCGATTTCTCGCGCAGCCAGATCGATATCTGTTCCGGCCATGGTGTCGCGCTGCGCAGAGTCGAAACTATAAACTAGGACTAATACACCTCATTTGACGGAATTCTGAGAGACGGTGACGCGAATGGCGCCGCTGATTACACAGGGGCGGAGCGATTCGACGAGAAGCGGAAACCGCCGCTGCAGAACTATGGGAATCCCTACCAATCGATATCGATCGACCTTGTCGGTTTCTTCCACAGTGGACCGCTTGAGAAAGGAATGATGCTATGCTGCTTGGAAAGAATTCACAACAATAACGAAACAATGTCAAACTAGCAATCGACACCTGTTGCAGTGGACATAGAGAGCTAGTCCGTTTGTCTTTCCATCGGTCCGCGCAAAATTGATGCCATTTTCGAAGGGAGAGCTTCAGAGTTTATCGATTTGGGATGGGAATTACGCGAATGTAGTGACCACTGGACGGGTCTCACAGGTAATATCGATCGTCTAATCAGTGTCGATCGGTTATATCTATCACTCGGATTTCTAACTAAAATTGGCCGTTGAGAATTTTCTTCTTTTTTTTGAATTGACCGTTTACCGTACAAAAACCCCTTTTAGGGGTTGACAGTAGCCGGTGATAGTCGCGCCGTACCATGCGCATTCATTCCACTGCACGATTCGCCGGATACAGTACCCCGAAATTGCGTAAAGTTAGATGTAAACGCTGTAAGGAGGGCAGATTATTAGAGGGCACTGTAAAAAAACAAGACTCCGCCCACTTTGAGTAGGTTCCGCCCATGACGAATTGATTGATTGATCGTGTTTCCTGCTTTCTTCTGCATTGTTGCAGGAAGACTTTATAAAAATAGCGCTACGAATAAACAAAACTGATTAATTCATAAAATCTTGTTGTTGAGTTGCGTCTGTAAGTAAAATAGTGCAAAATAAAAATTAAATGAAAATAAATAAACAATGCGGTAACCCTTCGTAAGGAAATGTATCGAGCTGAACCTATCTTTACTCTGGCTAGCAATATAAGACTTTCTCTTAGGCACTTTGGAAGAAAACAAGGGCAAAGTCGGCATTGGTTCACACCTCAGCATGCGCCACGCATCCTACTTCTGCGGGATATCATGGAGGTGATTTGAATGCGTACTCGGCCTGCACAATAACTTGCGGTGCCCATTCGTTGGAAAAGTCTGCACCACATGTGATACTACTTTTCTGATTCCTTATGGACAGAAGACTTGAATGATCTGGGTGGGACTCGAGCTTCATGTCGATACGCGGTGCGAACGAGAGCCACCGTCATCTCCAACTGCGCCATACCCATCGAAATCAGCACGTTATTCCCTTTAGACAGTAGGGTAGTCATCAGGCAAGTCAGTTTTGTCCTCGCAGGCACCTGTAATGACACTTCTACGAACCACGAGGAACGGAAGCACGGAAATCGAACTTCGATTCTCGTTCCGCACCATATCGGCGCTCCTACTGCCTGAGCCACATGTCATGTATCTGTACCGAGTGAATCATCACGTAGATAGGTCTTTATTCCAGTATTCACAGAATATCCTGCTGGCCTGCTGATTGTCAAGTTGCTCTAGTGGACCCTCCATCCGTCCCTAGCGTGTGCCAAAGTGACCCACTGGGACCTTATCGCTCGAGGAACACAAGTGAGGTCACACCGTTCGTGAAGAGCTCTCACATCTAGAAAATGAGCTATTTCTGAAACAACAATACTAGAATTTTTTTAAAAATCTAATTAAATCTCTAGCTAAATGCATAGCGTTTCATTTGTAAAACAAAAACAATTGCCGAATCCTGTTCTTAGGACGATGGACCCTATCTTATGCAAAGGCCCTAGTAAGAAGTAGAAGATAATGATTAGGAATAAATACGAAAATATAATAAAAATAATAGTATAATAAAAATAATATAATAAAATCATATAATTAAGAAATTAAAATTAATTTTATTTTTTAATTTTAATGTTCAATTAATTAAAATTATTTAAAAATTGAAGTAAAAAATCAAATGAAATCATAAATATAATTAAGAATAAATATGAAAATATAATAAAAAATGATTTATCAATAAATCAATAAATCAATAATAAAGTCCTTAATCCATGGCTAGTATAAAAATAAATAGTAGATGTAATATAAATATAAATAGTAAACTTAATATAAATATAAATAACAAACATAGGAAATAATGATACATAATGAAATAAGTAAGCTAAATTTAATATAAACTGAATAAATATAAAATATATAAAAAGATTATGGTTAGGAATAAATTTTTTTTAAATTTCAGCCGCAGAAGGGGTTTAGAGATGCATCGCGGACAACGTGACAAAATGATGAGCTCCCATATCGATTGACGATACCAGGAATCGATATGGGAGGTTATCGGTACGCGCGTCGCGCCTCGACGCAGTAATACTCTAAACATCTTCCTATACACCCCCACTTCAATTGCTGAGCTCACAGTTGTAAATATGTTCGACGTCTGCATTTGCACACCACACATCAGATTTAACGGTAGGATTATCGTCCCTCAGACACTGGGAGAGGTCGCCTGCAGATGAAAAATGGGTGAACTAGCATTGCACCTGTAGGTGACCTGATTTCGACCCACAGCTTGACCCAATCGATTTCACGGGGGGCGTGTGAACCTGTAGTTCACCTACATATGCATCGCCTATCACGCGAGCGGCGAAATGACCGGTAGTAGACCGCTCACTGAAACTGCGCCCCAAATAGTCCCACAGGTCACCTGTGACGTCAAAATACGTCATTTCACCTGCAGGTGACCTCTCCCAGTGTCTGAGGCCGTTCTACATGAGCGCTCTGTTTTGCTCTTGGCATTCTAAACTTTCTGTGAGAGGGTAAAGCGTCCCAGATTCGTCTCTACATGGCTAGTTCAAAGGAAGTGCCTCCCTGTTCCCGAGTTAGACTTCCGTTGAAGCGCAGCAACAGCTGCCTTCTTCACCTGTCGTCCTATAAGAAGCTCCATTACTTCCGCCATGCGCTGTCGAGCGTGTCGCTACAAAGTACGAGGTTATCAATATCAGTGTAACTCCCGTCGACAAGCAGCTACGACGACGACGACGACGAGTTCCCATGCACCTTCCCCTCAGCACGTGTAGGCCGACCGACTCTAACCGGCTGGCTTTCGTTGACGATGACGTGCACCTGCCGTCGTTTTTCCCCACCCCACGTGTGTGCTCTGGTCGATTCAGAGGATAAACGGCTATTATAGCGTTTTTTATGGCCGCAGAAGAGGTGGTACATTAGCCGACGAGGAACTTCTAGACGCTTCTGATGAGCTCTTCTAGACGAACGGCTAACTAAACCAGAGAGCATCGTTGCTGCCTGGCACAGACTGGCACAACAAAACCCTGGTACGGTATTTGACTAATTGCACCGCCCTGCTTGTAGCGACGGGTTTTTTCAAGCTCAGAGGGGATTTAACACACTTTTATTGGACGTTACGGTAGTTAGGTAAGCGTCACCGGAGCATGGTTGTTCATGGGGATATACCCTTGCGATTTCACCTCCTCTTTCTGGCTATCTTCCTTATTGAGTTAAGCACCCAGTCTATTTAGAAGACGCCCATTCACGAGAAGCAATAGCCCTCTGGATTTCAAGAACCATCGGTACATATCGGATCTATGCCAATCGACCGCAAGGGGCGGAGCCAGCCAATCAGAGCACCGCCTAAAAGGGGTATTACCCCACCAGAAAGTGTGAAGAAAATACGTCAAGCTAGCTGTTCACTTCTGACATCTGCTTTCGCTCTGACTCACGCTCGACCTTCAGGACATGATCCATCTCGACAGGACAGCAACCCGATATGTACCGAGATCTTTAATTCAGTGGCTTATTGACTCCTATAGAAAGTGAAACTACTGTGACCGCTTATCACAGTCAAGGCGACCAGGTGGGGTGGATTAGCGGTCATGATTGCCCATTGATGTGCACATGTGGTGCAGTTGGAAATAGTCGCCGATTTTCGCCTGCATCCTCGATCGATTTTAGGTTCGGTTCCCAAGCGAGCCTTCCTTCTCACAGCCTGGTAGGCAAGCTCGTGAAATACTTGTCTGGAGAGAACAGAGCGCTGTCTTGTCCATGTACTGCTCACCAAAATCAGCCGAATAAGCCCATTGCACATTTAAAATCAATAAAAAAAATTTAAAAAACTCAAACTTATCCAACAAAATTTGTAAAGTAAAAAGCAAAAGCATGGCGCATCCCGAACAGGCTTACTTGAACCGACTTCTTCTCTTTATCCCTTGTGGACGGTGTTGACTTATCCCGTTCGCCCCAGTTTACACTTGCGCCGCCACGCGGCGCGGCACTACGTTTGTCATAGATATCGATTTTTCGCGCTGCCCGGTCGATATCTATCCCGACCATCGTGCCGTGCCACATAGCGGCACAAGTATAAACTAGGGCTTATGGAATGCGTCATGCATTCTGCTTACGCAGTGTAACGTGGAGACAGTTTGAAATCTATTCGGATACTAGTCGCCATTGTGGCCTACATGGGGAAAGAGGAATGAGTCAGCCAGTCGCGACCAATGAGGGGACCTGTCATGCACGCCCCCTCTGAGGTGTTATGCCTGGTTCTGATCGATCTTCCCCGTCCCCACCTCTTCCCATGTAGGCCACATTTACGACAGGTGTCCCTATTTGGACTACACAAAGAGTTGTGGTGGCGGGAAGACAGGCAAGTCAGTGCATGTACAAATTTACCAACCCCGGGGGATAAAAGGCTTGATATAACCTGGTGGGAGGGATTCGAACTATGAACACTGGCCCGGCAGCCGCTGTTTCTTACAATTGCGCTAGATGTGGTAGCGCCTTTCTGCGGTAGAATGCATGGCGCGTCTTAGAGGGAGTTGGAAGCTTATTTCCCGGTGTTTTAGTTCTTGATCAATGTTGCCTTTACGAGGCGTTCAGATTTCAAAATTAATAATAGAATTCTACTAATTAAGAAAATTTGCCTTCAAAAATTGTCCCTAAAACGAAAGTTTGGCTACTATAATGCCTTAAAAACCCACATTCCACTAATGAGCGCATGATGCTCCGAGAGAGTTTTTGCGCGTCAAATACGACGCAACGCGGCCGCAATTACGGTATTCTATCTCGGCGATCGCCGCCCGCCACCATATTCGAAACGTGCCAATTGTCGAGGTTTTTGCTCGTGGCTCCGACGATGCGTTGTCACAGAATGAGCTCGTCGTCGTCACGCCAGAAAAAGGCCCGCTCCAACCACACATCCCTACAGTAGACCAGTTCGCGACGACGAGGCGACCGGCGGGCGGATTTCTAGGTCGTCTCTAGCTATTCTGTTCTTACCGTATGCGCTAGGATACATTAGGCATTTCGAGCAGGACCGTTTATACTGCCTACAGCCGCTGGCAACACGCTCGTCTTCTAGAAAAGACAACAGAAGCTGAAGGCTAAGGATTTCCGGTACATTGGGGGAAGTTGGCATGGGCGTGATGAAGAGGCGGGGCCGGCCAATCACAGACGCTAGCGAATCATACGGGTGTCGTGTGATTGGCTGCTTGCTCCTTTGCACCAAAACTCTTAAACTTACTCTTACCAGATATTTACTAGAACACATATAGCGCAATAGGTAAAAGACTTCGATATAACGTCCACGAATCGATTCGAGGTTCTGATTCTGCACTGGTCAACAAACCTCTCATCCCTTCATTTCTCCAAGACTTCTTCGGGAAATGGTGTCGAACTTGGTTACCGCAACCACATTCCGTAGGCCAAGTATGCATTTACTTTGCCTCCACGATATCCCACAATGTAGAATGCATGGCGCATACCAAGACCAATTGCTTAGCTTCGCTTTTCTTCTTGTATTTATTTGAGATAGTAAAATTAGCGTACCATTAAATACCAACAAACAAATGTCAGCAGAATTTTATGGCATCATAAAGAAGTTTCGGTACTTGTCGTTAATGTGGCCAACATGGCGAGGCTGAAATACGCCAGTCGTCTGCAACCGATTAAGCATAAACCACACATTCTCCGCGGGTAGTGTGCACATTCAGTGCACACTGGATGGTTTGATTGGTCCTTTGCGTCCTCCCTCTCAATGTAGGCCACATTAACGACTAGTGCTGAAACTTCAGTGTCGCGCGTGCAAAATTGTGCTTAAAAACATTTAAATAAATGAGCAAAATAAAGCCTCCAAAGTCATAAACGGCTTATGAAAGTCACACTATTTGTTAAAAAAAAATAATTTTCGCAAAAAAAAATCAGAGCTGGGTATCCTAACCAAAGTGCGAGTAAGAGCACAAATCGATAATACCTTCGACAGAGCCAAGAAAAAAAGAAAAAAATAACAAATATCGAAATAATATATGTTATACTCTCATAATCTGATTTATATTTGTATTCTATCTACTTAATTTTACGAATATGTAATATAATTTATTTTTATAATTTAAGTGATACGTTTTTTATATGTCGATATTATCGATTTTTACCAAAGAGTATCTGTTTAAGGGCGAGATCGTGCGAATATTGGCCACTCTTCATGACTCCACAAGAAGACATATCGATATACTGATATCGATTGATATTATTGATTTTGGCAGCAGAGTTTTACGACATACAAGTGTTTACTGGTCCAATTGGTCGCCTGTTGGTCTGACCTTTTCGTTCGACCAAGCGTCCGCACAAAATTAATGGCCGCAGGAAGGGTTTATTCTTATACCATAGATCGGATGTCGTAACTTTCTCAAAAAGTAAATATTATCTATTAAAAAATTGATATCGATTGATATTGATTTTTCTCAAATATAGTAGACTACCTGGTGCTATATTGCGAATGTAATGGCCATATGAACGAGCTTTACAGCAAGTGAGCATTGCCTAACAAAACTGTTGTCTCTCAATTCTCCCTTCTGTGCGTCCGCGCAAAATTAATGGCTATTTGAGGGATTTCCACCATGTGTGTAGAATCCAATCAGCATTTCGAACTACTGAATTCCTGTTCACGGTGTGCCACGGACTCCGTTTCTTAGAGACACCCCTTGGAGGTAATTCGAATATCGATTTATTTATTTTTTTATTTACGAATTATTTTTTACTGTCGACTATTTGGCGGGCGGATCACGCAAATATAGTAGCCACATACATGCAAGGCATCCAAAGAGTCCTATCAACTGAAAAATCAATGTCGATCGATTCCCATCTACTGAACGGCAGCTATAAACGAATAGATGGGCCGCAGAGTATAAGAAAGAGTTTACTCATCAATTGCACACGTTGCCTTTGTTTGTCCAGACGTTGGCGCAAAATAATTGGCAGCTAGATGACCCTGACAATCAATATATCGAATATTGATTACTATCAACTTATGATGCGACCATCTCCACATCAGACAGGTGGTCCGCCAACTAACTGCTGGTATTTGAAATCGACTGCTACTAAACGACGCGACAGCGTGCCGCGTTGCGGACGGCGGAAGCATAAACTGATGGTTTATCCTACGATATAATCGACTAATGTCACGTGTCCGTCACGGGGAGGGGGATTAAAGCCAAAAGATGCCTAGGACAGTGCGGCGTATGCCAGCCGGGCTTTCTTTGAGCTTAACCATGGGCGATTGCTCGCGAACCATACCCTTGGCGGTGGATCGTCCAAATTTACGAGATATTCAAGGGGCAACGCGTCAGGCTATGAATGGGGATCGAGTGCAGAGCGTAGGGATTCAGGAGGCGTGCTCTAGACGTCGTTCAACGTGCGTCTGGATTCAGAAGACGTGCTGAAGACTCGTCTAACGTGCGTAGATATTCGGAAGACCTTCGCTAGACGTCATGAGTCAGAAGACCTGTGCTAGATGTCGTCTAACGTGCGTAGGGATTCAGGAGACCTGCGCTAGACGTCGTACAACGTGCGTCAGGACGCACGTGAATCGGTACTCAGTGTCACATGTGCGTGCTTGACTCTCACTCCGTCTCTTTGCCAGCACATAGAAAAGGAAGTATTTCGGGAGAGGGGGAGGGGTAGAGAGAGAGAGAGACAGAGAGAGAGAAAGAGAGAAAGAGAGAGAGAGAGAGACCATGGGATTCGGAGGAGTATTGCCGTCGGACACTAAGCGGTGTCGACCAGTACCGATTAATTTTAATTATGATTTTGCTGATTAAGCACCGGATTGGGACTCTCACTTTGGCGGCCGCTACTAGGCCGCTGAACGTCTGGTTAAAAAATAATGATCAAAACTCTTGGAAGCCACAAAATCACCTATACTGTAGCATGACACGAGTCATTCTTTCCAACAGCGAATACAGTATTACAGTGGAGTTATTTTTAGTAAAACAAAGGTCATAGAGTTAGCTAATCGCCATTCGCTTAAGCTTCTATGCCTTTCATAATTCTAACATCACCTTAAATATAAGTTATTTAAATAATATATATACATATATATAAACTATAAAGGATAAAGGACGGCGTTACTTAATCCCTTTTGGGATGCGCCACGCATTCTACTTCTACGAGATGTCGTGAATGCGAATTGAATGCGTATTTGGCCAATTAATTGCGGTGGCCAGACAGTAATCAAGTCAACGCTTTGTCCTTTCAGGACAAGTCTGGTACCAATTCACCGACCCCGGAAGGATGGAAGGACCAATCGGTCGGCCTGGGCGGGAAATCCGAACTAATGGTAAGAACCTAATATCGGGTGCATGCGACAGCTGGCACCTCCTGGTCTACACGCCATTATATAAACAATATATAAACTAATAGTACATCGAATATAAAGTTAAGCATAGAATATAAAATTAAAGGTTTTCAAGTTTTTTTTTGTTCAAAAACATCAAATTTTTTTGAACCCAATAATTTTGCACATTCAAAAATTGTAATATCTTTCTATTCACTAATGAGTCACACCGGTCAAGTGTAATTGCAAAAAAGGTTCGTTTGGAGATAGGTGGCAAAACGAACCACTTCGACGAAAGACGAAAATTTGATCTATCCTAATCGGAAGGGGTACATAGTGATTTGCGTGTCGATCCGGTCCCTTGAGTTTTCGCAGAAGTTTCAAATGCTATTCCACAATGCGAAGGCTTTTACTTAAATTCAGGAAATGTCGTTATGCATGGGATGACGTACGCAATTGGCACTTTCTGATTGCCCCTCCCGACTAGGATAGATCCGAAAATTTTGAAATTTTATCTTTTTCGCTTCCACCTTGCTTCGTTAGCTTTTCTGGCGTCTGGAGTCACTATGCTTGATAAACTGCTGCTGACGATTGCTCATCGCTGCTGAGCCAAGCGGATGATGCACGTTCTCTGACGTGCAGCCCTCTGACGTCTGATGGCGTTGTCGACGTCGCTATTTAACAACGCATTAGCTTAATTATGCGGCTGAAAAACACACACAAACCAACACGTGCTGTTACAATACGCATACGGCCGAGGAGAGAGCGTCAGCTCCTAGCCGGTCCCTCCCCGGCTACAGAATTATTAGCTCCTTCACGATGAATCGCTATGTGCAAGCAAGTCTAAAAAGGCTTGAAGAACGAGAGGATCCCAGAGATCGTCGATCTCTCAATAGCGAACGGCGAAAATGTTGCTCCGCTCTCGAAATGGAACTTCTGACGGCGTCAGTGCACGTTTTTGGCTTCGGAAAACTGAATGGGCTCGTTCTATGGCATCTCTCGAAGTTCACGACATCATGCTTCAAAGAGAGAGAATAGTAGAAATGATCTAGGCCGTGCATATGCCAGGGCTCGTCCTAGATTCGACCAAGCATACGCCGCCTTGAAGTCTGCAAAAAAAGGAATGCATGGCGGAATCCCAGCTGGCACGAAGTCAAGGTGCTCTGTTCCTTCGTAGAAGTCTTCGAAAGAGGTTTGATACGGAAGTCGCCGCTGTAGAAAGCTAAGACAACTAAAAAGAAGGAGATGAAGTACGGTGTTAGTCATCCCTTTTAAGGATGCGCCATGCATGTGCCTTTAAGAAATATCGTGCAGACAATTTGAAGGAGTATTGGGCATGCCTTGGACATGCCAGCCGCCGGATTAGACAGTGCTTTACTCTTCCCAGACAAGTTTATTACGAATTTACAAGCCTCATTGCGTTGGAATACTTCTAGGCTGGCCTGACGAGACTCGAACCGAAGACCTCGAGATTCAGGCTGCACGCGACAGCCGGCGCCTCTACCGACCTCGCTACATGCGTCCATAACAAAAAGGGCTAAGGAGTCCATAAACTGAAGCTAAGCTGGTCGTCAGAACACGTGAAGAAGTCGTCAGAGTCGTCATCGGGAAATCCGTTTAGGAGAAGGCGAAGAACGTCGTCTACGACTTAAACGTCGAGGCGGTCTTTCCGATAAGATTTAGGCAGTCAGGAGACGTTCACATAGAGCACCTCACCGGAGCAGAACTAGCAGTTGAGCGGTCAATTTCTAAGCTCAAGAAGCCCTCGCACTATATGTATACAGAGGCAGACCACCAATCTGTGCGTCTGTGCATCCGTCCGTCCGTCCATCTGTCCGCGCTCGAAGACTTCTGTAATAATGCAATAATCGACCACACTGCTCTGGTGATGAGCGACTATGCTGACTGGCAAACAGGTCGACAGGAAGACAGTATTGATCACGTTATCAGTATCTATCAATATTATCGATTTTTGTCAAAACGGCCTGTTATCACATTTATAAATAGTTGCGTCTTCACGCTAGCACGGCATCACGATTGTCATGGATATCGATTTTTCGCCCGCCCGATCGATATCTATTCCGGCTATAGTGCCACGCCGCGTAGCGGAGCAACCATAAGCCGGGGCTTAGTGGGAATATAGCGAATATGATGGCTGTTGGATATGTTCCACAGCAGGTAAGCAGCATTGATCGGAATTATCGATTTTTGCCAGAATGAACCTCTGCTGAAGTGGGACAGACGCGAGTACGATGGCCTGTAGGCATATGTTTCACAACAAGTGAACGCCGCCGATCAACCGATCAATATGGATCAATAATATCGACTTAGCCCAGACAGTGGTCAGGCCGTTCGCTAGGCTAGCAGACTAATGGTAGTGAAGGAGTAGTAAAGGTTGGCGTTAGTCAATCCCCTAGTGATGCGCCATGCATTGAGTTTCCACTTGGATAGAGGGGGCAGTCCCTTAAAGCATTTAGCGCGCATAAAAGGAGTAACGAGCAGCAACGTAGAAGATAGCGCCGTCTCCTTGCCAAGGAGCTGATTGAAGAAGAAGAGGAAGGATATGGCAGGTCTGGATAAGGAATCGAACTGCCCTCAATCAAGGTGTTAAATCGATTAGCGTGCCGGTTCCAACTGCGCCGTTTATGCCCAGTGATGATAAAGATGAGAAGGAAGCTCTCTCCAAGTCTTTAACGGAAGCAAGGCCCTCTTTAGGCTCTTCTTTGGCTCAGCCAAAAGTCATCTACAACTGTGGAAGATACCTAGCGATCCTATAAAGGTGTCGAGGTGCATTAGCAGTAGAGAATTTGGACCCAGTGACGGATTCCATGTTGAAATCCTGACCGTACAGATACAACGGCTACCTCAGGAGTGGGTAAATGTACCGCGCAATCCCCAGCAGACCCTTCAAGCTCGCCTATACATATCTAACCGGGCATATCGTCATCAATTCATGCGTCAAGCACATCTGAGCGTTCGTCAAGTGTTTCGTATTCATTGAAAATGTGGACTTTTCTATGTATGCATGTGCTTGCCAAGAGACATATGGCCTTCGGCGGTTTTTTCTACGCTATGGGTCCACCGTCGGTTCCTTTCCCGTTGTCGAGAAGCATATATACATTGTCAGCAAGTGCACGGAGACGACGATGATTCCTCCTGAAGCTCGTCGCTGTTCAACGAATAGGCACAGGCGGTCATAAATCGTGTGTGTGGAACGCACTTGGCACGTTCTCGCACTCACGTCGCTGTGCCAGTTGATGTGAGACGGGTTTTTGCAGCTCTCGAGAATAGCATTGGCTGCAAGAAGAACAGCAGACGCGTAGTGGAGTGGACGGCAGCTCCACTACCCCAGTCCTCACAGCGATTAGGCTAGAGTTAAGGCTTGAATAACCAGCTCTTGAAGGCCTACTAAAGTACAGAGGACATTAACCCCTCCTGGGAAGAATACCATCATAGTCAGAGCTGTGGATAAATGCAGAATGTCAACACCTATCAACTCCTCGGTCCATGTCGTGAATGTGGCCAGCACTATGGAGTGGGAACGCGTCAGCCAATCAGAGCACCGATTGAACGCACGCCGGGCAATCAGGGCAGCGAGCGTGGTATACATACTCCCCAAACCTCACAACCTGTTCTCATCTCGCAATGCTGCCCACATTCGCGACTAGGACCACGGATCTAGAATCATATTCGAAGCGATTAGCTCTCACAGGTCTCCGACGAAAGCTAAGGCGCTCAGGTGGAGATGGCGACTAGTCCGACAGAATAAATTCCGAACGCGAATGCTGAAGACCGGCCAATCCTATGTTGGAGCTGAAGGACTGAGGCAGTCTGGGTCTGAGTTGGGCTCCAGAGTTCGAGGCAACCTAGAGATCACCACGAGGAGCTCTGAAGAAAGGATGCATGCACGTCGTCAAGCGAAATCTATGCCAGAAGACGTCCCTTGTCAGACGAGATGATGACTAGTGACGAAACTGTGCAGAACAGGGCGTTCGGACAAGAAGAAGAACTGGTCAGGAAGCTCCTAGAGGAAGAACACGCTGCAATGAGAAGAATAACATCGCCGAAGATGTCTAGTGAACTGAAATGTTCAGTCGTAGCCTTTTGGGGCATCAGATGGCTGAAGGAACTCCTCAAGGCCTGGCTAGAATTTCTAGCCTAGGCGCTTTTCAGCAACAGTTTGGCCCTTCATACTTCAGGATATGAACGCTTGCCTACCTAAGAGCTGTAGAAGAGTAAATCACGGTGTTATCTGCACTTAGCACCTCAGGCGCTTTCCCGAGGCCTCTTTGATTTGATCAACGAGACGACATGCACGGCGTACTCCCGGATCTCCTTTAGCCTCTGTTACTTTAATCCACAAAAGCTTCATCCATCGCAAGGGCAAAAGGATGCTCGAGCAACCTTCGAGATTGTTTTCCAACCACCTTCAGTGACTCTCTAACCTATTGGATGATTCATTACGGAAACCGCACGTCGTCACGCGGTGGCGGCGACAATAACCGCCACAAAAACCGTGAAAAGAGGGATTCACGACGATATTTAATGCATCCATGTGGGGAGGAATGCCTGCAGGAACAACATTGGGAATAAATGTTATAAACAGACAAAACAGCTGTGGCTTTTGCCATTCGGAAGCGGTTTTAAGTCAATGACGGAAGTCACGACGCTTTTTGGAGCGCCTGCATCGTAATTTCATTCACGTGCTCAAGCGGAGTTGAACAAAACAAGACGCATCACAAAGTGAGATTAACCTTCCCAGAGAATCACAAGATTTCATAGCCTAAAATGTACATGTCGAGTTTTTGCCCAATCGGATGCAAGGGTGGATACCGGTAAGGAAAGCGCTAGGGTTTTAGTCGTTAAAGTGGCCTACAACGTGGGAAAAATCGATGCTGTTCATTTCTTTCGCAGACAAGAACTCCTTTTCAAGGAGCAGGGCTCACTAATAATTCTTGCATACATAGGGAACAAGCGTTTTTTTTTTTTTGATAGTGGCCTTGGATAGTAGCGTTTTCTGACAGTTTCGAACCTGTCGTTAATGTGGCCTACATGAGGAGGCGGGAAAAATCCAGCCAACCACAACCAATCAGAGCATCAAAACCTACTAGTCAGTGAGGACACTGATCCGATCGTACACGCTCTCTATGAGTATTACACCCATTCGATGCAGTGTGACTGCTGTGGTTGCTCCGCCTTCCCGTGTAGGTCACAGCGACTAGGTCCGGCATTCAGGTGTCATTAAAGGGTAAAGGACGGCGTTTCTCAATCCCTTTTGGGATGCGCCACGCATTCTACTTGTTCAGGATGTCGTGGAGGCGGTTTGAATGCGTATTTGTCCACGCAATGTTTAGCGGTAGCCAGTCGATGAACAAGTCGCTGCTTTATCCTTCCCAGACAAGTCTGGTACCAATTTAACGACCCCGGAGCTTTGGAAGGAGTGGTTGGTCTGGGCGGGGATCCGAACCAGGAACCTGGTATCGGGTACATGTGACAGTCGGCACCTCCAACTGCGCTACACGCGTCCTACTTGGATGTATTAGTAGACGTACTCTAGGCTTCGCAACGCCGAGGTTTACCGGAATTTAGAGTGCTTTCTCTAGCCTTCTAAGCTGTGTGGTGTCCTATTTATGTGATTATTCTAATTTGAGGATTAAAAGTCTGTTCGGCAATTGTGGGGTCCGGCATTCAGGTGTCATTAAAGGGTAAAGGACGGCGTTTCTCAATCCCTTTTGGGATGCGCCACGCATTCTACTTCTACGGGTCGTGGAGGCGATTTGAATGCGTATTTGGCCATACAATGACTTGCGGTGGCCAGCCGATGAACAAGTCAGCACTCCCATCTTCCATCTCCCACTCCCATCCTTCCCAGACAAGTCTGGTACAAATTCACCGACCCCGGAAGGATGGAAGGCTTGGTTGGCCTGGGCGGGAAATCCGAACCAGGAACCTGGTATCGGGTGCACACGACAACCGGCGCCTCCTCCGACTGCGCTACACACCCCAATCTGATGTCATTACACAACAAATTTTTTAAAAAACTTCTTCTATGATGTCACGCGGTAATGCATGCATAAAGAGACCCTCCAGGAAATCCTATTGTTTGCTGATTTTTTAAATTTTTGCTTTGTCAGCTGGAAAACTGGCCAAATACCATATCAGCAGACAGAACCACTGATGGATAAAAGTTATATGAACATCTGTTCTATGCATATGTTCACATTCTCCTGGGGCCGGATTCATCAACGACTAACCCGCGGGTAAAAGGGGTAGAGATACCCACAATGAAGCCTGCGTCTCTGACTCTTGCGTTATCTCTATCTGACTCTTATCTTTTCTCTACCCCTTATCACCCGCATACCCACGGGTTAATTGTTGATGAATCCGGCCTCTGGCGAGTAAAATTTTAGAATGCCCACGAACGCACGGTCTTCCAGGCGTACATACGTGATGGTTTTCCTGCCCCACGAACGTTTGAAGACCACAACCGCTAGGAACTGGGCCACTCTGGTACGCGACAGGGACGAACGTTGACGTTGACGGTCACTACGAAAAAGTTACCAGTGAGTTTACAGTTTAATGTTTTTGAGCTTAAGCCAATTTTCAGTGATAAAACGAGAATCTGTATCATGAGTTATGAAAAATATTGAGGATGCATAAATTTACTAACTAGACTTCAGGAATTCATTAAGAAGCAGAAGAGAAGCAGGCCAGGGCCCGGATTCATCAAGTAATGGGTATAGGTAGAGATACCGTAAGGGAATCATACCCATTACCAGCAATGGCTAGTGGCTACAATGGTATTCATAAAGGGAATCAAGGGTAAGGCACAACTAGGCCTTTCGCGAAAACGGATGGGCCTTTCGCGATCTCACTAGAGCGCCATTTTGTCAATGGGGCGCGAATGAGTCGCGGGTATACGGATGTACCCACAACGATCGGCGGGTTTTCTCTACCCACTGATATACACACGATTTGGCGGGTAAGGTTTATCATGAATCGTGGGTATGTCTACCCCCGATACCCAGCATACCCATGGGTATGCGCGTTGATGAATCCGGGCCCAGGCGTGGGTTTGTTCCATGCCCTGCATTCTGCGGCTTTTCCCTACCTAGCGCTGCAGGGGAGCATGTTCGTCTGAATGTGACTTTCCCACCCAACCCCCTCCCCTCCCACTTCTCGCACGAACAGTAGGCCTTTCCCCATCTAGCAATCGCTGTTTAATGTGCACAGTTCTGTAATTACACACGGGGACAGACCCCGTGGGGACACGCGCACGTTCTGTGAACTTCGAGTGCTGTCGTGCTGTAGCAGGTCGTGCTGGGTCGTAAGTGCATGTCGCTCTTAAATATGTATTATTAGGCAGTATCGATAACGAGCAGCGCTCGCCGCGACACAAACGAGTTCCCCGAACGCCGTCGAATCAGGTGACGAACTTGAATCTGGCGGCGAGCCTCAGCAGCCTCGTTACGCTCAATTTCTCTTCGTAGCAGTTCCTCGGTGCTAAGCTGTATGAAGTTAAAGGTGAAAGTTCGGGCTTAATCAAACGATCCCTTGGGATACGCCATGCACTTTCACTTCACAGCGTCATAGCGCACGCTTGGAAGGTTGTCAAGTCAGTGTGCAGCGACCTGTGCCCAGATTCATCAACCACTTCCGGCCGGTAACAGTGAAAAGTGCCGCTGAACCTACTGATACCGCGATTCATCAACATGCAGTGTGGTAAATTTAGGGCCAAACTCTCCGTATTGGCTATTACCTAAGCCGGTGTGGTGAATCCGCGGTGAGCCGATACCGCCAGTATCGTTGATGAATCTACCCTGTTGAGAAGTTAGCCGCCCAGCACACTGCATTTGAATGCTTAATACATCCAAAGATGGAACTCAGATACAATTAAAAAGAAGGAATCGTACATGTCGTTTATGTGGCCTACATGGGGAGTAGCGGGTACGCAACTGGTCAACAATGCAGTATTGAGCTAAACTAGTGTGTAGCACCTGAAAAGCAGCGCGTACGGTGTACGGTCCGTGGCCTGCTTGAAAGGTGGGTGTGCGAGCGATGCCCTCTGATTGGCCAGCGCTTTTCCGTCTCTCCATGTAGGCCACACTAACGACTTGTAGTGAAAATTAATAAATTCATAGTAATTTATTTAAAAAGACCGAAATAAAAACGCTTGACATAAATGATAAATTAAGCAATAAAAATGAATAAAAATATTATAATAGTATTTTATTAAAACAATAAATATTAAAAATAAGAAAGCATTAAATTTCTTTTCTCGCTGCGCTGCTCAAAGTAAACAAAACATTTGTTGACGACGTTTTGGACCTATGGCTAGAAGAAATGCAGTACTCAGTTTACCCTAGCAGACTTTAACGGACGCGGTGAACCATAGTGAACGCTCTGATTGGTTAACGTACTCCCGCCTACCTATGTAGGCCACAATAAAGACTTGTAGTGAACAATTAATAAAATCAACGTTAATTATTTAAAAAAGGCCGAAATAAAAGCGCTTGATATAAATGATAGCTTAGGCAATAAAATTAATAAAAATAATACAATGATATTTTATGAAAACAAAAGATATTTTTTAAAAAAGTAATAAATTTCCCTAGTTGCGCTGCTCGAAGTAATCAAACATCTGTTGACGACGTTTCGGACCTGAGGATAGAAGAAATGCAGTGCTCATTTGGTCCCATCAGTCTTTAAGGGGCGCGATGAACCATAGTGAATGCTCTGATTGGTTAACGCACTCTCGCCTATCAATGTAGGCCACATTAACTACTTGTATCAAAAATTGTAGACACAGTGGGCAATAATAAAATTAAAATAAATAAAAGTAAGATAAATGATATATTAATAAATGTAAAAAGATGAAAACTGAAGCGAATTGCTGCTTTCAGACGAGTTTGTCATCAGTCTGTCGATCTTACCGAGGTAACGCTAACCGCTCGCTGCCTGGATACGGACCGAAATCGAACCGAAAATCGATCCAAAGCGATCGTTAGAACGCATCTACTATCGACTGCGCCACACCTGCCGCTACAGGTGAACAGTTTTAAATGTGAAAAGTGGATTATTGCCATTGTCTGACAGGAATATAAAGAATAGTCAAAAGATAGACACTTATATTTAGAATCCCACTCGGTATGCGCCACGTATTAGACTTGCACGAGATATTGTAGCGTCACTTAGCACTCTATGGTAGTCTGCTGATAGACTAGTCTGGGCGCCTTTACTCTTGCTCCCTTTATCCACAAAGAAAATCTGGCAGCGGTAGATTAGTGACCCGAGTGGATTGGTCCAAAGCCTGGTTGGCATGGGCTCAAATCGCCGAACTCAAAATCGAAGCATATATAGTGCACGGTTGACAAACACAGCCTCTTATCCACTGCGCCTAGTACACATTCCTTATATCTGTGCGAGATCAGTGAATTAATAGCAGACCAAGTCTATGAACTGGGCCGTGTAGGTCGCTATTTTGATCCAATACAACTCCACGCCACTCCGTCGAAATAGAATGCATGGCGCATCCCAGAAAAGTTTGATTGGCATCGATCTTCAATATTTACATGTCGTCTTTCAGTATTTTAGTCGAGTTGGAAAGTTTCGAGTGTTTAAATAAACATAATTCACATAACATATTTTGTCCATGTCGCGAATATGGACAGCACTCCGAGGTGAAAATGTGCCAAGCAATCGCACGCAATCAGGGTACCGCCCGAACACAACACACGCGAGCCAATCAGGTACCGACTGCCGATTTCCTCTCTGGATGTACGCCTTTCGATGTGACCTGATTGGCTGGCGCATGACCACCTTCCAAAGTGCTGACCATATTCGCGTCCAGGGTCAAGTATTTATTATATTGTGGTTTCTGCTAATAATATTTTTGCTCTATTTCCGAATTTTTAAAACGTTTTTTTAAAATCAGTGGTTGTTAGCAGTCCTAAAAGAAGACGATGATATAGCAATCCTTGGACTTTCAGTGCATTTATAGTTGTTTGGTGTTTAAAGTGCAGGTTCGAGCCCTGCATAAGGCTGAATTTTCGCAGTTGTAAACATTTTTGTCAAAATTAAAAATTTATATTTTCACCGCGGATTTAATTTGATATATTTTTGCCCAATTTTTAATTTATTTATATTTTATTCTTGATTTATCCACTTTAATTTAATTTACGTTCTCGTCAAAAAATGGAAACCAAATAACATTGAATAACATTACCCTGTATTCCACAGAAGGTCGCAAAAAGCGCCAATTCCAAGAATAATGGGATAAAACTCGGCGATAATCAATCCCTTTGTGGAATGCGCCAGGCATTCTACTTCTACGGGATGTCGTGGAGGTCATTTGAATGGATATTTAGCCTATGCAATGGCTTACGCTGGCCAGCCCATAGATAAATCCGCGTTCTATCCTTCTCAAAGCAGCTTGTCACCAATTCGCCCCCCGCCCTCCCCGAGATACGAAAGGATCCATTATTCTGCGCGGGACCCGAACCAGGAACCTGGAATCGGGTGCATGTGACAGCCAGTGCTTTTAGGCGCCTTTTATACTCCCGCCGCGGCGCGGCGCGTCAATTTGGGGAGCGGCGCGGCCAGTCGCGCCGCGCCCCGAATTTGACGCGCCGCTGTGCGATTGTAGTTAGAAAGGGGAGCGTCAGCGACGCGCGGCCACGAGCACTGCGTACTACGGCCCGTGCTGCGGAAACGGTCCACGAGCCACTGAGGGATCAAAACAGAAAGGATTTTATGGGTGATCAGCGCAATGCATCTTGTCAATGTTTGTCGTGGGATTCCTGTGGGGAGCGACGAATCCCCTCTTTAAGTCTGGAGTCGAAGTCGTTCGCTCAACCTACGGTTGAAACTGGTGAGTGTGGCATTGAGTCGAATCCCCTGCAATGCAAACGGCACTAAACCACTCCTTATTTTGCGACGGGCAGCCTGGGCTCAATATTCACGCAAGATGATAAGTACGTCTTCTACCTTAACCCTGCCAAGCAGCGAGTCTGGGTGAGGCCTGGTGACCTGTTACCAACCTTGGTTCGGCGAGATGTTCACGGCGAGAAGCACCTTTGGAGCTTTTGGGTCTGCGCCCATGGGTCGGTTTACCGGAAGCTGTTTCCCAAGAGCACTACGATGAACTCCAAGGCCATGGTGAACGAAATAGAAGAGATGGGCCGGCGACTCGCTCTTGTTCATTCGCAGCGCTTCAAGAAGGTTCTCCTCTTCGACAACGACAAGGGACACAAGAATCCAAGCAGTCCTTGACAACCATATCGAGCAGTTGATCAACACCAGGCCCAAGCAGTTCTGGAAGGATGGGATCAGGAAGCTGGCTGAGCGATGGCCCTTAATGCCCTTAATGACAAATACATTCCTCATTGCCCTTAATGGCAAATACATTCCTCAGCATCGTTGAGTTGCAATTGAGTTATAAAGAAATAAAGATTTTTTCAAATTGTTCCATTACTTTTGCGCCCCCCCCCCTTAATATTCTCTTCCTAGGTTACAGAAGGTACGGGCTAAGGTCATGGTCATCGATTTTGCCCAAACTCCCTAATCAACCGAACCTACCGTAATCGCCCGTAACTTCAAAAAACAATATCAGATTCGTGACCAGCACCCTAACCCCCCCCCCCCCTCCTTCCCAATAGAAGTTTGATCGAAGAGGTGAAATCTCCCACCCCACGCCGAGTCTGCCGCGGCTGATCGCGCCGCGTCGCGCCCTTCTCCTCAGCGGCGCGATTCGCCGAATACCGTAACCCAAAATTCCGTCAAGTGTGGTGTTTTGCGGCGACGGAGTATAAAAGCGATGCGGCGCCGCCTCGCGGCGCGAAAAATCGATAGCCATGCCGACCATCACGCCGCGCCGCGCGGCGGCGCAAGTATAAAAAGCGCCTTACCGACTGCGCTGCCACGCGCACGAAGAATAAGCGCACTGATCAATATTTACCTTCCTTACGATGATGTCTCGTAGGCCCTTAGACAAAATTAAGCATACTTGAAATAATAAATAAATAAATAAATAAATAAATAAACGGAAGTCCTAAGTCATTAACCGTGATCATAAAACAAAATTAAGTAAACGTAAATTATAACAAAACCAAAAAAATAAACGTAAGTCCCAAGTGAATTAACACTACAGTGATCATAGGCAAAATTAGGTAAACGTAAACAATAACAAAACTAAGTAAATAAATAAATAAACTTAATTCCTAGGTCATTAGCCCCTACAGTAATCATGAAAGGATTTTCCTAGAAGGAAGGTTCCTAAACTTTGTTGGGCCTTTGAATAGTCTCGGGCTTCAAGTGAAGAGTTGCTGTTTGTCCTTGACCCTAAAAACAGCCGTAGCATGCCCCTAAAGTTACCCGCAGCCCCTGAAAATCTCATCTGGAGGATTTTAAAGCAGATGGCTTGGTAATACTGGTAAAGTGAGTCGTTTACTTGATAAATACCTTCTTTCAATGGTCTGCCACATTGACCACTGATCAGGTTGGAGCACTCGAACACTTCTGGCTCCAAAAAATCTTTTTTTGACTGCACGATGTCGGCATTTGAAGAAAAAATAGAATTTTACTCCAGAAGAAGCAAGCGAAGGACAACTCACACAACTTGTGCGGGTGCCGTCGACAATTCAAATACCAGCAGTAGATGTTCTTGCGACATCGCAGCGATAGCTCGCGATGATTGCCGTTGAGCAGTTTCGAGATGTACGGTTGCGATACGCCTGAAATACGTCGACCTCATCGTCGTCGTCTGCGTCTGCGTCGTCTGCTCCCGCATCTACCGTACCCTTACGCGGCATACGGTACCGCGCGCACACGCCGCCGAAGTGACGTCCGCGCGGCGTTTTTTCTCTTCCCCACCCGATTTCTCGCCATTAGTGGACGTATGTAGCTAGCAGCTACCGTGAGAAGACGGAAGAACTCACTACTCACCGGTCATCATGGCGACGGTGGTCTGGCGCAGCGAGTACTGCGTGATGAACTGCTTCATGTCGGCGATGCAGGCCTCCTCGCCCTGCTCCATGAACTCCTCCAGCTCCTCGGGTCGATCCAACGTGGTGATCTCCTTCATCGGCGTGCGCAGACTCCGAATCGGTCGTCCGCCGGCATTGTTCTCATAGCGAGGCAGTGTGGGCTGAGGGGCCGAGCAGGGGATGGCGGCCGCTTCGGAGACGTTCACCGACGCATCTGGAGTCCTCGATGTCGTCGGTTCCGAAGCAGCCGAAGCGGCGGGCACCGTCTGCACGCTGAGCCGTTCGGGCGAGGCGCTGACGTCTGGAGGCGACGCCGAGATCGTCACCGGCACCGGTGGCTGCGCCTGAAGCGCCTGCAGAAGCATCGGACTTGGCGAGTCGGCCTGAGACTGCTGCTGCTGTAGCTGTTGTTGTTGTTGTTGCTGCTGCTGAGCTTCAGTCTGGGCGTCGATGGAGTTCATCAGACGCGTCAGCAGCGACGGCTGTGGCGGTGCATCGAGCGAGTTGTCGACCTGCTCGAGTTGCCGGAACGCCTAAAAATACACACTGATCGCACTTCTTCTTCGAGTGTTTGCTCGGCAGTCACTCGTGGACAGCCGACGAGACAGTCAGTACTTAGTTTTTCTCCGTTGGTGCTAATTTTGGCTCATTTGTCGCCCGTCGCGCACGAACAAGAGCTGTAGGCCCTCCACTACACTATAGGATCCACAGAGAGCGGCAGAATCAAGCAAGGCCCTTGGTAAGCGGTCTGAATGGTTTTCTAAGAGCCACTGCCTGTGTAGGCCACATTAACGACAAGTACCAAAAACAGAAACCCTCTACAGGTTTGGGTTAACTCTGACGTTTGATTCCGAGGTGTGTGTCTGATTCAAATATGGCCCAAAACATGATCCAAAAAAATCGATAAAACTCAGTGTTTCTGAGGAGCCTATCGCTTAGGTATGGATCCCTAGAGGTAAGGAAGGCGTAAGACCAGTTTTTGGTCCATGGTATCGAGCCAAGGGTCTAGGGCTAGTTACTTCTAAACCTTAAAAGCGACTTCTGCAAGTTGTAAGAGACTGGTGTACCATGGTCAGAAACCTGGGCCAGATTCATCAACCGCTTACCGCCCTCTAACGTGAAACTACCGCCAAAACTACCTGATATGGCATTCGTCAGCATCAGATTTGGCGGTATTTTACCGTTAGAGGGCGGTAAACGGTCGATGGCTGTGGTACCGATGGTTCACTCCAAGATGGTAAGGAGCTTGCACCTGTACGTTGGCCACGCTATGGTTGAAAGATTCTTCAAAAAAGCTTTAAAGACGGAGTATAACCCATTGGGCCATAGAGGATGAGAGAGACGGGCCTATGCATGACGGTAATGGGCCTAAAGTTTATCATTTGCTGCTCAAAAATTAATGGAACATCCATCTAGTTAGATAATCCATGGATGGTTCCCAAAAAGCAAAAAAACTCACGTTTCGGGACACCAAAGGTAGGCAAATCTGTTCTAGAGACTAAAATCCCCTCCCCTTCCTCTATTAATGAAAAACCAGAGCCAATCCTGGCCCAAATATTGGTAAGGAGGCTAGGCCAGTAATTCGATCACCCTGAGGTTGTCTAGTGAGCCGTAGGAGCGATATAGGACCCTTCCTGATAGAAAACAAGAGTAATGGACCTAGGCCATGGTGGTGAGAGGCCTAAACCTTAGCTTTGTTTACTCAGTAATTAAGTGAACATCTGATCAGCTGGATAATCCATAGATGGTTCCGTCAGGGTAAGGAAGCCCAGGTTTTAGCCTAGGCCATGGTAAGCAGTCTAGGCCTGAAGTTTAGCAACGCACGGACTTCTCCATTGAAGGAGCCTAAGCTAGTGTCTGGTCTAATGTTAAACAATTTTCCACTGAGCTGTAGGAGCATGTATTACCTTTTGTCTACACGTAGATTACAAGAGAGACGAGCCTAGACCATCATGATGAGGGGCCTAAACATTAGGTTTGGTTGCTCAATACCTAAGGAGACATCTAATGAGCTGTATAATCCATCGCTTGCTTCGTCAGGGCAAGGTAATCCAGGCTCTAGCCTAAGGTGTTGTAGCGAGCCTAAGACCTGGGTATGATGTCTCCGAAGTTACGAGTGGTCAACTCTACTCAGGACAGAATGGCAATGCGTCGAATACTACCCTCCGAGCACAAAAGAATAGAAGGTATAGTATACCAGGAGCAGGTTTTGGGTAGGGGCCTAGGCCTGCGCTCTGGACAAGGAATTCTCTAATAAGCTTTAAAAAAACGAATCAAGATCCTTTCGGCTATCAAAGGGAAGAAAGACGGTCCTAGATCACGAAGCTAAACGACCTAAACATTAGGTTTGGTATCTCAATATCAATTGAGCTATCTAATCCATAGCTGGTTTCGTCAGGTTTTTCGTAAACCAGGCTCCGGCCGGAGCTGTTGTAGCGAGCCTAGGACCTGGGTATGATGTCTCCGAAGTTACGAGTGGTCAGCTCTACTCAGGATAGGATGGCAATGAACCTAATACTATCCTCCGGGTACAGAAGAATAGAAGGTATAGTATACCAGTAGCAGGTTTTGGGTAGGAACCTAGGCCTGCGCTGTGGCCAAGGAATTCTCTAATGAACTGAAAAAAACGACTCAAGCTCCTTTCGGCTATCAAAGGGAAGAGAGACGGAACTAGATCACGAAGGTGAGCGGCCTAAATCTTAGGTATGGTATCTCAATACAAAGTGAGCTATCTATTCCATAGCTGTTTTCGTCAGGGTAAGGTAAACCAGGCTCTAGTCGGAGCGTTGTAGCGAGCCTAGGGCCTGGGTTTAATGACTCCGAAGTCACGAGAGGCAGCTCTACTCAGGATAGAACGGCAATGAGCCTAGTACTGCAGAAGAATAGAAGGTATAGAAGACCAGAAGCAGGTTTGGGTAAGGGCCTAGGCATGCTGTCTGGCCAAGAAATTGTCCAGTGAGCTGTAAAAGCGACATAAGACCCTTTCGGCTATCACACGGAAGAGAGACGGCGGGCCTAAATCACGAAGGTAAGGGGGTTACCTTACCTTTAGTTGCTCAAAAATAAAGGTACATCGATTGAGCTGTATAATCCATAAAGTTATCCCTCAGGGCAAAAATAGACCATGATCTGGCCTAGGCTGTGGTAAACAGTCTAGGTCCTGGATTTAGCGACCCTAAAGGTACGAGAGGCAACATTAAATCTTTAACGTGAGATCTAGACGGTACTAGATCACTGTCAGGATAGTATGGCAATGAACCTAATGGTACTACTCTCCGGGTATGGTAGACTAGGATAAGCCCGGACTAGTCAGATAAGGGATAGAGGTCTGAACCCGCTGTCCAGCCACGGAATTGTACAATGGGCTGTAAAGGGACATAGGGCCCTCTCGGCCATCGAAGACGTGAAAGACGGGCCTAAGCTATGGAAGCAAGGGCCTAAGTCTTAGCTTCGGCTATTCCTACCGCTGAACGATCTCTAAGAGACCACCTAGCAGACATAGAGGCCGCAGATCACACACGCTAGCTGCCTAGTCCACTTACCTAAAGGTCCTGTAAAATTACCTATCAAATCGCTATTTTAAAGTGTCATTTTTCTCTAAATTTTTGTTCAAAGTAAGGCTCTGACTAGGCTGCCGTCCTAAAAAATCAGAAGTTACCGCCCGAATATCTAAGGGCCTCCTACTGTAGAATTTATTTATGTATGTCAAACTTATTTTAATCCAAAATCATGCTCTTATTTTTATTTATTTTACAGTTTTTCTTTATTTAATCTTTTCATTTACTTCTTCAGGATTCTGTTCGAGACTAGAGAGCTTAAGGATCAGGTTCGAGAACTTGAAAGTTAGTGTTGAACCCTAAAAACTGCCTTGATCCTTTGCGATTGTAGGAAAAAACCATCTGATCTGCATTCTGATGGTGGGGTTGCTAACCTTGGTACTGGTCTTCCTTAAGTTAAAGGCAACACAACTAAACCTGACGATCAATGTATTGTCTCGAATAAGGTACCCAATGGGCGTATACCCAATAATTTGCCCTAAAATTATACCCTTTAATGTAAGTTCTACCGTAAGTTCAGTCATCAGAAGATACAGTAGGACGAATGGATCGAATTGCTAATTTCAAGCAGCAGCCGCAATTTTTTCACCAAATTTTAGTCTGAAACGTTCCACTCGTTTCTTTCTCAGTCAAAAACCTCATAAGGTCGGTTCAACGTATGTCTTCACGTACCGTATGCCTAGGGGCAAGAAATGACTACTGTATGTGTAGCCTTAAAAACCCTAGGCGTTCTAGAGGCCTAGGTAGGAACCCTTCGTTTTAAAGGACAGCAAAAACTCGGCTAGGAACTGGAGGGAGGAGGAAGAACCAGCCTGGCTTCACGTACTGGGAGAGTCTAGAAGCTCTCCAGGAAATTCCTTCCTGGGAAGGACCCTCCATGGGGCCACTAGTACCTTGATATAGCCGTAGAAGAAGTACCCCAACCAGATGGTCTGGCTGTCATGATGTCGCGAAATAAATGGCCGACTATTTCAACTGCAGCCCTTGGACTCTTGGGACTCTTTAGGGTGTACATGATCCGTCGAATTTCTAGCCACTTTTAGTACCCGGTGGGGACGACTCGATCCTAATCCATCTTGGTGGATGACTAGGAGCCAAGTTCGACTGGGCGGAAGTCTCATCGGATGACTGATGGATTGAACCGTCTGTCTTTGTTTCGGAAAAACACGTCGTCAGCTTGGGGTAGTTTATAAGGTCAGGATTCGCTCTGGAATATGGAAAACACCTATGGATCTTGAGGTCTTTAAAAAGCTACGATGGACAGTACCTTTACCTAAGCCTACGAAGACCGTTCGCCTGATTGGTTTAGAAGAGGTCTCTCTACTCATGTAGGCCACATTCACGACAAGTATCATTACTGAGCATCACAGGATTGCCTCATGGGGGAATCGTTCCAGCGTCCCCGTTCGCTTTCCAGGCTTCGATGATCGCCATTACACTACCTGTCCTCTTTGGCCAACCTTACCGTCCCTAAATTCGTTAGGTGTATCTGAAGGTCTGTCCATAGTCCACCACAGAAGTGACGGCAGCAGTTAGTCAGTCACCCGGACAAAACATACGAATCGATTTTTGCAGAGCACAATCGATTGGTGCTCAGATTAATCGATTTCGATGGTGTTCTCGTACGACTGGGACATGGAGCATGAATAGCTTCTGAATGTTCTTTATGATGTGAAGAGTTCCGCATTTGCACACAAATGCCCGTATGTCCGACGGAACAATTGTATCTTTTCCCTCCGCTTTCTTGAATGCACAGAATCTGTGAGGATGGCCTGGGGTACAAGTCGCTAATGTGGCCTACACGGGAAGGCAGGAGCACCCCTAGCTACTTAGAGCCGATCAGAGAACCTAAGGAACACTTGTGAACCAATGAGGGCACCGACCATGCAAGGCCTTCTGGGTTCGAAGCGGCCTGATTGGTTCAAAAGAGGTCTCTCTACTCATGTAGGCCACATAAACGACATTTATCAAGAACTGAAACCCTCTAATGGTGTGGGTAGACGGTCACGTTGGGTTTCGAGGAGTGTACCCAAATATGACTCAAAATAGGAGTCGATCGTACACAACCCTCTGGTTTCGAAGCGGTTCAGTTGGTCTGCTGCGACGCACTGCCCATGTAGGCTACATTAACGACAAGTACCTAGAAATAAAAAGCTGCGACGTTAGATTCCGAGGACTGTGCATCATTCACATATGCTATGCTGTGGATTCGAAGCGGCCTGATTGGTGTTCTACGACCTACTGCCATTGTCATGCAGGTCACATTAACGACAAGTACCAGAAATTGAAACCCTATACGGATTAGAGTTAATTGTGTCTTAGGACTCCGAGGTATGCGCTTAATTCACATATGACCTAGAAAATCAATAAAAAATTGCGTAGCTTCATCGATTCCAGTGGGCTTACCCAGGCTCCACTTTGGGTCTGCAGTTTTTCCGTCCCTATTTATTGGCTCAGCATTTCACTTAAAATTTTTTGGGCCATTCCGACCTGCCCTAGTGGGATGGGGGCGGAATGGCAGACAGAATTACCAAAACAGGGAATTCGGTACTTGACGGGATGTTGGCCAGTGCCACCACAGGGTGAGGGCTGTACACGCCCCTCCGCGGCGACGTCGACCTATCCCAGAGCATCATCCCTTACCTTGACAGTTGCAGTGTTTCGCGTTGTCGGAGAAAAGAATGGAGCTACCGCTCCTCCTTGATTGGCTGACAGGCCCACTGCAGGGTTGGCAATTCCCCCGGAAAGTACCGACAATTTATCCTCCCCTCGCTAGGATAGACCTGACTCGCCCTAACGTGCGGTGCGATTAGTAGGAAATATAAGGTATTTGCACTCCTTCCGAGCAGCTTTCCACCACAGTGAAGTTCATACGTAAGGTCAAATAAGGGGAACCACCTCGTCTCACTTGTCGTCGTCGTCGTGTATTTGCGGACCATGCAGCACTCCGCCCCGTATCGTTACGGTAGACGATGCGAGCGCGCACTGCGCAGCCGCAGCAGCTAGGCGACGATGCGCCAAAGTCCTTAAAGATCTACTGATCTAATTTGGTCCTATACTCTCTCGGCGTGCACAAAAAGAGTGCACTTTTCGAGGTCGTCGCCGTCCGCACCGTCGTCGTCGTGGTTGTCGCCGCTGTAGTAGTGGCCGCCATCGTCGTCAATGTCCATTGAACATATACTGCGACGGGGAGACGTTTTCGCGCAGGTCAGATCTTCAGAAGACGATGGTGATGACGATGCCCACGCTGGACAGCTCCGACCGGAACCATTGACCGGGGTCGTATACGTCTACTCCGCTTGGAGATGCCTCTTGTGGAGCAATCTATACGTAGAAGCATCGTTACTTTCACCATCGTCGTAGTTGTCAGCAGCAGCATCAGCGAACCAGTGCCGCGAGAAAAACCCGAGGACGAGTTCATCGTCGTGAGGTGGTGGTGGTGTGTGTGGAACGTCGAGTATGACCGGAAAAAGTTGATAGCGCTTTGTCTCTGCAGTACACGAATGATTGAAGGCCAACGCGATGATGACGGGACGGGACGGCGACGACGACACGGCGACGACGGGTGTCTGGGAGGCGAGTGAGAGTGAAGAGGCAGCCCCCGAAACGACGTACAGCAAGAAAAAACGGGACACCACCACCACCACCGATGGAGCTGGGGAGAAGCGCGCCGCTAATCACATTATCGGCAAGGCTACCGTATCGGCTCGGTCTGTGGAGGATCACGAGATGGGCCTGAGGAGCAGAAGTGAGGAGCCGTTGTAGAAGGCTTGGTCCGAAGTTCTGATCCTAAGCTGTGACCACCTTCCGAAGCCGACTAGATAGCTCCATTGGATCCCTGTAAAGACAGGCCTAAGGCCTGCCTAAACATCCTGGACAAACCCACCACTTAACCCTTCAACGTCTTTGTGGTCTGGGCACGCAACCTGTCTCACGTAAGGAACCTGTCTATTTTCGAACCTTCAACCTCAGTCCAGAATTCAGTCACTACTGGTCTACGGTGTTCCCTAACTTTGGATCGTAAGCCGTGAGCGCCTTCGAAGCTGACTAGGCAGTTCCACCAGAGGCTAGTAGGAGCCTTGAAAAGGGCCTATGGTCTGCCTAAACAACCTGGATATACCTCGACGATCGCTTATCCCTTCGACGTCTTTGTGGTCTCCGTAAGCAACCTGAGGAAGCTGCCACTCCAACCTCCAACCTCGGTTCAGAATTCAGTCACTACTGGTCTACAGTAATCCCTAACCTGAGATCCTAAGGAGTGACCATCTTCTGAAGCCAGCTCACCAGCACCAATGGAGCCCAGCAGGGACCTTGGAAGGGCCTAAGGTCTGCGTAAGCGACCTGGTTAAACCCTTTGCGGTTTTAACCTCGATGGGCCTATGGCTGCGTAAGCAACCTACCCATTCCTCAACCCCAGCCCGGAATCCCGTCCCTATCGGTCTACAGTGCTTCATAACCTTGGCAGAATCTAAAACCACCTCTCTCTGAAGGAGTCTGAAATACTACTCCATGGCTAAGGTCCCCAGACCCCAGCAAGGTACCTATAGCTCTTCTCAGAATGTCCCCGACTCCATACCCGTCTTCAAATCTAAAACGGCTAACCATAAGACCGCATGAGCTGTGTTCCCCGAGGGATCATTACTCTTCAAGGGAGCATGTCCTTTAAAAGAATGTCCCGCACTTTAATGTCTACCAAACTCGCGACTGATGGCAGTGACCGTTCAAGGAATACCACAGGATGTGACATGAGCTCTCAAATAACTGAAAAGAAACACGCTTACTGAATGCCTTATAAATCTACAAAACAGCCCCAGTTTCAAGGTGCTTATGATGATGGTAATAGAGGAATTCCCCATTGGGTGATTCCCTCGGTGAGGGATTGTTCTCAGCCAAAGTGAGAAAGAACTGTCCCCCTTCCAGGATGAAAACGATCCCAAAGATTACGCATCTATTTCTAGATCTGGAAGAGACCCGACATTGTCCATTGAATTGCTCTCTCCTGAGAAATTCTCCGGGAATAGTCCCACATTTCCTTAGGAAGGAATGGCTGCGTTGAAGTTCATACCTCAGTAGGTTCTGTACAGGATTAACGTGTCTAAAGGCCCTGGATATATTGTCTTCCCTCCAGGGAAGCGTTTCTCACTGAAAAAGCTCCTAGAGTACCAAATACTCTCCCTCCAGCACGGATTCTAACCTGGCTTTGGAAATGTCTCCTCGAAAGAGATTTATTCCTTAAGATCTCTAGGCGGCAAAGTCCACAGAGGGCCGCTTCCTTTCTAAAGGGTTACCACCACCCCTGTCGCTTCTGAAGCTGCTCAGCTGGCTTCAGGGAAGACCTTTAAGCAAGGAAACGCTAGAAGCACAACGATCTTTACTTGAAGAGCTCCTCAATTGCTCTTTAAATATGCACGGCATCGGTCTTTTTCCGAGTGTGCAGGGAATTCCTCTTCCATGATGTGCAGAGAAGCGCTAAATTTTTGATATTTTGGAAGCAGCACGGGTTTTACTCCGGCGAGTTTCGAGTTCTAATCAGTTTTAACGTTTGAAATTTCTCCCGGATAACGATGATTCTGGACTCGGTAGAGGCTACTTACCCAGAGGGTTAAACTTGAGCAACAGGACTTGCAGGAGAAGCAGGAACTTAGACAGGTGGACAATTCGAAGCGTACCGATTTTTCGCTTTTTTCTAATTTTTATTGTATTTTTGTACGCGAAGAGCCTCTAGAATTTTTCCAAACATTCCTTTGCCTTTAGAAGGGAATAATAGATTTCTAAAAATAGTTACTATTTTAGGAAAGAAGGGAGATATCTACCGTAATCCTTAGGTTTCTTTTTCTGCAGAAAAGAAGTCACTCCTAGGCCAACTATAGTAGGCAGCCGATACCTAAGTCATAAGAATGGTAAAAAAAATTTTAAATTTTAATTTTGAAATGTTTCGGTAATTTAGTGGTGGAATTTCGTCTCAAGGACCACATGTAGAACCTGAGCATCGACTCCTTAAAGCAGGCTCTTATAAAGTGTGCTGGTCGCCTTATTTTTTATGAAGATAAGGAACATACTATTTTATTAAGAGAAAATCATTTTAGGTTTAAAAAAGAGGGCACCTTCCTGGGTATTTCCTTCACCTCAGCCTTTTAAGAAGTTAAAGAAATATCTGCAGGAATCGTTACATATTTGTTGAAAGCAGTAGAGAGCTAGGAAATTCTACAGTAGGTTCACTACGGTAGGACTCGGATGTCTATGATGCACTGTAGGACCTGAATCTAGGCGGGACCCACTTTACCCAGCTGAGCTTGGAATACGCCTGAAACTACTGTAGGGCCGACTGACTGAAGCTAATGCGAAGAAATTTCGCTTTCTTTTACGAACTTTAGGCTGTAGACGTAGCGTCTAGGAGAAATTTACGCTTCCGTTACCACACGGAGTTTTTTTTTATTTTAGGCGAAAAATCTATTTAAAAAATCCTTCTATAGGAGAGGAAAGCTCTAAGATAAGGCTAAAGGAAGAGAAGGGCTAAAAAGGGCTGGAAATCCCTCAGAGAGGGGGAGGAAATATCTCAGAATTTTTCAAGAACAGTGAGCGAAATCTTCTGCAGGTGTAGGAAATAGTGCGGAATAGGCCTAGGTGGCTGTGATCTACTACCCGTTCATTTGTGCAGGACCCTGATCATCCATGGGCTTCGAGCAGGCTACCGAATTCCCCGTAGAATCTACTAATTACTTCTTCTTAAAAAGTTTGAAGCAACGGGGGCTAAGAAGCATTGGAGTGTGGTTGTAGTTAAATGGTACGGTGGGTAGGTCATCATCATGCGGACTCCTACACATACAGTACTACCCTTCTGTGCCTCCGTATACGGCTCGCCTACCGTACCCCTCGGGTCCCCACATATAGTTCCCGATAGGGGTGCACCGCCCAACTTCCTCGTCGCCGGATGGTCAGCGCTGGGCGGCTGCTTCTCAATCTCTCCGGTCACGGAAGCAGCGGCTGGGGGATTTTTCAGAAAGATCGGGAGAGAGAGGACAGCTCGATGAAATTCGAGAGGAAAAAAACGGCTGCGAGAGAGAGAAAGGAGATAGAACGGTATGATGAGTCACCTCGGCGACTTGTGCTGGCGAGATGCCGGTACTGCGTAATCGTCGAATCAGCTCCAGCTGTTCCACTGTGAACAGAATCATCTCTGAAACGAAAAGCCGCATCAGAAGTCGAATACAGTACACCGCCAGGTGGTTTAGTAGGCGAAGAGACGAAGAAGGCGACGAGACGGGCCTAGTGAGGTGCCTAGAGACGAGCCTATCTCAGCCGGCCAGCCAGCCAGCCGAGCGGCTAGGGGTCGGCTGGCTGGCTGGCGGGCGTCGCCGGCAATAACTATGCTTGGGGGTGGAGAGAGGGCGAGCAGCAGCGGCCACGGCGGCGGCGGGCGACGGTGTTCGTCGTTTCAGGGGCGGAGCCTCAACGATCGGGGTCAACGCGATGAGAGATAACACCAAAGAACGTATAGTATTCAGCCCGGGCAAAAGGACACCTGCACTCTTCGCAACAAGGCGGACCGGTCGCGCGGCGACGTCGCGCGCGGCGGGCGACGGGGCGGGCGGACCTGTGGACAAGCTCGGCGAAGAAACAACACGTACAGTGTGCGGCCGGCCGGCGAAAGTGCAGCTCCGGGGCGGAGTATGCGCGACCGACTCTCGTCGTCGACGGCTGTGAAATAGCCGGCCGAATGGTTAGCGTGATCAGCCCCGGGCAAACCATACCGAATGGTTTATCCGCGTGGAGGGCGGTGGAGCTCGGTCGGAACCTGTTCGGCAAGCGATTCTCCACGTTAGAAGGCCTTTCGGCCGTTTCGGATTTCCACGCCGGCGGATCTAACCTGTAAATGAGGCGTTCGGGGCTCCATCGCGTTAAGGTTCCGTATCGATCCATCGCGGCGCTCAATCGATACCGGAGCTGATTGTGGCTAATGGAGCTCTGAACAGTACCTAAGGCATAGTTTTTGCGGCAGGCGCGCAGCGGTAGGGGTACGGGAACGTGCCGCGGCTCCTAGCGTAATCAGGTAGCCAACCATGGTACCGAGCCCGCCGCGATGCGCGCGAAGACGGTGTCGGTGTTCTGGCCGTTCCACGCTCCTGGTCTGCGTCTTAGCGACATGTACCGCTTATACTTTAGCAGCCGCACGTCGCCGCACCATGATCTGCGTAGATATTGATTTTCGCGCCACCGCTAGGCTCGAAAAATCGATATCTTCGCAGATCGTGGCGCCAATGTCCGCTGTGACGTCAGCGGTTGTGGTATGAAACAGCAAAAAAATGGTTGCCAAAACTTCAGAATCACGCCAAGCTCGGGGAGAATTGGATCTGATTGAAACCATGAGACGCGTTCTGACCATGAGACGCGAGCAAAACCTATGACTCAGGCAGGACTCGAACCCGCATCGTTTTTCCTTTCACAAGCGAGCGTTATCAAGATACAACGTTGATATACATGTTGATCATGAAAACAACTTGTCTCAGAGCTATAAACAGCCGATAAAGCTCGATGACCCTCCCCCCAAGGATTTATACTTCAGGCGACAACACCGTGACACCATAAAAGGCATCAGTATTGATTAAGCGGTGCAGTTGATCGATATGCTAGGGTTCGTAAGATCGTGCCACCCGGCAGCTGAAGTATAAATCACGCCAAAATGTCCCCTAAAACGTGATCTATACTTCAGTCATCGAACGGCGCGACATTGTGAGAGCTGTGAAAGGGTTTATTAATTAGAAGATCGATATTGGAAGCTTTCTGGAGTTCGAGCAAAGGCAAAAACCCCCACACACTTTTGCGACGAGCGGCGGACGGCGGGTAGCGAAAATGATGAGTCACTCCGTTCCCGCAGTTTGCAGGACCAAGCAGCAGACGAGCAGAGCAGCGAGGTACTGTATTTCTAGTCGGGACCTACTGCTGCTATTCGCCTTCCCGCCTTCTTTCCGCGCTCTATTCGCTCCATGGCGCGAAAGGCTAGAGCGCAGACAGTCTCTGACGGCACCGAATTGGCGCGAAATCACCGCACAAGTGTGAGACCTTAAGGTGTGAAATCTACCCGTATTGATTAGGCGTTGCAAACGATCGATATAGGTAGCTTGCATGACACCGCGCCGCTCGGCGGCTGACGTATAAATCCCGCCTAAAGCCTCGTTTATACCTCGTCGCGGCGCGACGCGACGCCACGTATAGTGGCCATATTGATTGTGCGACGCGATCGATCAATTTGACCTCACTGCGTGGCCATCGCATCGCGCCGCGACGAAGTATAGACGGAGCCTAAGAGTCCAACCTAGACATTTTCATCTTCCTCAGTGAAGAGAAGGAATAGGAAAGTTCGAGTTTTGCCTCAGGCACGAGCTTCGCTAATACGTTTGAATCGTCGCTGCAGCGCTTTTAGCAGCTGCCCGTACTAAAACATAATAAAAAACAATAAGAAAAACACAATAAAATGATAATAATAATATTTATTTATTTATTTATTTATTTATTTATTTATTTATTTATTTGTACTTGCACTAAGTTGTGCGCAATAATAAACAGTAAATTAATATTTCTTTGTTTTTTTTTCAAATTATTCTGAAATGTACTATCTATTGGATTGCTCACAGACTTGACAGCGGAATTTTACAAGCCTACTATGTATAGAAGAGTTATTGGTCCGTTCGTTTGTACGTTTTTCTGAATGGCCGTCCGCGCATAATTATTGGCCGTTCTTACTATCGATCAACATCGATGAAAGCGAATACACTTGCTACTGCCGGATTCTCAGGTAGAGAGCAGGAAACTATGTTAAACGAATAATCAATACAAATCGATACTGTTTAACTCCGATCAATATTGTCGTTTTGTGCCCGGATTTCACTATTTCATGTGAAATTCATGCGGATGTACAAGTTAACCGAACCTTTCTTAAGCAAAAATCGATAACATCAATCGATATCGACTGATATTTACGATTTTTGCTTAGATTTCACAATCTGAGGAAGCTCTCAATTATACTAGCCAATGGATAGACTTCGTAGGAACTAGTCAAAGGCCAGATTCATCAACCACTTACCGCCCTTTAACGGTGAAAATTCCGCAAAATCTTATGCTAATGAATGTCATATCAGGGGGTTTGGCGGCATTTTCACCGTTAGGCCCTGTTTATATGTACTTTGACGCCGAGCGACGCGATGCCACGTATTGTGGCCACATTGATCGAGCGACGCGATTGATCAATTTGGCTTCATAGCGTGGCCATCGCATCGCGCCGCGATGAAGTATAAACGGGGCCTTAGGCACTGTTTATACTTCGATGCCGAGCGAGCGACGCCACGTATTGTGTCCACATTGATCGAGCGACGCGACGCCACGTATTGTGACCACATTGATCCTGCGACACGATCGATCAATTTGGCCACTATACATGACATCGCGTCGATCGGCGTCGGAAGTATAAACGGGGCCTAATGGACAAATTGATCGATCGCCTCGCCCAATACGATGTGGCCAATACGCGTGGCGTCGGATCGCTCGGCGCCGGAGTATAAACGGGCCCTTAGAGAGCGGTAAGCGGTTGATGAATATGGAGCGAAATGGCGTTCGACATGGCGGTCGTTATTGATCGGTACCATCGATTTTTAGCCAGACTACACCACTAGAGGTGGAATACTCATGTCTGGTATGTTGGTCACTATGCAGGATTCTTAGCAAGTAGACATTATCGACCTACTAGTCATCACTGATCGCTGTCGATTTCTACGTTAAATAACGTTCTTTGATGGCTTTGCAATAACTAAGCAATATCGACGGAATGGTCAATATCGATCGATATTATCGATCTGGCTCAACATTGGCCAGGAATAGCGCGAATATGAAATTCGATGAGAGGATTCCAACAACTGGACAATATTAGTCTACCAACCACCATCGTTGGTGGTCATATAGCGCAGTTGGTGAGAGGCGGCGTCGACCCAAAATTGCATCGCGCCTTCCTCGACTTCTAGGTTCAATCCTTACAGTCTTACGACGGCAAAAAGTTCACTGAGATTGGCATCACATTGACAGTTCTCGCTAGACTTTGTGTGGTAAGTGTTCGTTCTGCGTCCACGATCATCTGTATCACCTGTCGTCCCTTTGATCATCGACTTGCTCGAGCGGACGCCAGCAGCGTCTCCTTCCATTCCTGGCGCATGCCAGAGTGCTTCAATGGAACCTCCTCGCTCGAGGGACACGACGAGCGCCGCATCTTTCGTTCAGGTATCGCTATCGCTTAGAAAGTAGAGAGCGTGGCGCATCCCATAAGCGGATTAATTAGCGCCAACTTCAGCTATGACTTGTGTGGTCCTTCGCCCAGATCAGCCAAAGGCCTCACTTTTCCCATACAACAGCCAGAATCCCCCTACAGATGGGGAGACAATGTTGCGGCCGTGACTGAGTGCCTCGTTTAGCTCCGACTTTTCCCATTCGCTAACTTATTTCATCGCAGCGGTGCCATTATTAGGGGAATATTTATGTCACTGTGATATTCTGACTTTTTGTGACGCCAGCAGCCTTCATCAGGGCAGTATATAGCGGCCGTAAATTGCGTATACCATGTCCGATGCCATTAAGCGGCTAATAGCATTAAAGTACAATTGTTGCCGTTATCGAGGTGTGTGCTCGTTTCATTCCGCGGCTGTTCTGAGAGTTCCGTGCACTTACAAGCACTAATACAATGTAGCCGCGGCTCATTAGGAATACTAAATGTAGTCGAGTTATTCATAGCTGCGATAGGGTTTTGCAGGAAAAGCAGCGACAGGGGAGGGGGATTGTTAAAGCTAGGCGAAGTGGGCTATTTTGGCACGAGATGGGAGCACACCATTGGAGACGGGCGTCATGTCTCCCTAAGCACATTATCATGCCATGCGACGATAAAACCCGAAGGCGTCAAAGGAAGGAAAAGGAACGCAAGAAAGTCGGAATGCGCCATGCCCTCTATATCGAGGCGATTTCCTGGAGAAGGGTGTTTGGCATTGTACCAAGGCAGATCAGGGCTTCATCTTTCTTAGACAAGCTTTGCTCCAATTCTCGGACCCCTTATAGGCACTAAAGGTCAGATTGGCCTTCTCATGAGAGCCGAACCCTTTGGCGTGCACGCGTACCAACTGCGCCATGTGCGCTCAACACATAGCAAGGGTATAGGAGCCGCACACAAGTGACTGCTTGTGCGGCTCCTATATTTAAGATGGAGGTGCAGAAAAAGAATGAACAAACGTTAAAGGGTACATAGTGCTCTCATGCCCTGTGCTGCACAATGGTCGGGGCATGTGAGCCGCTAACCAATCACATGCTACTCCACGTACCGCCGACTTTTTTATCATTATGTCCGCTTTTAGTGGGCGCGTGTAGCGCAGTCGGAGGAGGCGCGATTGTCGCGTGCACCCGATACCAGGTTCCTGGTTCGGATTTCCCGCCCAAGCCTACCAAGCCTTCCATCCCTCCGGGGTCGGTGAATTGGTACCAGACTTGTCTGGGAAGGACAAAGCGCTGACTTGTTCATCGGCTGGCCACCGCAAGTCATTGTATGGCCAAATACGCATTCATGTCGCCTCCACGACATCGCGTAGAAGTAGAATGCGCTGGCGCATCCCAGAAGGGATTGAGTAACGCCGTCCTTTATCCTTATCCTTATCCTTAAAAAGCAGGAAGGTGGCCATTTCTTAGCGCTAAAAAAGGGATTACGTCATGCCTTTACATATTTAGGTCATATACTTAAAAGCAGTTGTAAAGAACGCATATATCCTCCCTTTGATGCTTCATTTAAGCAGTATTGACAGTATCAATCACATGGAAATTGCGATGAGCTTTCCGAATGCGTGGCGCGATCTAGCATTTTAATGCGCTAAATGATTGCCGCCTTGTTGCGCTTTAAACAGAATTTTTCAAAAAATGAAAATTCCAGAAATTACACTTATTCCGGCAGCTGAACTTTTAAAAAATCTCAGTGAAAGTCATTTCAATATTCTCCCTGAGCAAAAAATTATTTTAACTTTTTTGGAGAGGGTCCAGTTTAATGTCAAAGGAGCTCGTTTCAATTCTAAAAACGACTTTGATTTTAAAAGTGTTACGCTTGCTTGGATCAGTGTCCTTTGATTTGCGTTTGATTTGAAAAGTGTCCAATTTGAAAAGAAAATTATTTTTTTAAGAAGAGATGTGCACCAGAGAAGCCCATACAATCGCTGTAATTGTTAAACATTTCCGAGTTTTCAATATAACTATGGGCTACCAAATAGCGACTGCGCATATTTGTATAGCTTCGTTTTGAAGTCATAGGGAGCTGCTGTGTTCAAAACACAGATGACGTTCTGCCGTTTCTGTTTTCTGAAGCTCACATGACGGCAGAAAGCACTGAAGGGAAACAAACCAGTAGATGGTGTTCTAATGATGCTATGACGGCTTCAGAACTATGCAAACTGTGCTCTACCAACGCAGCACGCATCCAGCGAAGTTAAATGCGCGGCGCTTCCAAGATAGCTATCCCTCCTTGACCTCCTTCCTTGCAGGAGTCGTGGTTGTCGATAGATGTACAAAAATAGGGCTATTTTTAATTTTTCCGATACGGATAAATCGCTAATCAAAGCGGCAATCAATACCTTTGAGATGCGCCATGTATGTACTCTACTTCCACTTGACTTCGTAGAGACGTTTTGGATAGATCGCAGACAAAGTTCGCCTTTTGGCCCTATTTATACTTCGTCGCCGAACGACGCGACGCCACGTAAACTGGCCATATTGATTGAGCGACGCGATCGATCGATTTGGTCACTTTACATGCCGTCGCGTCGCTTGGCGTCGGAAGTATAAACGGGGCCTTATGGTTAGTATGGATATTTGTTTTGGGAGCTGGGGCTGTTTTGTGTCAGTTCAACTCGTAGTAACTTTGACTCGGAATTGCTTAAGGATAGTGGGTTGCGCCACGTTCTCTACTCCTTCGGGATATCGTGGAGGACGTTTCAAAGGGTTCACGGCCTATGCATTGACTTGTGATGGCCAACTGATAGGCGATTCCATCTGCTATTCTTCCGAAACACGTCTGGTACCAATTTGTCGGTTTCAAAGGGCTAGCAGGCCTCATTAACTCCGGCGGAAAATTGAACTTCAAATCGATTGAATGGTGGTTTAGATGGGAGCCAGCGCCTAGTCCAACTGCGCTGCGTTCGAGCAGCTGGCTCAACGTCATCAGATGCTGACGCTGATGCTTCTGCTCCTGATCACAACTCCAACGAAAAGTAGTTTCTCGAACATAGGTCAGTCGATAGGAGTTGCAGATTGTCGCCTGCACCCGTGATCGATTTAAGGTTCGGTTCCTTCCCAAACAAACCAAGCCTTCTATTCCTCCAGGATCCACTTACTGGTCGTCATATTCAAGTATTACCGCTTCAAACATTTACACTTCTAGAAAGAAATCGATCAATATCAATCGACATTGATTCACTATTGATTCGGTTTAGTTGTTGAGGATTATGCCGCCAGACTATTGTATTTTATTGTATTTTTGGAGGCCTATCTCAGATGGATAACCCCTAACCAGAGACTTAAACTGACAATGAGTTCTAGTGGTAGAGTGAGAACCTTCAAGCTGCAATTAATTTTGCGCCGATGCTTGGATGGACGGATAGACTGACGGATTAGGCGCCTTTATAAAGCTGTGTATGTGTCTTCGTGCTGTGCCTAATTTTGCGCGGATGGACTGGCGAGCTGACAAAGTGGCGAATAATGTCTCCATTTAACTGTGTCCGTGTCTCCGAGGTGAAACTAATTTTGCGCGGATGGATGGACAGACAGACATGCAGACTGATGGCTTAGATTCCTTTTATAGTAGGATCAAGAATAGAATGATTCTGAAGCGTGTATCAGAATATGAGAGGTGCCCCAACGCCCAACACAACTTCAGAATATGTCTGTATCGTCGACAGCCACTGATTTCGCGCGGATGCTTGGACAGACGGGCAGACTGACGGATTAGGTGCCTTTACATAGCTGTGTTTGTTTATTGAAGGTGTAACTAATTTTGGGTCGGCAGGCAGAGAATTTGACGAATAATGTGACTCTATATAACTGTGTCTGTATCTTCTAGCTGCAACTAATTTTGCGCGGATGGATGGACAGACGGACTGACCTACGGTTTACGCGCTTCTTCTATATAATAGTAGGATCATTTTATTCAATAGGCTCTTTTTATTTAAAGAGTTCTCTCAGCAAAAATTTGATAAATAATTTGCGACATAACATGGTTCTAACTGTTATTGATTAATTTTTTATTCACGAGTGGTTCATATGATTTTTGTATAGTAAGATGATTTTATTTAATGGCTTTACTTTAAGGTGGGCGCGTGTAGCACAGTCGGAGGAGCGCGACTGCCACGTGCACCCGATACCAGGTTCCTGGTTCGGATTTCCCGCCCAGGCCAACCAAGCCTTCCATCCCTCCGGGGTCGGTGAATTGGTACCAGACTTGTCTGGGAAGGAGAAAGCGCTGACTTCTTCATCGGCTGGCCACCGCAAGTCATTGTATGGCCAAATACGCATTCATGTCGCCTCCACGACATCTCGTAGAAGTAGAATGCGCTGGCGCATCCCAGAAGGAATTGAGTAACCCCGTCCTTTGTCCTTTTATCCTTTACTTTAAGGTCCTCTGACCTACATGGACGTGTGGCAGCTCTATTTTTATCGAATTGAGGAAAAACTAAACCTTCGCTTATCGAATTGAAGAAAAACTAAACCTTCGCCTGTACCAGCTCGTTCGACTCCAGGTCTACATCCAACAGTGAATACGCCTAATTGTATAATAAATTACGGGGGCAACGGCAAGAACCGCGGCAATAGGGCAGGTGGAACGATCGTCAGCCGCTACTTTGCAACCAGTTGCGAACAAAGTGCAGGCGTTTTTCTGCGCTCTAACCCTGGGTTTTTCTCGTCATTTAACGCTGGCGTTTAGATCGATATGCATCAGTTGCGTGGGGCGAGCGGGAGAGAGAGAGGTCTACGAGACGACGACCCATCAGCAGCAGCGGCCATACAAAGCCCAACTAGGTGGGAGAGGGAGGAGGGGGTATGCCAGTTGATCGCTCGGTCGCTTAAGCTGTTTGGAGTTTACCCTCACGAGTTCAAAATCGATCAATAACAGTTAGAACCAATGCCATAAATGATTTATTAAATTTTTACTAAGAGGACCGTAAAAGTAACACGAACGGTTACAAAAAACGATCCTACTATAAAAGGCACCTAAACCATTAGCCTGTATGTCTGTCCATGCATTCAATTTGTCTGCCTGCTAAAGGCGCCTAATCCTTTAGTCTGTCCGTCTGTCCAAGCATCCGCGCAAAATTAGTGGCCCCTCGAAGATACAGACACAGTTTGATGTTGTGTTGTGTGTTGCGGTGCTTCACATATTCTGATATACACTTCAGGATTAATCTGATCCTACTTTAAAACGTACCTAAACCATTAGTCTGTTTGTCTGTCTATCCATCCATCCGCGCAAAATTACTTGCAGCTCGAAGACACGGACGCAGCTGTATAAATACGCCTAATTCGTCAGTCTGCCCGTCTGTCCAAGCATCCGCGCAAAATTAGTTGCACGCTGAAGGTTCTCACTCTACCAGCAACTCATTGTCAGTCTTAGTTTCTGGTTCGGGTTGGCCATTTTAGATAGGCATCCAACAAATACAATACCCGAATCGATAGTGAAATCAATATCGATCGATATTGGTTGGTTTCATTCTAAATGTGTAGCGGCTTGAAGCGGGAATCACATGAATATCACTGCATAGAGTTCACGGCAGCTGAACAGTTCGGATCTCGAAATATCAATATTGATTTTTTTCGTTTTTGGATGATGTAAGAATTGGGTTGGGGCGCCTCTCAGATATTCTGATACACGCTTGAAAACTCCACCGTCAATCAATACTGGTTTCAATCAATATTTTTCAATCAATCAATATTTTTAGGATGGGCCACGCACTCTAAAGTGGATGTCGAGGAGACGTTTAGAAACACAATCAGCATGTGAAATGACTAGCAGAATCCTGTCCACATGCAAGTGAGTGCTTTCGGTTTCTAGGGCAGAATGGCTCTCTAAAGGAATCGAACATGAAATTTCGATGATTGATTGATTTTTTGATTGATTGAATTGATTTTTTTCACGGATATCGCCTCGCGCCGACTGAGCCACGCCTCACTAACTTATTTAGAGAGCAGTGGTGAGAAGCACTGCACCTTCTGTGCAGGAAGTGCTGAAATCCGACGCTCGACTATGACCATTGGCCATTAAATAGTCTCTGAAAGGCTTCCACAAACCACGCCATGTCCGGTATTTCAGTACATTCCAGTCAAACAACCCATCGAATCGAAGGAATGAATCGCATGACGCAACCCAGCCCGTATATTGATTTGAGGGCGGCTTTTCGCCCTTACCTCTTTTGGAAAGGATGTGAAAGTGGGTAGGTATATTCGAAAATTTTGTAGGAACAATTTTAGACGACAACACTAAGCGTTTAAAAAAGAATAATTTAAAAAATAAAGCTGCTGTTGGTACTTGTCTCCCATTGACCAATGGACTTACCATTAGCCAAGAGGGCCAAATCCTGCCTAATGTTGTTTCAAAGATACAGTATTTATAGCGAGCACCAATGGTGTAGTGGCTCAGTGACGCTTTGCAATTCTACACAGCCAGCAGGCTCAAAACGCTCCGTGATATTCCGTAGAAGTGCAATGCCTGGCGCATTCCTCGTCTTCTACTAAGGCCTCAACTTGATCAGTACTGTAGCGAATGTCTCAGTTCCAGAACTTAGAAAGTGGCGTAATAAGCGGCCAACTATCCACAGATCGTTGCCCACTAATGAAATGGCACAGTTGGTAGGGGAGGTGTGACTCGTATGCAGTTCAAATCGATCGCAAGTTCGAATCGTGCCCAAGCTCGGTGACCGATTTCCGCATAGTCTTTTCCATGGGTTGTCTCTCTCTAGCAAGTTCTTGTATTTATTCATTTATTTTTATAAATGAATAAATAAATAAATAAATAAATAAAGTTCTTGTAGAGGTCAATTATTTATCATTGCCAAATGCCTCCACGTATCGCGAAAAAGTCGAAGGCATGGCGCATCCCAAAATGATTCAGCAGCATTGATAATAGTTGGATAATTTTTAAATGAATCCGCTCGTTACTGTTCACCATTTTTATTTTACTATCACTAGCCTTCTGACGTACAAGATTGATTTGAAGCACACTTTTTGAAGTGTATAAATAAATAAATTTTTAAATAAATCTTTAATATTTTCATGCATTGTATGGGCTATGTAGGGTTTGCTACTTGACCGATGAATTTGGTTTGATCAACGAGCAAGTCCGGAAGGCCTTCGGAAATTCCTCGGCTCAATGTCTTAGGAACCTATGGTAGCCATGATTTAAAGCCTTGTTTCATATTCGTTATTCCTCAAGAGTATCTTTCCACATTAAAGCGAGTTTCTATTTCCGTAGCGAATTTGAGACTTGCTGCCTGCATTTGGAAATGCCCTACACATAAAGTTCATATGAATTCACTACAGCGTGGGTTTCCGGTTTCTGAACTTGAATTTCGTCACGGAATACCCTTGTCCATTGTTCGGATCTGCGATTCATTAAAGTCTGATTCTGTGAACAATATGGCATGCTTCGAAGTGAATCGGACTAAGAATAAGCGCTCGGAAGATTACGGTAGGCGAGTGGGAAACTTCAAAAGAAAGGGCAGATTCGTGAAAAATTCCCCGAGTGCGGTTCGACAGGAGGAATGGATTTTGGGCGCGAGACGGCTGATGTCAGTTTCCTAGTTTCCTATGAGGATGAAAATGTAGAGTGACTGGCTATGGTCTTCTGGGTTCATTCGTGTTCGAATAGCCTTCAGAAGACAGCTGATTCTGAGCTGCAACGCTACAAGGAGCTGAAGAAGTGCCGCCGACATGGCGGTCAAATATCTATTGTCCGGGGAAGAAGCTAAGAACGAGCCCCCCAAGGACACCACCACGTGACGATCAGAGCAACAGCATGTACTATGGAACAGTGGTCTAGCTCTCTTGGTCAGAAGAAGAAGAGAGAGAGAGAACAAAGAGCTGGTGAGCACAGATTGGAGCGAATCAGAAGGAAGGGGCAGAAGAGAGCGAAGACCTAGGCCGAAGCGTATTCTACTTCACCTCAAAGCTACAGTAACCTTCAGGAGTCCCCCATCAGAAGGGGTACGCGTTCACGAAGCCGGCGACAGTATACGTAACGTTTTGCGTTCGTTATCGAGCGCATACAGGAAGGGAGACGTCCCGCGAACGGGTCGCCCCATCTGCTGCGGCCGTGCTACCAGTACGTCCTGTCCTCTTATCAGTCAGCTATGTGTGCGTGTGTTTATCAGCCCGTCTATCTATGCATATATTTGGGCAGCACACTTCGTCCGAACTCCCACAGCCCATCAGCCCCCGCGCTCATGTTTTCGTGAAGTCCGATACGGAGCGAATCTTTTGGAAATTTAAAAAAACACACAGAAAAAAATGAAAATTAGAGCATCGCAAATAGGAGAGGGCTGCGACGTAGATGTCCGTTTGTCTGTATATCCGTCCGCGCGAAATTAGTGGCTGCTAGATGAGCATTTTTTGTCCGCCAGGCGAACAAGACCTGATGGGCAACTCTGGCACAAGTTAGAGATCCACCCACCCTGGTTAATCGATGATCGACAGGACAGCAGATTATTTGGGTCACTGATCTATTCGACTATATTATACGTGGCTCATCCCGCGGTGTCCACCCTGATTAATCGATAATCGATGGGACAACTCATGATTTTGATCATTGATCTATTTGATTTTATTATACGTTCTTCTTAGTGTTTGTGCGTTTGTCCCTTTGAGTCCGCGCGGAATTAATGACCGCGGGATGTGCTTCACAACATACATAATCTTATCGTATGGCCTACCTCCAATTAGGAACCCAGTAACCGATTCCAGCAAACGAGAGAATTTCCACGTCAGTGTCCGTTTGTCCTTCTGACTCTCCGCGCGAAATTAATGACCGTCGGGTGTGCTTCACAGCAGACATAATCTTACTGTGCGGCCTACGCCCTAATAGAAACCCAGGAACCCAGTACAAGCTAATGGAAGAAGGGCTCCGACGTCAGTCCGTTCGTCCTTCTGACTGTCCGCGCGAAATTAATGACAGATGGATGAGCCGTGTACGTGCCCAACGGGTGAACAAAACTAAATGGCTTATTCTGACATGCGTCGGGGATGAAGAAATCTATTGGAAAAATTAGAATCACAAAGAAAATTTAACAATTAGAATGCTGCAATTTTTAAGAAAATTTAACGTCGCAAATAAGAGGAGCGCTTTCAGTGTCCGTTTGTCTTTTTGTCCGTCCGCGCGAAATTAATGACAATTGGACGAGGTGTTTGCGTTCGACGAACGAACAGGACCCTCTGAGCCACTCTGGCACAAGTCAGGGATGAATGCAGATGTTGTATAACTACAGATAACACAGAACGTTGGCCTATCGTATCAGATGTCAGAAATTAGTGCGTCCGTTTGTCCACATGTCCATCCACGCAATATAGGTGACCGATGAATAGGATCTGTAAGCTCACATATTTTGCCCCGATCGACCAATTGTAAGCGAGAAAAGGCCTCTTGAGCGGAGTTCCGAGCTTCGGTAACATTTAAGCATCAGAGACGCTGTCGCAGGGGCCAACTTGTCGAAAATTAGGTGGACCGGACACGTAATGCGTTCTATGGGCGAGAGCCGTAATCGATTGACTTCAGTTGCATGCAAAAGGGCACCAAGAGTCCTACGGGTTGTTTGTTTGGATTTCGAGTTGAAAGAACGACAGATTTGACTCTCTTTCGGGTCCTCACAGTGGGAATGACCCACCTACTGGGCTAGTCTGGTACCAAGAGGGGCAATTTGAGTCCGAATGTGTTCGAGAATAATAGCTCGCAGTCAACGTCTACGATAAATGAGGAGAGAGATAGAGAGTTGTCAAGCACTTAGAGCGCCGAGGGCCTGCTGGGCTGTTCTGGCACTCCAAGGGGACCGACGCAGACGGTGTTGGCGACCGCTCGAGCAAACTGATGCCAACAGTACGACAGGTAAAGCGAGTCCTGTGACACAAGCAGCTGATGTGAATTCATTCTCCACGTGTTGACCATAAGAAAAGCTTCCGGAACATTTTCATTCAGCCAACGATCAAAAAAAGCTCTCAAAATCCTACAACACCGTGTCAGCATCATCTCAAGGGGATTATCACCGTCATAGGGCAACAACCCACGTGTCCACATGGAGGAAAACATGAAAAAAGGGAGCTGATTAAAAGACGATGACGCTGAGGCCTTTTCGAGACGAAAAATTTCATTTCTTGTTCGGTTGTTTCGCTTTTCAACCCACCTCTCCCCTCCGATTAGGATACCTCCTCAAATAGACCTCATTCAGTGGGGTGGTACCCACAAAGTAGTGTACAGTCTGCACATCCTGATTGGCCGGCGTGTGTTTTCCATCGGCGCTGTGATTGGTTGACTAAGGAATGTCTCCCTCATGTAGGCCGCATTAACGACTAGCACCAGAGACCTGCTTATTTGTATTTGCGAGTCAAGGAACGGGTTCAATACCTATTAGAAGAGTCTAAGGATTACTGTCACCTCTTCAACCCTTGAAACCCTGCAGGTCCGTCGCGATCAACCAACTTGCTGCTCAGAAGTCACGTTCTGACCTTTTTCTCCCAAATGTCAGGCAGGCCACCTAGCAACGCTTTGAGCTTTGAGAGATCTTCTGATCTTTTTGCTAGACCTTTGAGTGCTCGAAAAGCTCAAGCACTACAAGTGCTCGCTTTTTTTGTTGCTGCAGCGACATTTGAAGCACTGAATGGTGGTCCTAGTAAGGGACCTCAAATGTCGCCAAGCTTAGGCAGATTAAAGATTAGCAGGTCAATCAGGGTTCAAGAGATTAGGAGTAGCATAGGTCGCAAGCTTTGCTACTCGAACATCGCCAACGAGAGATAAAAAAGCGCCTTGGTACCTTTAGTAAGGTCACTTGTGCTCTTATCGCATTGCCTGAGCCTTTATGAAGGTTCACAAATGCGAAATTCATTTCTGTAATGTTCCAGCACACGTTTTTCGTTGACTTTGCTAAATTATCTCGTGCTATGGCAGAAGGTTGGGCGCGTGTAGCGCAGCCGGAGGAGACGCCAGCTGTCGCGTGCACCCGATACCAGCTCCCTGGTTCGGATTTCCCGCCTAGACCAACCAAGCCTTCCATCCCTCCGGGGTCGGTGAATTGGTACCAGACTTGTCTGGAAAGGATTGAGCGCTGACTTTTCATCGGCTGGCCACCGCAAGTCATTCTATGGCCAAATACGCATTCAACTCGCCTCCACGACATCCCGTAGAAGTAGAATGCGTGGCGCATCCCAAAAGGGATTGAGTAACGCAGTCCTTTATTCTCATCCTTTATAGCAGAAGGCTTGGATTATTCCTTAGGATTTATACGAAGCTTTTTCATTTCTTACACTTAAGGATAAGAGACGGCGTTTCTCACTCTCTTTTTGGGATGCGCCATGCATTCTGCTTCTACGGGATGTTGTGGAGGTGATTTGAATGCGTATTTGGCCATACAATGACTTGTGGTGGTCGACCAATGAACGAGTCAACGCTTTTTTCTTCTCAGATAGCTCTGGTACCATTTCACCGATCCCGGAGAAAATGGAAGGCTTGGTTGGCCTGGGTGTTAAGTCCGAACCACAAACCTGCTACCGACAGCCGGCACTTCCTCCAATTGAGCTACACGCCCTTTCTTACACTTAGGAGGGTACAAAGAGAGTTGAGATAAAATGAGAACGTCAACAAATTGCTAAGGAAAAGAGGGACCAGGGCTTAGACACTGAGAAGAGGGTAGAGAAGGAGCCGAGATGTGTGAGAAGTGAAAGGAATAAACAAAAAAGAAATACCATAAAGGCAGAAGGAAAAGGAATATATGATGCCAGAGATAACAGTGATTGCGTGAGATCTGAAAACGATGTCCTTCGTAGAGGTGTCGGAAAGTGAAGACAGGTACTGAAGAATTACAGGGATAAAGATAAATGAGAAAACGCGGCGATGGCCAAATCCGTTTCCAATGCGCCACGCATTCCGCTTCCACGAAATACTGTAGGAGCAATTGGTATACGTTCGATGGCAGTTTACTGACTTATGGTCATGACTTATGGCCCCAGTTGGCGGTCAAAAATCCTGCATCCAGGGGAGGGCGGGGGGGGGTGGTTGGCTCGAATGGGATCAGTTCGAGGTGCGCATGGGATCCAGCACCTCGTCGGACTGCGCTACACGGAACACATATGAGAAAGGATTCAGGCGAAGAGCAAGAGCTTAAGGAAGAGAGAGCAGGAACAAGAAGGAGCTGAGGATAGATGAAGACTGGATTGCGAAGGACAGAAATGTGCAAGAAAAATAAGAAGAATGCAACACAAAAAGAAGAGTCCAATCTGGGTAAAATTGCGAGGAAGTCGAAAGAATATAGTTAACCTTTGAGGTCAAGAGAGTGCGAGGAAGATGGGAAAATGATGAGAAGTTTAAGGGAGAAGCCAGAACTATTAATAGATCCCGAACTGAAAGGCGAATGCAAAACAGTGAGAAAGCGAATGAACGGAAGGAAAAGTGAAATGCGAACACTAGAGTAGGATCATGAACAAAAGTAGAATGGAGAGCTAAAGAAAATGAATCGCGATAGAACAAAGTAGGGGTTTGAGATTAGGAAGGAAGACTGAAGAAAAGTAAAGAGAGCCCGAGACAGGAAAAGGAACTAATCATAAGAAAGGGTTGAGGATCTATCTTAATAGAGCAGGGCATATGCATAATGACTTGCGTCTCCGTTCCCTCCCTTGATTTTCGCGAGAGCCTCACCTGCAATTTCCATGATACAAGGGCTTCCACTTAAATTCAGTTAGGGTGGTGTGCATGGAATGACAATTTAAAGACCGACTAGATGAATGGGAGGAGTGAGGGAAACAGCGGTTTATCGTAGAAGAAAACAAAGAAAAAGAGAAAAATTATGCAGACCAAATGTGAAGGACGAGGAGGGTCCGACGTCAATCAGTAATCCTTTTTGGAATGCGCCACGCATTCCCCTCTATGGGATGCGAGGAAGCGGTTTGAGAACATTGTTGGCCCATACAATGAATTACGATGGCCAGCAAATAATCAAGTCATCTCGATGTTTCTCACTTTTATTCTCTCTTTCTCCCACCTTCTTGTACTAGAGGTTTGTGTAGTTCTAGGGCTTCGAAAAAAGATCTTTTCCGCATCCCGGTTCGGGAAAGATCTTTTTTCGAAGCCCTAGAACTACACAAAGGTCGGTGGTTTTTACTTGCAGAGCGGGTTCTATGTACATGCTTGTCTTTGAAACACATGTCAAGCTGTTTTCTCCAACTCCTTGAAACGAATGCCTGAAAGAAAGCTTGTTTTTTAAATAACTTTTGAAAAGCATGTTGTCTTTTTTTAGTGCCGTAATTTTTCTGGTATGTGTCTTACTTCTAATAATATATTTTATTATTATACATATATGTGCTTCCCAGACAAATCTAGAACCATCTCATCGACCAGTGAAGGATACAACGCTTAAGTGGCCTAGGCGGAACTCGAACCAACAACACCGATTCGACGTGCGGGTGACATTCTGCGACTTCTCCGACTGTGCTACACTTGCCGATTATCAGAAGTTTACCAGAGAGAAAAGTGACAAAATATAGAACAACAACTCAAGAGCCGCATTGATCAAGCCCTTTGAGATGTGCGCCACGCATTATACTTGTCGTGGAGGCAGTTTTGGTCTACGTAATGACTTGCGGTGGCCAGACGATGGGCAAATCGGTGCTTTATCCTTACCAAACAAGTCTGACACCTCTGATCTGGTCTGGAGACGGCACTGGCCTTACAGTGCAAGAATACCTCCTCAACCACACGTCAGTGTTCCCTCCCATTAATGAATCCTGATGAGGACAAATCGCCGCTCCGACACGAACGAAACCCCGTTCGAGCGGACAAAGAGGTCCATGTCCTTCCTGACAAGCGCGAGCGCGGGCGCTGAGGTTGGTCGGCGCAGAGCTAAGGGCAAACGACGATTAGGTGAAATTCGTCGTCCTCGGCGTGGCATTGCTTTCTCACAAATGCATGGCCAAGTGGTTTTTCCGGGCCCACTGAGGGCTTCTTTTTCCGACCGGATATCAGTCAACCATGACAGCAATTATATTTGAACGTACATATATAATAGGCGAATACGGTGTGCTGACGAAAAAGCTGCACTTTCCAAAGCCTGAGCCAAAATTTTCAACTTTTCATTTGGATGGTGGACAAGAGAGGGAGGATACAGTCAGTTTTTAGTCAAATTTTTGTTGGGTATTAGATATATTTTATCTGCGCCACGTCATGATCAGTCTAAAAATTGCCCAAAACTTATGATATGGTTGCAGAAAAGCGTTCAAATGGCGCAGTTGGTAAGAGGCGTTGGTCTGGAATCGAATCGATTTCTCTACTTGACAAGAAAATTCTCTGCAAATAATAGCATAAACTTATCTGATGGAGCAGCTTAGCCGACCAAGCGGGGTTGACTTTAATCGATAACGATGATTTGTTGCGATCAAAACTCTAGCGCCAGACAGGACTCGAACTCGCACCTCCTGTACGAATGAGAATGCTCTATGCCATTACGCCACTGGCGCTGTTTGATCGAATGATGGATCCGACGAGGTGTGGATGTTGCGCTCGATCAAACAGAGCCGGTGGTGCAATGGAGTGGAGCATTCCCGCCTGGTCAGCAGAATGTGCGGGTTCGAGTTCCGCCTGGTGCTAGAGTTTTGATCGCAACAAGACATCGTTATGACAGCTTACAACGTCATGACCAGCCATTTAAGGCCTAAAGCAAATGAATTCAAATCGATAATATCGATCAGTACTTATTCGTCCTCTGATAATTATTTAAATAAATAAATAAATAAATAAATAAATATCCAGTGTGAAGCTCTACTTTATTATAAAATTGATCCAACAGGCGACATAGGTGCGTTATTTTCATTTCAAATGCTCAGTCACCAGCGGAATACGGCTATGTTCTTCTGAAGGTCTTTGAATGGCCACCAATTTTTTGTGGACAGACGGACAGACGGACGGACAAACAACATGGTACTACGATAGGTTCAAGCCTTTGTGTAAAGCGCAGTTTCAACACACAAGGAAAGCATAAAGTATTGTGCCAGAGTGGCTCGAAAGATCCATCAGAATCGTAAAAGAATAGAGAACTACATGAAACTATCCCTTTTGGGATGCGCCACGCATTCGACTTCTACGGGATTTAGCGGACAGCATTTTGCGTATTTGGTCTATACAGTGCCTTGTGGTGCCTAGAAGATGGACAGTTTAGTGCTTTACCCTTTACGGGCAAGTACCGTACCAAAAATCCGACCCCGTGCGGATGGTGGCGCGTCGAAAAATAGGTGGACCAGCCACCTATTGCGTTTCGCTCACGTCTGTTGAACGAGCGCCGTCAGCGACTGGATTTCCCAGGACATTAGAAGAACACCGGACACCCACCAGAGAGCTGGTTGGTCTTCTTCTTGAAAGCTCTTAATGAACGATATGGCGCTGAACTTGTTCCTTGACCGAGGAGAATCTATTGGACCACTATGGCACGCGACGAGGGTGAATGGACACGTTGTAGGCGACCACTGTAGCAACTCAACGAGGAATGGCCAGCAATACAGGTGATAGTTCACCGAAAGCCTATGACTCGTTGCTATTTGGAATAAGCTTTACATTTTTAGCATCATAAATAATAGGAATTTTGGTACATTCCGGGCAGACAGACCAAGTGCCTTGCTGGAGTGGCACCAGCCAATCGGTGCGCAGGCGTAGCGGGCCGATGTACTCGTTTAGAAAGGTCCAGATCAGAGGTACCGGCGAAGGCTGCCATTGGCTAGTGCAACCCCGACGCTCACTGTTTGAGGCTCTGCTTACCTGCCCGGAATGAAACAGAATTTTGTTCTCATTCTGGCATGTAGATATTTTTCAAAGGCGGAAGGGATAGCGTATAGTGCAGATCATTCCATGGTTAGAATCAAGCAGGTTCAAAGTGTTTGTAACTGCATGCTCACAAATTGTTGTGCCAGAATGACCCAGGAGGCTATTCATGCTGGGAGTCACCCTCCTCTAGGGCGTAGGCTTTCATGATTGGTGGGCTTCAGAGGGAAACAAAAGACGCTGTCGATGAAAGAGCGCACTCAAAGGCGCCACAGAAGACGTTATGAACGTCCTCGCTTCTCCAATCCTTTTAAAGGTTCCGGATTAGAGGACATACGCGTGTTTTCTGGCGACATCCAGACAAACATCCGCCGAGCATCCGTCAACGGCGAAACTATGTCAATGCCGGTAATCCGTTACTAATGGTACTCGACACAATGGGATAATGAGCGAAGTCTTTAGGAAGGCGTATTTTTGAGGATTAGCAGAAGGGCACTTCTGCAATCGCTGAACAACGCCATTCGTGCCGTCCTATAGTCGACACGACAAGCCGAAACTTTGACGCGGCTTACACGAGGCACTTTTCTTCTTGTTTGTGTCCATTCAGAATGACATCCGTGACGGAATTCCAAGTCAGAAGAAGAAGAAGAGCGCTGCCAAATGTTGAAATTTGCCGAAAAAAATCCCCATACTAATGGACTGTCGTCGCATAAAGAACGAGCAAACATGCGACTACAAACGCGAGCGGAACCTACGCTTAAGGGTACGGCGTCAAGGTCACAACGACTCTAATCAGCTGACACCTTTGTAGCATACGCCGTGCACTCTGCTTAATGGCCGCATGAATGAACTGTGCTGAACAGCCTTGGCTCAGCAATTCTGTGCAGGTCGACATCATTTTTTGAGACCTGAGACCGCGTCATCTTCTTCCTGCCTACGCTCTAACCCACTAAACTTTAGATGGAAGAAATTAAAAGAAGCGAATTTTTAAGTCGAAATGTGACACTTAGATACGCTATTACTTACTTACCTTGATACTTTGATGGTCCTTTTGTCGGCTGGAGGTCTTCTCAGCGGGGACCACAACTCTTCCAGACCGCTCGACCTCTAACTGCTTGCATCCAGTGAGGCAGACTCCGCTCTCTGAAAGATCTTGAGAATGAGTCTGCCCATCGCGTTGGGGGTCGTCCCAGTGGTTTCTTATGGTCTCTCGGGAGCCATTCTGTGACACGGAGACTCCATCTATCGTCCTTTCGTCGAAGCAGGTGTCCGGCCCAGCGATATTTGGACTTCTTCATGTACTGCAGCGGGTCTGCTAATTGCGACTTCTCCCGTAGCTTCGAGCTTCGTAGGCCTTCTCGCCATTGCTGACGAAGTCTTGTCCTTAGAAGACATCTCTCCAGTGCACGATGCGTAGTTTGCATCGCTCTGGCTATTGTCTTGTTGTCGGGCCAGGTTTCCGTCGCGAAACACATCGCAGGCAGTACAGAGGCGTTGAATATCGAGGCTCTGAGGCCGGGATCCTTGACCTGATCGGTGACTTCGCGAATCGAACTGAAGGCTGCCCATGCTGCGCGTCTCCTGCGGGCGATTTCAGGAGCGAGGTCGTTATCCATGTTCAGCTCTCTTCCCAGATAGACGTAGGAGTCGACCTGTTGCAGAGCGACTCCATTTAACCTTACGAGTCCCGTGTCACACCACTGGTTGACCATAAATTGCGTTTTGGACATATTCATGTCCAATCCAATCTTCATACCTGCCACATTGAGCTCGTTCAGCATTTCCTCGGCTTCTGCCGTGCTGGTAGAGATGAGAACAATATCGTCGGCGAAGCGAAGGTTGCTGATCCGTTTACCGTCGACAAGGTAGCCCTTATCGTCCCAGTTCAAGTCTTTCATGGCATCCTGGAGTGCCGCTGTGAATACCTTGGGAGAAATCGTGTCTCCCTGCCGTACTCCTTTCCCGATAGGAATTTTAAGCTTTCGATCGAACTGCTGGATGGTAGTCGATGTGTTCGAGAAGCATTCGTCGAGAAGTCGGATGTAGGGCGATGGTATACCAGCGTGCACAAGTGCGTTCAAAACGGCGTTGATTTCCACAGAGTCGAACGCTTTAACGATACGCTATTACTTGTACTAAGTTGTCGAAGATTAGTGGTGCCAGCCACGAAGTGTGTCTCGCTGACACCAATGTAGCCGTCACCATCTGCTTTTTGTAGGATGTCAAACGAACAATAGTAAATTTGCTTAATGTGGTGTTGAACTCGAAACCGAGATAGTACACGCTTTATCGACGACTAGCGTTTCGGCGATGTCGCCCTTTTCGGAGTCGCAAACTTGGGTAATTAAACCAAGTTCAAGTTGGGTAATTAAACCAAGTTTAAGTTGGGTAATTGAACCAAATTTTAATTACCCAAGTTTGAGACTCTGAAGCAGGTGACATCGCCGAAACGTTAGTCATCAATAAAGCATGTAATATCTCGGTATCGAGTTCAACACCACATTAAACAATTGGACAACGATCAATGCCGAGATTCATCGAGGGTCGAACCTGGCAGAACAATAGCACACCTCTCAACGATCTCTTCTGACACGTGAGGGCTCTGAACAATGGTTATGACCTGTCTCGCGTCCACACTTAGGATCGATCTACTCCACTGAGCCACTCTGGCACGCGACAAGGACTAATGGAGACGTTGACGAACGCTCAAGATATGGTAATCGATAATAGGCAGCGGATCAACTGCCTAATACAGGTCTATTCTCTTCTATAAATTAAAGATTTAATCAGTCCGCTTGTCTGTCTCATTCCACCATCTCGCGCTGCGTTTGTCGGTTTGTCTGTATGTCCGTCTGCGGAAAACTAATGACCACTGGGATAGGGCTTTGTAACATATGTAATCGACCGCAATCAGTCGTTAAATTAAAATCGATTGGCGCCAATATAATGGCCGCAGAGCGACTTTTAGAGGTGTGAATAATGTGACGGGTGCTCAAAGAATAAGACTAAAGGACGGTGTTAATCAATCTTTTGTGGGATGTGCCACGCATTCTACTTTTGCGGGATGTTGAAGGGATGGAAGGCTTGGTTTACCTGGGCGGAACCGACCCAACACGCTGATTCACCACGTCATGCGGCGCCTCGTCAGGTTGCGCCCTCAAGTAATCGCTATATGCTTTTGATATTTGCGAAGATTTCGCTGATGGCGTTCTGGATGAAGTTTTTAGGATGGGAACTGTGCCGTACGATCAATCAATATCAATCGATATTGCTGGTTTTTGTGCAGAGCTACGTATTTTCGGCCACGAAACTATGCGATTATATGGGCCGTTCCTACTTCGACGCCGAGCGACGCCACTCCACGTATTGTGGCCACATTGATCGAGCGACGCAATCGATCAATTTGGCCACTATACATGCCGTCGCGTCGATCGGCGTCGGAAGTATAAACGGGCCATACATATAATAATGGCCGGGGGCAGGATTCAAATAAAGTTCGTATGGATCTACCGGTCAAAATCGATCGACTACTATCGAGTTTTGGAGTGGAGCATCAGTCAGTTGTGCTCGTATGACCTAATAATTCGTATCATTCGAATAAGTATTCGAATAATTTTCATTCAAATTTAAATATTCCAATTCCAATATTCAAAAAAACGTGTTTTTCGGCTGCATTCGAATTCGATTGTTCAAAAACTTGCGTTTTTCGGATGTATTCGAACTGAATATTTGAAATTTTCAGGAAATTTTTTCGAGAACCCGAAACCATTCGGGTATTCGAAAAAAATTTCGAGAACACAACTACACATAGTAGGTAGTCAGATCGGCAGAATTCTTTTTAACGTGGAATCGAACACAGTTTTCTTTTTCAAGTTGATTATGTAGCCTTCATCTTACCGTACTCCGAAAAGTGAGTTCTGTGAGAAAGTTCCATTATCCATGACATTTACAGTCTATTTTTGTGGTCCTTTCGCTGCTGCAACTGCTGCACAGCAACTTTCTAACCGGCATTTTGTGCGTAATGGTTCACGTCGATGGGGCAGAGGATAGTGTTATCTAAATGGATTCACATGTTGCTTTGCAACTACTCCACCTCTTTGCTTGGTTGAGAATGAGCCGCGCATTCCACTACCACTCGATTTTATATCGTTGCCTTCTGTTCGCACCTGCTCTCTACGATGTTTTTTTTGTGAGTAGCCCATCGACAAGCGTAGTCACTTCATACGGATAAGCCCTGCACCCTGTATGGAACAGTCACACGATGACGGCGCCCGGTAGCGCAGTCGAAGGAGGTGTCGTCTGTTGTGTGCACATCGATTCAAGGTACTTGGATCGGATCCCCCCCAGGCCAACCAAGCCTTTCATCCTTCTTGGGTCGCTGAATTAATGCTAGCATTGTGGACTGGTCCACATAGGCCAAATACGCACTCATTTTGATTCACAATTTCCAGTAGAAGTAGAGCGCGCGATGTATTCAAAAAACAGTTAATTACCGCTATTTTTTCTTTTTCCGTTTCTCTAATTATTCTCATGAGTAGGTTCTAGATTTTCTCTTTCTTTGTAGCGTTCAAAAACTCATTTTTACATCAAGGAGTTGAGATTCGAGCCTACCCTCTCCTCTCCTTTGTGAGGTTGTTGTGATAGTTTTTGCGAACACAGTTCCTAGAAATTTCTTGGCAACATTTCTGCATTGAGACCTATCCCAAATGACAGTACAGAGGAACATGAACCTAAAGGCGTAAGCCGACCGGAGAAAAAAGTGTCGAGTGTATCATCTGTCGTTCGTAAACATTCCGCATTGCCACTGTAAGAACTCCGTCAACATCCAAATGCGCTCTAATTCACTTCCGACGAAAGAAGTCCACAGGTTCTTTCTCCCTAGCAATTAGAGCCCTGTTCGTCTTAAATCCGGAACGGTAGCATTTTCTAGACTGCCCCTCTAATAGTAAGTAAGGACGCTTAGTTAACTGTATTATTTCTGAGCAAATTTTTTTACTATTAGGTTGGTGCATAAGTTCTCGGACATTTGGGGCATGAAATATTTATTATCACAACATACGAGCAACAGTATCAAATCACTTGAAGTAACCACCCTTTACATCAATTGTCTTTCGCCAACGTGCTGGTAAGTCATGGATGCCTTTTCTCCAAAACGTGGCCGGTTGTGATTCGAAAAATGTGAGCAGCGCCTCCTTGACATCCTCTCGGTTCCTGAATTGCTGGCCGTCCAAATAGAGTTGGAGGCTTGAAAACAAATGACAATCAGAAGGAGCGAGATCTGGTGAGTAAGGTGGATGTGGAAGAACGGTCCATCCGTAGTCCGCCAACTCAGCCGCCGTCGCTCTAGCAATATGCGGTCTAGCGTTGTCGTGTTGGAAATACACCCTCACTTGCTCTCCTCGTGTGGTTTGAAGGTGGGCCCTCAACTTCCTCAGTTGGTTGACGTAAACCTCTGCCGTCACTGTTATCCCTTCGTCCAGCAGCTCCCAGTATTCTACGCCAAGAACGCTCCACCAAATGCATAGCATCACCTTTTTCACGTGGAGGTCGGGTTTCGGAACGTCCTCTGCCTCTCCAGTTGCGTCAACCCACAGTGCACGCCGGAGTAGAGTATCCACTTCTCATCCCCGGTGACAAGGTTGTCCAGCCATCCGTGGGTACGTCTGAGGGTAAGGAGAGACAGAGCGACATCGGCTCTGCGATCCATGTCATGTTGTGTCAAGTCGTGAGGTACCCAGCGACCCAATTTTTGCACCTTGCCAATCGACTTCAATCCTCGAACGACTGTTGAGTGACTAACACCAAGAGTGCTTGATTGTTCGCGAGCGGTTTGGTATGGGTCCGCTTCCACTCTACTTCGGAGGTCATCCAAATCCAGTGTCATCGGGCGCCCTTCTCGTTCATTATCTTCAACGGAGAATTCACCAACTGCAAACTTCGAGAACCACTGGTACACAGTACTTCGAGCAGGAGCACTCTCGCTGTAAACACCCTCCAGGCGACGATACGATTCGTTGGCATTGAGGCCAGATTGATGCAGGAATAACATGGCGTGCCGAATATGCGTCTCAGCTGGGATGAATTGCTCAGCCATAATAGCTGACGTTAACAACGCAGAAGTAAATGTTAGGAACAGTTTTGTAGCCCTTTCCTTTCTCTATCGATCGATCATTTACGCGTTGATACATGTGAGAAATTTGGCGGGAAAATGCGCTTTCAATTCAGAAGGAATTAAATGTCCGAGAACTTATGCACCAACCTAGTAAAAAACTAACTGTGCTGGTTGGTGGAAGAGTCATTCTGAAATAAATTAAATTTTTATTTTTACATCATGGGAGTCCTATGTAGGTCCAGCTCAAGCAGACTGAAATTGCAACCAGGGTGCACACAAAGTTCTGTCATTAATCTTTTAGCGAAATTTTTTAAAGAAAAATTTTCATTAAATTTCCGGTAAATCATTAAATTTCCTTTAAAAATACAATCAGCTGCAGAATACTATTAAAGGATAAAGGATAAAGGACGGCGTTATTCAGTTTTTTTTGGGATGCGCCACGCATTCTACTTCTATGGGATATCGCGGAGGCGATTTGAATGCATATTTGGCCATACAATGACTTGCAGTGGCCAGCCAAGGAGCAAGTTAGTGCTTTATCCTTCCAGACAGCAATGTACCAATTCACCGACCCCGGATGGATGGAAGGCTTGGTTGGCCTGGGCGGGAAATCCGAATTAGGAATCTGGCATCAAGTGCACGCGACGGTTGGCGCCTCCTTCGATTGCGCTACACGCGCCCACTAAATTACTAAAACTACTGTTAAAATAAAGAAAAATCAAGGAAAAAGGAAAGCCTTATGTATTCCGACTTCAACAGATCAACAACTAAACTCAAGGAATGGAGTGTAACACTACAAAACAAACAATGTAGATCAGACAATTCACTATCAACAAAGTGTGGACAGCAAAACAGACAAGCTTTCATCAACAAATTATCTTCAGGGTGTGGAAGAAGAATAGGTATGGAACTATCATTGCGAGAACGGCCCCTAATGGGCTGTTGCCTGCATCGCACCGGTAAGGCATCTGAAATCTAAGACAGACCAGATAGATCCCGGCATTCACTCTTTCCTAGTTCTTTGCGAAACCGTTTTGTGTGACTGTTCTGCGAGCATGTACAATCTCCATACGGGCACTAGACATTGGATCCGACACTGACTCGGATAATTCGAAATTCCTCATTTTTTCAAATCCGGTTAAAAAGGGTATGTGAATAATAACATTTTTGAGAAGCTACGGATCTTGGAATGATTCGTATAGGAGTAGCTCTAACATAAAAGATTTCAGATGATCCAAATAACTGTTTGTCTTTGGATTTCACATCGGATATTGAATTGGATGAAATATCAGTCAGTATTCATTCAGTTTTTGGGCAACATTTTTTAAAACGTCCGTCGCGCGTTGTCATGCAGTAGATTTGGGCTTCTTCGATGGACCAAAGCCGGCCAAAATCGACCAGAAATTGAGCAAAATCGGTCAGTTTATATGCAACGACCTGATAACAGTCAACTCGCCTTGAATTACGTAAGAACCTCAAAATGTTGACATATGACCAACGAGCATAGTGAGGGAGAGTGCTGATGGTGAGAGTTCTAGATGAAACCATCCCGCTCCATCCCCCTGAGATGGGCAAATATTTAGATATATAGTAGGATTCCACTGCATAGAATACTTATACATAGATGTATATGTGCCTTGATGTCACGTCCTTGGTGTGGTCGTTAATCAGCTAATGTGGAAGCCACCACCGCCACCACCTGCTGCACGTAGTACACTACTAGGGCAACACACAGAGTGCACAGTGTGGCTGGCCGAGGGCATTACATATAAAATGCATTAATAACACTGTGTGGGCCGCATTAGAAATTATGTGGAGTTTATTAGATTCGCATTAAGATACGCCGAAAGTGCAGGGATACTGCGGACAAGGACAAGAGCGTGTATGTCCGCTGCGCATAAGGACGTCGTATCCCCTTCTCCTTATGGAAGCAGAAGGATTGCCAGGGGTTGCCAGATGTCTACCGAGACGTCAAGAGGATTTTTTGATGAACAAAAGAGGAAAAACACACTGAAGAAGGAAAGAAATGCGAAAACAGTGATCTGCGTAGAGTGGCGAAATGGCATTTTGAGAATGACCAATTTTACCCAATTTTTTATCAGAATTTTCAAGATAGACAGGTGTTTACACTGTCAATCAAGTAAACATTGCAATGTTTTGTACAAGTGCATGGCACAGTCTCATCACACGAAGAATTATTTTTAAAATTTTCAGTTAATTTCGCTTTTCAAATTAACCGATTTGCTACCTGGTTCTGAGTAAGCTATTTACCGTTTTCTTTTTGAACGGAGCCCTTTTAGTTCTAAACCGATCAGTTTTGAAATAAAATAGACATTTTGCAGAGGAATTCATATCTGGAGTTTAAGTAGACATTTCTAACAACGTCAAAATTGCTGTTACAAAATGTTTTGTTGCGATCAAACAGCGCCGGTGGTGTAAGGCGTAGCATCGCTGCCCGGAAAGCACAAGGTGCGGGCTCTAGTCCCCTCTAAGGCAAGAGTTTTGACTGCAACGAAACGTCCTGTAACAACGTGCAGCCTCTTTACCAGCCGCTCCAGGCTTAGGCAAATGTGTTAAAACGTCAGAATTGTTTTCAGAAAAAAATTGGTAAAAATTTACATTAACTGCATACATTGCTTGAATGGAGGCAAAATTTATATCATTTGAACTCAATCAATATCTATTATATAAGTTTATCCTAACTTGCTGAAGAACATTAAACTCGCTTGTGTGTTATAGGAGAAGGTTTAGTTGTGCACTGGTTATAGACAACCGGAGAGATGGAAGGTTTGGCTGCATGGAAGGCAATCCGAACCAAGGACCTTGTATCGGGTGCACTCGACAACCGGCCCCTCCTCCGACTTCGCTATGTGTGCCAATATGTTGTATTGTCTATTGGAATGGTAGCGTAACTGATGTTTACATGTGTATGAAAGTAAAAACAACAGAATCAATCGCAATGTAAGGAGCCTCACCATTTTACACTGCATAACTTCAGGTAGACAGCATTTGTACTATCAGTCTGGTAAACAGCGAAATGTTCTTGAGCAGTGCATGGCGCAATCTCGTCACCCGAAGAACTATTTGTGTCAGAGCGTCTTAAAATGCATGTGAAACACTGTATTAGTCAAAGAAATTGAAATTTTATGCTTATTTAAAAAGTATGCACATTTCTTCTCAAGACACGCTACGCTGTACAAGATTTTTTATACAAATTTTCTTGTAAAAATGACGTCTCCTACTCCTTATGGGGCTATTAGAATTGCTGGGACTTGGTGGACTTCAAGACGAGTATACCAGGAAGAGATCACGATTTTTCCATAAAATGAAGAGTGATCTGCGAAAGGTGACAACCTCTTACTGGGATTGCCCACTCAATTGCTACTACTATAGCTCTTTGAGTAGGCTACATATTTATGCTATTTTCAAATCAAAATAGAGAATTTTAAGTCAGAATGACAGTCTCTTGAACCGAGCTTGACACGTTTTAAGAAAGCCGACATAAAATTCCGATTTAAAAATTATTTTGCCTTCCTTTGAAAATGTGTTAGTCGTCATCACAAGACCTTCAAAAATTTCAGCTTACACTGTATGAATGTTTAAATCATTCTTTCCCTTTTAATTTTATAACTGTGCTTCGGACTCGTGCATATCGATCGGTATTATCGATTCTATCGGGTAGGCGCGCCCCACAAATCGATAACATCGATCGATGCAGTGCAGAGGCGCTAGCTGTCGTCTACATACAAAATCGAACTGCATAGCTTGGAATCCGCCCAGACCAAGTAAGCCTTCCTTCCCTCCGGGGTCGGTGAATTGGTACCGGTTGTTTGGAAAGGACAGAGCGCTAATTTGTTCATCGACTAGCCACCGCAACTCATTGTATGGGCAAATACGCATTAAAATCACCTTCACGACCTTCTTTATAAGTAGAATGCGTGGCGCGTCCAGAAGTGGTTGAGTAATGCCGCCATTTTTCCATTATGGTGTTGGAGGTTATGTATATGGCCCATTTTAATCAGGAACAATCGTGAACTGCGGTGATAACCAACAGGATTAATAAGGTTGAGATGGAGTACTGTTCTACTCGGAGCTTGTGGTGCAGCTGGAGAAGGCGCCGGCTCTCTCGTGCACCCCGAATCAATGTTTATGGTTCGAGTCCTACTCAGACCAACCAAGCCTTAAATCCATTAGCAGTCAATAATTGGTACCAGACTTGTTTGTCAAGGACGAATCACTGACTTCTCCAACGGCCTCACATCGCTACTCATTGTGTAGACCGAATACGCACTCAACGAATCTCGTAGAAGTAGAATGCGTGGCAAATCCCCAAGAGGTAAGGATGAACGCCGTCCGTCCTTTGTCCTTTTATGATTTGCTTTACCCAGAAATCGATTGTTGAGACGAATTGACCTGAAAATTTTCGACATAGTGCAGACTTCACAGCAACGTCGATCGATTGGGGTTATCGATTTTTGTCCGCTATTTTCCGCTACGCTGAAGCTATCCAAATAATCTATTCTAAACCTAACGATTTGATTGATTAACGCCGTCCTCTATCCTTTGTTCTTTATGATCTTAAATTTCAATAAAAATTGCAATTATCCACAGAATTTATCCATATCCTATCATCTTCATTGAAGAGCCACGTGAGGAGCATACAAGAAAGAATCGCCTAGCTTCCACGACGTCCCGTAAAAGTGGAATGCATGGCACATCCTAAAAGGGGTTGAGTAACGTTATCCTTTTTTAATGTTAGAGCCATTACAAAATACAATTTGTCCAAAAATTCCTACATTGGTTGAACACACACACACACACACACACACACACACACACACACACACACACACACACACACACACACACACACACACACACACACACACACACACACACACATGCTTGCTTGCTTGATTTAGGTTATCATCTTATCAACAAAACATCTTCTGTGAGAGAACAGTACTCTGTCTTCCCGATGGTCATCAGTTGCTCGAGTGGGCGCCGTTAACGTGTCCATTCGTTCCTATTGCGTGCCAGAGTAGCCCAGTAGATCCTACTCGTTGGACATGAAGAATGTGATAGTCTTGATTCATGACTTTCGCTAAGAAGTTCAACCAACTTGTTGCTAATAATATGTCGAGGCCATTTATGTGTCGACTGTAAGAGAATGTCCTCGAAAACACGCGGATTCTGGTTCTATGTTCCTTATGCGTGCCAAAGTAGCCCAGTAGACGGGTTTTTCGCTTTATAGGGTCACGCTACATCCGTTGCTCAGCGCTGAAATCAGGTCAGTGCTCCTGGTGTCCTCTTGGCATTCTGCGGAATGCAGTCGTTTATTTACGGCTCAGTTACAGCGGATGATTGTGAAATGCATTACATGGCCGGCCCACCTAATATTCGACGACTTGGCTAATGCGACAGTGTCTCCGACCTTTGAAGCTTGACGAAGCTGGAAACTAAGGAAGGCATTCTCTTGATTGCGACCGATTTATTCTGCAGATTACATACGCTCTGATGCCCGTTCATCGGTCACGTATTTTGTGCGGATAGTTATACAGACAAACGGACGCACTAATGCGTCGATATCTGATAACGCGATAACGATAAGGCTAACGATCTGTGTCGTCTATCGTTCCGTTAATCGTCGATTAACATGACCGTACTCCAGCAGTACCCCTATGCTTCTCCTGGTCACGTGCCAAAATAGCCCAGTAGATCCTCCTCTCTCGAGGGACTAGGGTAGCACTTTCAAGGGACGGTCGACATAAAGGCTGCAGCCTGCATGAAGTAACTTTTACAAAGCATAGTACAGCCACTGAATACAATAAAATGACATTAGAAAGGAGCACTTATTTAAGTGACATATTTAGCTGAATAGCTTCTGGAAAGGTTTGAAGGGCGCATTTTTGCCCCACTAAAGGTCGCTTCATTCTCGTCTAGTCACATATAGCAGTCGCATTGCTAGCCTGTCAGGCCAGCTATCACTGAGAGGCTCGAACGTCAAAACCGGCCTCAAACAAGGGCAGTAGAATTTCACTGATTCCAACGATTCCAGAGGGATGGAAGGCTCATCTGGGTGCGAATTGCAAAATCGATTGAAGCTCTGAATTTCAAAACGAGAGCTCCCTGCCGACTGCTCCTTTGGCGAGTAGCCATCATCTAGTCGGTAGGCCTGAGTAAATTTCAGCCCGTGGTGACCAACATCCTTCCGCACGTAAAGGAGGTAATCCGTCTGTCTATCTAGATGTCATTCTATCCGTTCATCCACGCAAAATTAATGACCGTTCGAGGGGTTTATGAGCTCGATCGGTGCTGTCAATTCTTGCTCACGGTAAGCCGTTTGAGCCGACTTCGCCATCATATTTTCGTTCACAACAAATAAACAAAACCGATCGGCCTATCATCATCAGTCGATAGATATCGCCGAGTTTTTGTTTTTAAAAAATGTTGCTTGAAGTGGTAATCACGGCGACTGTGCGGGCCCTGGTGGACGTACTTCACAAGAAGCATCGATTATTCAGTCAGTATCAATCAATACTATCGATTTGAGTGCAGAAACAGTCGTCTTTACTGGGAATTCTTCGCATCTTAGTAAGAAAACAGCATCGATTGACCACCAATCACCATCGACTGATATCGATTTTGATAGAAATGGTGCTTGAGATAGGATTCATGTGGTAAATATGATATATCGATAGTGATTGCCGAATCGATGCTGTTTACTTACTGAGATGCGGACAATTCCCAGTAGAAATGACCGTTTCTGCACACAAATCGATAGCATTGATTGATATTGATCAACTCAAATAGCAAACATGTTTGAGCAGGTATAGGCTTCACAACCAATAAAGAGTGTCGATCGATGCCAATCAATATCTGATGATATTACCCACTGCTGGTGTGCCGCTCCACCTAATGGATGTCGGACCACCCTCAACAACGGGTGACCGCTTATGAAGTTTAAAGGATAAAGGCTTTTATCAATCCTATATGGATGTGCCACGCATTGTACTTTTTCGAGTTTCCAGGGCGCAGCTTGGATTGACATTTATTTATTTATTTATTTATTTATTTATCTATTTATTTATTTTATTTGTTCAATGCAGTCGGTTCCTCAAACAGGAAATCTGAATAAAGATTGGAAGGGATGCCGAAAATGGAGAAGGACAAACACCAAAGATTTGAAAAAGAACAAAGGACGGTGGAAATTAATCCCTGCTTGGGTTGCGCCACGCATTGTACTTCTTCGTGGTCCCATGGAAGCAATTTGGATGTACATTTGGCCAATGCCGTGAGTTTTAGTTTTCAGGCGACAGACATATCAGTGTTATATCCTTTCCAGACAAGTCCGGTACTGACTCACCGACCCCGAAGCAGCATCAGCGGAACTTGAGCCTATAATCGATTCGTGGTGCAGGCGACAGTTGGCTCCCTCTTCAACTGCACCACTTGTGCAGATTATGAGTTTCTCTAGGAAAATGCGCCTTATTCGCTACATTCACGGGGACAGTCATTTCCACGAGCTCCACTCTGGCGTAGGCAACCTACAGCTGGAATTTAACAGCAATTTACACAAGAAATTAGGTCGAGAGAAAGGAAAAATCGGGACCGAGCATGCTCTGGCTGGTAGCTCGGCGCTGAGCCAAGGCGCCACCATGCTGCAACAGTTCGGCAGGACAGGTGCTGGGAACCAAGGGCGACCGACCGACGGCGGGGTGACCGACGTGTCGAGGAGTTGGCGGTCGACTCGAGACGGCAATGCATTTCGTAGTTGTTCGACGACTCGGCCGACATAATCTCATGCCGAAGCCCTTGCAATGGCCGAATGCGCAATGCATACGGCTGTCCAGCATACGTCGTCGCACGACTGCAGCAGCAGCAGACATTTCTGCAGAAAACGGCGAAAGTTAGGCCGATCGGGATCAGCAACTTCAGGCTTAGACACCGGGGATGAAGGTCTGCCGGAGATGAATGAAGGTCCAAATATCGCCTCTGACTTACAACTGACGTCCGTGAACTTACTCCATCGATTCTTAACAGTACTGGGGCCGAATTTTACCAGATTTATGCTCAGAGCTCAGATAACCCGGCTTATCGCTCACCATATCGCTTGATAAGCCGCGTTATCTAAACTTTTCGCTTACAACTCTCCATTAAAGTTACGCAAGCCGTTGATAAATCCGGCCCCTGGTCAGAGAAGCATGGTAGAAGTACAGTCCACTTTTTGAACGTAACCCCTAACAATCTTAACCTTTTGGGCTGATTTTTTTAGAGTGAATGCTATTACTTTATTCATTATTAATCCAAGCTCATTATTAATTGGCATGCGTATTTGACCATACAATGAATGATCTGCGGTGGCCAGCTGATGAAAAGGTCAGAGTTTTATCCTTCCCAGACAAGTATTGAACCAATTCATTGACCCCGGAAGTATAGAAGGTTTGGTTCAACTGGGCGGTAAATCCAAACCAGAAACCTGGTATCGAGTGCACGCGACAGCCGGCACCTTCTCCGACTGCGCTACACTCGCCCCTCGGGTCATTATACCGTTGGAAAATGAGCCTATAGGGCCAGTGCTGCGAGCATATGGCAAGACAATGGTCTCTATGAAAAATTATTATTACAATTACAATTTATAAAAAACGTAGAATCTGCTACGAGGAACTGCTTGATCTCTGACAGCAGTTGCATTTACATTATCAAGAAAACGAATTATACGAGTGCATGGCGCGATTTTTAATGAAAGCCATCGTGCAAGCAGCTTTCTTCGACCTTGGAATAAGAACATTTTTTGCTGTAGAGGCTACGATATAGTTATACAAGTGCCCGTCACGCCTATCGGCGTGCCTCGCAGTTGCGCGCTTCGCGCGATGTTGCAGTATCACTAAGCTAAGGACAATCACATCCAGCTAGCTGTTCTACTTGTACAGCTTTTTCCCCACCTAGGAGTACAAAGGGCTCGCAGTACGTACAGTATATAGTATGATAGGGCGATCTATCGGTTCCTTACTACTGGTCCTCCCCTAGTGAAACGGTCCCCCATTACTGGTACTGGTCCCCCTCAGTGATCCACCCTTAGCGGACAACGTCTTCGCCACGTCTACTTGATCCCCAAACACGTTGAGCGACGTCTTTGGCACGTCTTCTGAGTCTTAGGCACGTCATGCGACGTATTCCGCAGATCTTCCGAATCCCCTGGCACGTAGAAGACGTCTGGGTGTTTTCCGCTATTTTCGCGCCACGTAATTTGATCAGTATCGATTGACGGTGATCGATACTGCAAAAACGAACTTCAGATTCGTTGAGCGACCTCGACTACCCCCAGGAGTAAAGTTTCGGACTGCCTGGACGACATCCACAAAAAATCGATAGTTTGGTCAATATCGATTGATGGCGATCGATACTTCACAAATGAACTTTGGATTCGTGTTCAGCGACTGTGACTACCCCGGGGCTGAAATTCCCAGGCAGGAAGAAGACGTCTGGGTACGATTCAAATCAGTTTCATTAAGTCTCAAGTGGCTGGTATCGAGGTTGTGAGCTGTCATAACGATGTTTTGTTGCGATCAAAACTTCTAGCGCCAGGCGGGACTCGAACCCGCACCTCCCTCTAACCGGGCGGGAATGCTCTACGCCATTACACCACCGGCGCCGTTTGATCGAACGCAACATCCACACCTCGTGGAACCGATCAGCACCCACCCGTATCCGGGATGAGCTGGCCGCTGATGTCAGCATGGAACCAGTTAAGCTGATGGTCTTGATAGAAACGATTCAAATCAGTTTCATTAAGCCTCAAGTGGCTGGTACCAGGTGTGGATGTTGCGTTCGATCAAACGGCGCCGGTGGTGTAATGGCGTAGAGCATTCCTGCCCGGTTAGAGGGAGGTGCGGGTTCGAGTCCCGCCTGGCGCTAGAAGTTTTGATCGCAACAAAACATCGTTACGACGTCTGGGTATTTTCCGCTATTTTCGTGTCGTAATTGTCCCCCTATTTTATAATTTCTGCTGCGGCGCCGATCGATAGTATGACTCATCGCTTAGCGCGTTATTATAAAGTATGATACAGCGGCGGCAAAATATATACTGACATCTACGTCTGCGGGATTTTTTGATCGTACCTTTGTAACCAAGGACTCCAGGGGAGCTTGGGTATGTTTTTAGAATCCCATTCATTACCTCATGACCATTTTTCTTTCACTCGAATTTCTCTGTGAGTTTAGCGTTGCCAAAAAAAACATTCAGCTGAGTATTGTAGAGAATTTTCAGAGGATTCTAAAAGCCTACTAGCTTTTTCTCTGGTCTCCTTGGTTGAAAAGTTACGATCGAAAAACGCCGCGGAGGTCGATGTCCGTAAATGTTTTGCTGCCACTGGCGGTCGAAATACTATGGCAAATTTTCTATGCCACGCACTCGTTTGATTCTGATTCTTATTTTTTGTTTTCTGACTATTTTCGGCATTTTTCTTTCAGAAAAGAGAAAACAGAAAAAAATTTGCCCAAAATAAGAAAACAGAAATTTCGCCCATACTTGATCACAGTCCTTTATTTGTGCTCATTATTTAAGCGTACTATCGTTCTACTTCGTGAACGATCAGCGCTCGTGTTCAGGCACAATATTCGGATCAATCCTACTCGAGAGGGGTAGGCCTGAAGTCGTAGCTTCGTCCTCGCTTCCATGCGGCATTCTCACCTTCACTGAACTTGCGGGGCAGTTACTAGAGCTATCGAAAAAATTCAGGAGAGGGAAGGGTTGGGCGAAACGCCATGTGCCCCCTCCAGATTAGGATAGATCTCAATATTCCAGGTGCAACTGGAGGCCAGGCACTTAAGCCAGAGAAGGATCAGTCCAAGGTTGTCTCAAGTGCCACAAACTCCAAGAGCGACTCTTCATCTGTTTCAGCCCCTACGAATGTCCGCGAGCGATTGTTCGTCAGCCGTAGGAAGTGAGCGACGCCTAATCACCGGGATTAGGACACGCTAAGGTGGATCCGACTCGTGCCGAAGTGCTCCAGGCGGAGTTCCCAATCGCCGGACGCCTGACCAGTCCACTTAATTGCACCCTGTGATGGTCCGTCCATGAAGAGCATGGATGCGGGCGACAACTCCTCCATGAAGGTTATCGTTCCTAGACCTCCCGGAGTGCTGTTTCGGACGATTACGGTAGGGTAGAGTAGGTAAAGACGGCTGGGTCAAGATCACCGATTTCATTCAAGCTTCGGATGGACGAATAACTCGCCCAAATCCGAGAATAGCTCTTCGCTAGTCTTGACCGAGCTTCAAGATCCTTGCCCCACCACCGTTACCTACACATACCTATCGTAGCCTACCGTAATCAGTCTGAACTTTTTCCAGTTTTTTGGCGACTTTTTTCGTATTTTTGCCTTTTTTAATTTCTTTTCTTGTAATAACAGTCGTAATAGAACAACGGTTTCGAGACCAGGCAGATAACCAGCAATCAGTCTGCAGTTCTGACTGTTGGCAAACGCCGATTCACACCCCAAGCGGGCGATTCTGGCCGAAGTCGACAATATCGGCCGATATCGATTGGTCATGCGGTACTGTTTGCTTTTTGTGATTTTACTTGAATAATATGAACAGAAATAAAAATGAAGTTTAACGCTTCGTTTCGCCACTTTATTGTAACACCTCCCCGATGGCTTTTCAGTGAAGGAAGGATATGCCATATTTTTATTGCTGTTTGTTTATTAAACTTTTGTATAATAAAGTTTGTGTAAATATGTATTTTAAAACACTTTTGTATAGATATTGTTCTACTTGGAATTTGAATTTTTGATTTTGTGAAGCCCTCCCATCGACTATTGTATTTGTAGTTCCCACCTCAAAGGGTTAATTCTGATCAAAAATCGGTAGCATCGATCGATGTTGGGTATGGGGATCGATAATGTTTGCCCCAAGTAGTCTACTAATGTTGTATTTCTCAGTTAATCGATGTGCATTAATTGTTGTCAAGCCCACCCTACGCAAGCACATGCGCGAGACATGCGCATTTTAGATGGCTGCATATAGAAAAGATCAGTATATGATCGATATTGACTAACCCATGTAGTCTTGACTTTAGACATATCAATGTGCAGTTTCGGCTGAGCTCACATGTGCGGATCGCATTAACAAGGGTGCGAATAATTTTTTGTTCGAGGAAAATTTTGGCACTATTGTACTTTCACAAGTCCATAGGTCGAGGAGAGGTGGAAAAAATCGCCCAAACTTCGACTAGGGGTGGGGGGGGGGGGTTATTTGGAGTGTTGATCACGAATATGACATCCGTTTTTCGTTCTACGCTGGAGTATGGTAGGTTACGGTAGGTGCGGGTGACTAAGGCTGCCAAGGTCATGGTCAACCTACCGTACTCCAGCGTAAAACGAAAAACGGATGTCAGATTCGTGATCAGCACCCCAAATAACCCCCCCCCTAGACGAGGTTTGGGCGAAATTTTTCTTCGACCTCCCCTCGACCCGTGGAGTTGTGAAAGTACAATAGTGCCGAAAATTTTAGTATGACTTTCTTTGAAGCTTTAACTCACCTATCCAATTAGTGAACACATTGTTTGAAATTTTATAAAAACTTTTTTTGAAGAAAAACAATGATTTGAAGCTTGTTTTTGAACAGCATAAAGCTATTTTCTAGAGCCGAAAAAGAGATTGCGCCATGGCCTCGTTCAAGACGTCGCGATTTTTATTCGATTGCTTGCAGAATTTCGGTTTGCATGGGATTTGACACCGTTAGAGCCGAGTTAGCCTAGTGGTTAGTAGTGTAGTTTCATGCACAAACGGTCACAGGTTCGACTCCCGGCTCGGGCTCGCCATGCCCTGCAAAAATTGCAAAAATGGCAACGGTTCCAGCGTCAGGCCCAGGTTGACAGGCCGGCTGATGGAGAAACCTCGTCACAAAACCATGATCACAAGTCGCAATAGAATCAGTGTAAAGGCTAGGACGTCACCCGGAAGTGGCACACAGAACCCCCGCCCGAGTTCTGTGGTCAGTATGCGAGGGCTACCGAGGGCCGAACGACCTCGGCTAAAGAAGCTAGTTCGACTGGGGACTCTGAACGTGGGAACGCTGACCGGGAGATCTAGGGAAGTGGCTGACCTGATGAAGCGCAGAAGGATACAAGTCCTGTGTCTGCAGGAAACGCGATGGAAAGGGGCGAAAGCCAAGGAGATCGGAGAAGGGGTCAAGCTGTACTACAACGGAGAGGACACCAAGAGGAACGGGGTAGGGATAGCTGTCACGGAGTCCCTCAAGGATTCAGTAGCGGCTGTCCAAAGAATAAACGACCGCATCATGTCACTACGGCTGGACACGAAGGAGGGTTACTGGACCATCATGTCTGTCTACGCTCCGCAGACCGGATGCTCCGAGCACGACAAGGATGACTTCTACCTCTCGCTCGAGGAAGCCATAAGGTCCGTACCAGAAGGCGACTACCTCTCCATAGCAGGGGACATGAACGGGCATGTGGGGAGTGGCAGAAGAGGAGTGGAAAGGGTTCATGGAGGAAAAGGGATCGGCCTGGTAAACCCGGATGGAGAACGAATTCTAGATCTGGCTATCGCCCACGACCTGGCTGTCTGTAGCACCTTCTTCCCGAAGAGGGAGAGCCAGAAGGTGACCTATGCTAGCGGAGGAAGAAGAACTGAGGTCGACCACATCCTGGTTCGAAGGGCTGCCCTGAAAACAGTCCGGAATGTGAAGGTCATTCCGGGAGAAGACGTGGCATCACAGCACAGACCCTTGGTAGCCGACCTTAGCATACCTCTACCCACCAGGCCCAAAGTGAGGACGGAACCCAGGATCCGATGGTGGAGACTGCGGGGTTCAGGGCGGAACGAGCTACGAAGGGCAGTGCTCGAAGCAGGCCTTCCAGATCCAGCTGGTCCCGTGAATGAGACCTGGAGGAGGGTAGCCGAAACAATCCTGAGATGTGCCAAGGAAACCCTGGGAGAAACAAAGGGAGGAACCAGAGGGAATAAATCGGCATGGTTCTGGAACGAAGAGGTGCAGGCTGCGGTGAAGAGGAAGAAGGAGGCCTACAAGCTGTGGCAAAAGACGAGGGCACCCGAGCATCTCACAGCATACAGGAAGCTGAAGAGGCTGGCAAAAACAGCTGTAGCGAAGGCAAAGAACGCGCAAATGGATGCCCTGTACGAGAAACTAGACGGGCCAGAGGGAGAGAAGTTCGCCATCCGCCTGGCTAAGGCGCGTCATAGAGCTAGCCTCGACATTCGAGTAGTGAAGACTGTGAAGAGTGCTGACGGTAGAGTGTTACGGAAGCCGGCCGAGGTCAGAGAGAGATGGGAGGAGTACTTCAAGGAACTCCTGAACGAGGAGTTCCCTCGTCGGGAGGCCGAGGAAGAACAGCCAACGGAAGGACCCATCCCACTCTGGACGCAAGAAGAGGTTCGCAAGGCCATACGGAAGATGAAACTCGGAAAGGCAGCAGGGCCTGACGGTGTGCCAGTAGAGGCTTGGAAGGTGCTCGGGAACCTCGGAATCAACTGGCTGACGCAGTTCCTCAACAGAATCACGAAAGAAGGTAAGATGCCGGATGACTGGAGGAACAGCACCATAGTCCCCATCTTCAAGCAGAAGGGAGACGCTTCCGAATGCTCCAACTACCGAGGGATCAAACTGATCTCACACACGATGAAGATCTACGAACGACTGGTAGACTCAAGGCTGAGGGAGATGGTACCCATCTTCCAGGTGCAGTGGGGCTTCATGCCTGAGAGGTCCACCACAGACGCCATCTTCATCGCTCGTCAGGTGATGGAGAAATATCGGGAGAAACGAAAACCCTGCTACCTGGCATTCCTGGATCTGGAGAAGGCCTACGACAGGCTAGCTCGGACCGTAATCTGGAATTCCCTTCGAGGGAGGGGTGTCCCGGAACGTCTGGTCACGGTCATAAGGGACATGTACGAGGGCTCGAAAGCGGCGATACGAACTCCACACGGGGTGACAAGGAAAGTGGACATCACAGTGGGGGTACACCAAGGGTCGGCTCTGAGCCCGTTCCTCTTCCTACTGACGCTTGAATCTATAGTGAACCACCTTGAGAAAGGCCCTCTCAGAACGATCCTCTACGCGGACGACATCGCCCTAGTAGCCGACAACCAGGAGGAGCTGGAGGAGAAGGTGCAGCTGTGGCAGAGAGCCCTTGCGGACAACGGCCTACGGCTGAACGTGAAGAAGACGAAGTTCATCAGCTCTGAGCAGTGCGCTGGAACGATCCTAGACTGCCAAGGGGAAACGATCGAGAAGGTGGAAGAATTCCGCTACCTCGGAAGTGACCTATCCGAGGAAGGAAGTGTGGACCAGGCGGTCAGGGGACGGATAAACGCAGCCTGGCTCAAGTGGAGGGAGTCCACAGGGATCCTCTGCGACCGTAGATGCTCCAGGACGCTCAAAGGCAAGATCTATAGAACAGTTGTAAGACCTGCCCTCCTCTACGGCAGTGAGTGCTGGGCCCTGGGTAAGACGCAGGAGCGGCAACTGCACGCAGCAGAGATGAGGATGCTGAGGTGGGCATGTGGATGGACCCGTCGGGACAGGGTGCGAAACGAGGATGTTAGGGCAGTGATGAAGACTGCCCCGATCCAGCTGAAGATGAGGGAGCAGCGCCTAAGGTGGTACGGACACGTCCTCAGAAGGCCAGAGAATCACCCCGTAAGGTTGGCCCTAGATTACGAGGCACCCGGAAAGCGTCCGAGAGGAGCCCCTAGGAAAAGATGGAAGGACGTCATCAAGAGAGATCTCGCCGAAGTCGGCGCCACGGCAGATGACGCCCTTGATAGGATGAGGTGGCGACAGATCACAAGAACAGCGGACCCTGCGACTGCGCGGGACTAAACGCTCAGGAGAAGAAGAAGAGGGATTTGACACCGTTAACGATGCAACAAAAACAACTGCAAAGAACCCATATATCCTCACCTTAATGGTTTATGTAAGTGGCATTTACACCATCAACCAATTAGTAATATTTGCGCCGAACTTTTGAGTGCACTAATCTTTTAATGTGCATATGCTTGCTTCTTTGCTGTACGTCAAGAAAAATTCTAATTTATTATTTTTTCTCGAAAAATAGAAATTTTATAAAAATAGCACATTTATTAGAGAAGGTGAAAAAATACCAAAGAATGTTATACCAAATTTTCCTTGAACAACAAAAATTATTTTAGCCATTTTGGAGAGTAGGCAGTTTAACCCGTCCGAAATTAACTTCGATTCGGAAGACTTCGCTTTATTTTCAAAAGTCTTAGGCTTGGTCTTAGAAGTGTGTCTAATTTGGTTCGAAAAGTGTCCAATGAGATTTTAAGGGCGTCCAAATTAGTTTGAAAACTATCGAAATCGACGTGAAGATGATATAAATCCCACTTTGATGAACGACATCAGCACTCCAGTCATTTCTGACACAATGACAACCACTTCCCCTGGCCCTTCAGCGAAGATTTTGCCCATCTAAGGGGTTGATCATTCTGGGCGAACCTCACCAAGTCTCGAGAACCTCGAACGACGCCATCGCCGCGTGCGACGTCGCACGCGGCGTCGGACGAGTTGTCGCGCCGCGATGCCGCAGCGTTTTCGTCGGCGACGGCGGCGAAGCGCTGCGCGTTCAAACGCTCTTCGGGTTTGTTTTGTTTTTGTTTTCTACATTGGTGGAGGTATGCCCGGTATAGCTCTGTCTGCAAGCTCTCCTTTGGCCTTGAGATATAGTAGCCACGAATCCTTAGAAGTGTGCGACCCTAGTTTGTCATTTTTCTAGCCTTTTTGTCTTCCCATTGTTTCTCGGCCATTTATTTTCTTTGCAGTATTTTCAGGGCTATAGTAATTGAGTCTTTTGACGTATAAACTCTCAACATAGACGATGCTCTTCACGGAAGAGAGCTCTGACTCGATTTCCAGTCCATAAACAAATTTAGCGATACGCGGCTGTAATGGGGCAGAGTTAGTCGTGTTTTTCATCAGTTCTGATTAAATTTGAATAACATTAGCGTTCCACTGCTAGCAATCAGTGCTTTGAAGCCTTTTATCGATGTCGTTCCTCACTTTTTCTCGTCGCTCTCTGTCTACTTGTCTTTTCGTCTTCCGCCTCTCTCAGGCGCTTTCCGATTCTGTACGTCTTCGGCTTCCAGGTCTTTTTACTCTCGAACAAACAAACAAACAGCCAAGCAATGGCTGACGATGATCCATTAGTGAACGGGGTGCCGCTTTCGTCTCTTCGCGTCGTGGATCTGAAAGACGAGCTCGACAAACTGGGACTGTCGAAGATCGGCAACAAGTCCGTGCTCACCGAACGTCTGAAAAACGTAGGTTCATTTTTTCTTTAGGTTGAGTGCTTTGCTGTTGGATGTTCAAGGCAGAAGCGGTCATCACTGGATCAATCTTGGCCGGTAGGGGCAAGTCCAAGGGCCAGATTCATCAACCGCTTACCACCTCCTAACGGTGAAAATATCTCCAAATTCCCTGATGTGGCATTCATCCAGGGGCCAAATTCATCAACGACTTACGTAACTTTAACGAAGAATTGTAAGCGATATGATGAGCGATAAGCCGCGTTATCTGAGCTTTTAACGCGGCTTATTGCTCAGCATACCGCTTGATAAGCTTACAATCCTCCGTTAAAGTTACGTAGGTCGTTGATGAATCCGGCTCCAGGATCAGGTTTGGCGATATTTTCACCGTTAGAAGGCGGTAAGCGGTTGATGAATCTGGTCCCAAGTTACATCACATACCCTCAATTTGCACGAGAGCCCTTGAATAACAGCTGGAGCTTCTGAAAAAACTTAAGAGAACGAATTGAGAGCTAAAAGGACATACACCCCTCCCCCCTCTGCATGGTACAGATCCGGACGTGCTATACAGAGTATGCTGGTGCAAGTCTAGAGGGGGTCCACCACCTAACTCTTTCATATTCGGCAGTTTTTCCCTAGCGAAAGCAGGCTTAGATGTCCTGCAGTTGTACTATACATGCTTGCGTGTTCAACTTCTTCTTCTTTCCTATCTTAGTTTTCGGACAAATGCCCTTTATTTTATGGAAACAAATGAGTGTAAACATTCTAGACGGAAAATTTGCACTTGAAAAAACTATTAGGACAGGTAATAACAGTGGTAAAAGGGGGGGGGTGCGTCACAATGAAATTCAGCTCTGTAATCCGTCCTGTATTTCACAAAATTAAAAATTATACACAGCAGTGGTGTGTTCTACCCCAGTGGTGAACTGAGGTAGGCTATTTCTGATGTAAATTGAATTCACCTGCGTTCCTACCGAAGCGGATAACCGCTCAGTACATGGTGACCCCTCCCGGGCCGCTTTTCGCCCTTCAATGTTGTTTGTTATACATGCTATTTTCAAGTAAAATTGGATGCTTTTCAAAATTAGTTGAATTCTTGTAAAACCCAGTGAAGATCTTCCAAACCAAAGCAAGGGATCCTACAGAATGAAACAGGCTGAGAATGTTAAAATAAATTTTTTCTTCACAAAAAGGGTCTCAGGTGTATGTGTGAACGGCAAAAATAAACACCATTGCAAAAAAAAAAAATCGCTCTTCAAATATGAAGCTTATGTTCCATTTTTGCAAAGCCCTTAATCTACCGAGCTAGGAGACCAAACGTTTGCTATGGAATTGCATAGTCAATTCCTTCTAAGTGTCGAATATGCAAAAATACAGCAATAAAAATGTAAATATTAACATATGTGGGATCAGGTGTTCGATTCCTTGACACGTAGTTTTTTTGCATTTCTTTCCATATATGCGGGAAAAATGCAAAAATTACTACAAGGCAAGGGATCGATCACGTAACTCCGCGTCTAAGAGTGTTTTTGCCTTTTTGTGTATTCGACGTTTAGAACCTATTGCCTTATACGACTGTGCAATTCCAGAATATACGGCTGAGTTCAACAATTTTACAAAAACAAAACATATTTTCTTGCTGTTTGAAGTACGGTGGTATTCATTTAGTCGTCGAGAGATGCGTGACACCCTTCACTGTTTAGGAAAAGTTGCTAATTCTTTCTTACTGTATGTCTTCCTTTTAAATACTTCTTCTAAGTTCCTTGGTGAACCCTGTTTTTAAATTAAAGCTCATTTTAAAGTGCAGAAAAGCATCAATTTTCAGTTCATTAAAAGAAGAGTTATACTGCTTTCAACCGCACGTTGCCATTCTCATTTGATTAGAAGGGATTCTGCTCCCGTGAAGCTACATACTATTCTACGGCACTAGAGAAACAAATATAGAAAAGTGCTTTTCATCACTTCGCGATTTCAAGATTTTAGGCTTATTAGGGTGTTTCATATGTCGAACTTTCTCAAGTCTATTGAGGCGATTACCCTGTCAATTATCCCGCTCGTTTCTGGGAAATGGAACGTCAATTTGTAACTCATTTTTAGTTCTGAACTTGGGGCATTAAAAGCCAAAAAGCAACTCCGCGTGCACTATGTGAAGTGTGAGGACGATGCCGCCACTACTTTCAGTATATTCATTCTTATTCCTTCAGGTCTTCTTTTCAGAAAATGAAGCTCGTGAGCAAAAAGATTGGCGGAGTGGCGTTCTCCCCTCGCCCTTTAAACAGTGGCAAATATCTGCGTCTCCACTATCTCGTAAGGCAGCCACTGGATTCTCGAGCAAGCCCAGGGGGTTGGGGGTGGGCGGGCCAGGGGGACGAGGGGTAGAACGCTCGACCCCCAAAAAGATTCATGCTGGAACAACTAGTAGAGTTCGAATCCTGTAGCTGTACTTGAAGTTCTTTCTGGATTGCGGCTCCAGATGCCCATTGTATTATTTCTCCTCGTCTTATGAATAAGCATCACAAAAGCTCGTGCTGAATTTCTAAAGGAAAAAAAGAGTAATGAAGAAATAAGCGATTAGGGTACTCTTGGATCTACCAGATGCAGCTCCTACGCGACTCTGTACCTTTTAATAACTGCAAAGAGATGCTCTTACTCATAGACAGCTAGTGTCTGTCTTCAAATAACGACATACACCCAGGACATGATTCAGCATTTTTTAAAAATAAAAATTCGCTCATTTTAATTTATGGGTGGGTGCTCTACAGTTATACTGTACGAGTAATACTAAACACAGCTTCTGCAGTCTATTTTTTAAAGTTTTCAGATACAACGGTCAATACTGCTGATGGTTTTCTACTATGCAGGCGTTGATTGCAGTCATACGTTTGTTCGTGAAGCAATTCCACGATGCATTTATATTTGTTATACAGCTGTAGAAAACTGAACCCGAATGAACTCAACATAGGTGTGGAGGTTGCGTTCGATCAAACTGCGCCCGTGGTGTAACGGTGTACAGCCTTCCCTCTCGGTCAACAGGAGTTGCGGGTTCGAGTCTCGCCTGGCGCTAGAGTTTTGATCGCAGCAGAGCACCGTTTCAATAGCTTATCCCGTTATCAGCCACTTGAGGCTTAAAGAAGTTGAATTGAACTCAGCATAGTCGTATGTGATTTATAAATTATGGTGGCTTTGTGGCCAAAAGGCCAAATAAGCGCTCCCATTTCAAAGCATCTGTCTCTCCTCATTCATAACTTTCGCCTTTCTCATCATAGTTGTTTCAGCACTTGTGCGGGAAAGAGGCGGAAAATGTCAATGAAAATGAGAGCGACGGAGGTGGAGGTGGTGACAATGAGGACAACGCTGAAAAGGAGAAGACTCCCGAAAAAGTGGTACGTAGAAGCATCGAATTAAGTTCTTCCAGTTTTAACTGCACGATTTTCAGGGCTCTCCTGAGAATCCGCTTGTTGCTGAGTATTTAGCTCGTCAAGCGAGAGCGCTGGAACAGCAGAAAAGGGATGCAGGTGAGTCTCCCGTCGACGTATTTCTTTTATACGAGTCGTCTATTGGTGTGTTTTTCAAGAACATCTTCGAAAAGAAAGTGAGGGAAGCGATTCGGGAAAGCCGGAGGCGCCGACACCCAGAAGATCTCAAAGAAAACTCAGGAATGATTCACAGTCTCAGGAACAGGTACGTTCTCAGTGCTATATGAAAATGATCAACTGTTCATGCTACCTGCTGTCTGTTTCAGAAAGAGGAACATGAAAAAGAAGACGAGACAGATGGTCAATCGGCCGAAAAGAAAGCGGAGAAGGGGTCAACCCTTGAGAAAGTCGACGAAGAAGTGCCCGCAAAGGGCAACTCGACTCCAACGCAGAAGAAGAAGCCGTCGCCGCATGAACCTTCTGAAAGCTCTACAGAGAAGCAGTCCAGTGAGGATAGTTCGCCGGAGACGCCGCCTCGCGTGCCATCTCCAGTGAAGGACGCACCTGCAAAGAAATCTCAACGCGAGCGATCGCCAGCAAAGGAAACTTCAGCTCCAGCCGAGCGTTCAGCGGCAAAGGACTCACATCGTGAGCGCACTTCAGCGAAGGAGACTCATGAACGTTCATCCACGAGGGAGCATCGCCGAGAGCGTTCACCCGCTAGGGAATCTCGTCGGGAGCGCACCCCTCCCAGGAGCTCGCGTCGTGATCGCTCGCCTGCTAAGGACTCCCGTCGCGATCGTTCACCAGCCAGGGATTCCCGCCGCGAGCGCACTCCTCCAAGGAGTTCTCGTCGTGACCGTTCTCCAGCTAGGGATCATCGTCGTGAGCGCACTCCTCCTAGGAGTTCGCGTCGCGATCGCTCGCCTGCCAAGGATTCACGCCGTGAGCGCTCACCAGCCAAGGATTCTCGTCGCGAACGATCCTCAGCTAAGGAATCTCATGAGCGACCACCTCTGAAGGAGTCGCATCGTGTGCCATCGCCCGTCAAGGAGACTCCTGCCAAGCCCGCCGTAACGAAGGAGGCTTCTCCTGCACCAGCGCCAGCGAAGGAGGCTTCACCTGCACCACCGCCAGCGAAGATGTCCTGTCCTGAACCTACAGCTGCGAAAGAAGCTTCTCCTGAGCCTCCAGCTGTGAAAGAAATTTCTCCTGTGCCTCCAGCTGTGAAACGTGCTTCCCCTGAGCCTTCAGCTGCGAAGGAAGCATCTCCTAAGCCTCCAGCTGCGAAGGAAGCTTCTCCTGAGCCTTCAGCTGCAAAGGAAGCATCCCCTCAGCCTACAGCTGCGAAAGAAGCTTCTCCTGAGCCGCCCGCTGCGAAGGAAGCTTCTCCTGAGTCGCCAGTAACGAAGGAAGCTTCACCTGAATCTCCGACAGCTGATGAGGCTTCGCCCGAACCTCCAGCAGTGAAGGAGTCCTCTCCTGAACCATCACAGAAAAAAGAACGCACTCGCGAACGCTCGCAAGAGAAAGAAGCCTCTCCGAAGCCTGCGCCAGTTGAGAAGTCGCTCCCTGAAAGTTTACCTGCGAAAGAGTCGAGTCCACGACGCTCACCCGCGAAGGAGTCCTCTCCGAGCCCTGCCAAACCTACTGAGCAAGAGGTTGATGAGATCAACGATGAGTCTAGGTAGTTGTTTTTCAAGGTTGTAGCCTATTAACTACTCTCACTCTGTCCTCCACGCCATTTCTTGATGTGCTCCTATAGTCTTTCCAGTGAGAAGTCTGCTAGTGCAAGTGCGGAGCCTGAAGAAGAAGAAAGGCCTATGGATGTGGACGAGAGTGCTGATCAGTCCAAGGAAAGCGTAGAAGCAAAGGAGCAGGAAAAGCAGACGTAAGTCCCTAATGGAGTTAAGCCAAAGAGCATGAAGCCCACGTAAACGTGATCCCACTGAGTTAAGCCGAACTCCATCAGCACTGAGTAAAAGGTCATCTATATGACTTCCATACACCAACTGATACCTATCAAGTTCAAATCTAGAGAGAAAGTCCACGGTGGAAACAATTTTAGTACAAGATCACAGTGTTGTTACGCGAAAATGACTCGAGCCAGATCTCAGTTGCCCTTTGGTGGTCGTATAGCTGAGCTTTCACTCAAAGCTGGTGGAACAACGGGGAGTTCCGTTAGCTTGAGTGGTGTTCACCTTGACGCTTTTGGGAATTCATTGAAGGTGGTTGGTTTGGAAACTTGAGTTTTTGCAAAGATGAGCGCCTGATCTTAAGCTCCGAACTTCTTTAAGGTCTTTGAAAACGACGGAAATTGTCGAAGCGTCAGGCCTAGGGAAATACGTTGTATCATATCAAACCTGCGTGGCACAGAAGTATTGAAACAATTCAGTCATGCCCTGGTTTGTTATGACAGTCGAACAATAAGAATTCTACGGAGAGGCTTTTCCATCGTTGTTAAGTAGTTAAAAGCGGTGAAAAAGGGATCGGATTCAGTTTTCTCATCGAAGAGCGAATATGCATTCTAATAAGAAGATAGCTTCTGAACGGCTCAATTGCATTTAAAGATGTAACAAAAAAATTGAGTAGTGGAGAAGGATGAACGCACATCATGAGGTAGATGGTGACGAAATGGAGGTGCCGTCCTACATGAACATCTCCATGAAAGCTAGGAGTTGAAGTATCACCTTCTGGCTCCATGAACAAAATGGCATTCAAAAGAAACCCAGCTAGCACGTCGACACGGAATGTGCTCAAATGGCTCATCTCTGTGCAAGACGACTTCAAAAGTGAACTGTCTAGCGCAGAGATGTGCCATTTGACCACCTTCTGTGTCGGTGCCGTTTGCTTGGTTTTGTTTGAATGCCATTTTGTTCATGGGCGCAGAAACGGGATATTGAAAGAGTAAATAACGGTTTGGTGACCAGGAAGGGTTCAAGCCGTGGACACTATACATTGGATCCAACGCCGATCCGGATAATTCCGATCCATCATTTTTATTTACAAAATCTATATAAATGGACCCCTCTGATAATGCCATTTTTGACGAGTCCGGATCTTACCAGGATACTATCTCAACGGTAGGTCGGAACGGCGCAAGTGTTGTATATGGGCAGAACCGCCTCTCCCTGGGAAGTAACAAACTGCAGCTATCTCGACCCCAATACAACTCTGCGCAGAGTTAGGGGCGACGGAAGTCGCCTGTTGGCGCCCAGTTGATTCACGTGCTCCACAGCTGACGGGCGCGCGGGATGAGGGCCCGTATTGCGGCTCAGCGCAGTGCACAGATGGCGTAGTGGGGAAGCGGTCGGGCTCCTGAGCGAGGGTCGGGGGTTTGGATACCGCGGACTGCGTTTGTTTTGCATTTTTGCAAAATCCATGTTTATCATATAGTTAATCCATCTAGGGGTATTATAGTGTGTTATAGAGCATGTTTACATATAACATACCACCCATACCGTTAACAAGGGTGGTCCAGGCAGGGTCACCGATTTCGCTGAAACTTCGTCTAGGGGGTTATTTGGGTGCTGATCACGAATCTGACATCCGTTCTTCACGATTCGACTGGATAATATAGATACAGGAAGGCATAGGAATACATTCTTAAAGTTTCTACCGGTGACGGCAGGTAGAGACAGAATCGTGAAAAACGGATGTCAGATTCGTGATCAGCACCCCAGATAACCTCCCTAGACAAAGTTTCAGCAAAATCGGTGACCCTGCCTGGACCACCCTTGTTAACGGTATGGGTGGTATGTTATATGTA